>OU015466.1:124749-323199 GCA_907164805.1 Brachyptera putata | reverse complement strand
GCCCCCCTATTAAGCCCAAACTATCACTTAGTACATGCGACCTCGCCGTACTCCTTTATCGCACAGAACACAACTTGGAATTTTTTTTTTCTTCACTTCTAATACTAGTGAGCTTTTTGTATTACTGGTATTCTCTTCATTACCCATCATCCCATCGTCATTAGAGCACATTTGTTCCCAATATTGGTTGACTTTGACAGAACAGGAGAACCAAGAAGGCAGTGTTTTTGAAGCTTGATGGCCGTGAAATGATAAAATCTCATAACCAAACTAAAATTAAAATTACAACAAATTATTTTCTTCCCCCTCAAAGGATCCGAACACCTTGACGTGGTGTGGGGGCTCGTGTGGCCCAATGATCCCCAGAGCTATCGCCGGTAGCAATTCATTTGCTCCCAGCAGGGTCACCCATGGCGATAAGGTCTGGGGTGAGGGTCCAGACCAAGTTCGGACCGTCGGTCGAGTGGGTGCCCATCTCGGTGACCAGAGTGGTCATAGGGAGTTCTCGTGCAATCATTCATCATTATCACCATCTTCCATTATCTTTACTACTCTGTTTTCTCTCTTTCCTTGACTTACTTTCCCCCTCAAAGGATCCGGACACCTTGACGTGGTGTGGGGGCTTGCGTGGCCCCGTGATCTCCAGAGCTATCGTCGGGAGCAATTCATTTGCTCCCAGCAGGGTCACCCATGGCGATAAGGTCTGAAGTGAGGGTCCAGACTAAGTTCGGACCGTCTCGGTCGAGTGGGTGCCGTTAGGTGACCGGAGTACGTGGAGTGAGCGCTGAGCATTATTTATACCCTTCTAACTTCTTTCCTCGTCTGTCACCTTCTTTTCTATGAACTTCTCTTACTTTCCTCTTTCTGCCAGCTCACTTGGTGTGCTCAAACCGCCCACAAATGTTGACGACACCAGCAATGTTCAGGACTTGATTGGTATGCTATCGGCTTTTATTGCACTTGGGCTCGTACATGGATTGCGTTGGCTGCAATAGCTGGGTATGAGGTCTTGTATGACAATAACGATTCCGAATACTCAGTGAAAAGGTCAATTGCGTCTATGTGCGCCCGGACGTAAAATTGGCACTTTCCTGCACGCCACTTGCTGCTTAGGAAGTCATAACTTGCTCTTTGTCCTGCAGTGTTGTTGATCAGGTCTAGCAGCTGCAGGACCTAGACCTGGTTGTGTTTACAAGGCCCTATGCGGTAGAACCGACATGGGTTAGTTGAGTCCTTTGATCCGAGTAATTGTTGTAGGTTGTCCCCAAACCAGTCTATGGAGTCCTCCGATTGTCAATTCCCCCCAATAACCACAGAACAGAGCAAGAAACGGCCAAGAAACTTGATGGAGGATTTAATCCCCGCCGGAGATCTTGTCCCGAAAGCTACACAGCCACGTTTTCTGATAATGTCTGTGAAAGGTGATAAATCTTTCGCAGATATGTCTATTTTCAAGATTGCCAAAGACCTTTTGAAACTCGCAGGAGATGTCAGACAGATGAAGCGCTTGAGAAATGGTACGCTGCTGATTGAGACTGCGAGTTGCAATCAATCAAAGCTTCTTCTCGGTACAACTGTTTTCGGTACTGCTTACGTCAATGTCTCGCCACACAAGTCACTCAACTCTTGTAAAGGTGTCGTGTTCTGCCACGACCTCCTTAACGTTCCAGAGGATGAGATTAAGAACGAACTCGCTTCCCAGAATGTGACTGATGTTTTCAGAGTTGTAAGCCGTAAGAACAACACGATGCAAAAAAACAGCTCTGCTTATCGTTACATTCTCTGCACCAGCACCGCCAACTAACATCTTGGTCGGTTATATGTCAATACCCGTTCGACCCCATGTCCCAAACCCACTTCGCTGCTTTAAATGTCACAAATTCAACCATTCAAGCGCGAATTGCAAAGATTGTGAGGTTTGCGGCAAATGTGGGTCAGAGGGACATAAACCGGAAGTTTGTACCAGCATGGTCAAGTGCGTCAACTGCAGCGGTGAACATCCCGCGTGGTCTCGTGACTGTCCTCGATTTAAAAAAGAAAAGAAAATCGAAGAGCTGAAAACAACTAAAAATGTGTCAATCGGTGAGGCCCGCCAGCTTTATGCTGAGCTGTACCCCGAGACGTCGTCCAAAACATTCAGTCAAGTCACGAGACAAGCTGCACCTGCTGAAGTCACCAGACTACAGGCCATTATTGACGACCAGCAGAAGATGATACTGAACCAGAATCAACAACTAACTCAGGCTTCTTCAAATTCCCAGTTCCTGGACATGAAGGAGATTTTGATGGCTCAGGCTCAAGAGATGACAGCTCTCCGAAAACAGATGGCTGAACAAGCTCAGAAATTCCAGGAGACGATTCTTACTCAAAACAAGCTCATCACAGACTTGCAACAGAATATTTTGAATTTGATAAACAGTAAGTCTACACCTGAACTTACACCCAGGTCCACTCCAACTGGACCTTCAACATCGACCAAACCGCGGGATGACGCAGACGGGAAAGACGTTGCTCCTCTGAGCAAGCGGTCTAATTCCAATGTGTCTCTCGGCGGCACAGAACAGAGCCCAGGGTTTCAAACGGTCGTTTCGAAACAGAAAAAGGGGCTAGTTCTGAACCGGAAAGGCACGGGAGACGGGGGAGGTAGTGGAAGTAGAGGGGACCGAGTAGTGAAGTAGCAGAAATGGCAGACACCGATTTTTTGCAATGGAATTGCAACGGTTTTTTCTGTCATTTAGAAGAGATCAAACTCCTCATTCGCGATCTAAACCCAATGTGCATTTGCATCCAGGAGTCGAGATTAAAGCAAGCAGATAGACCAAAATTACGATCTAACGTTATGTTCCGTAAAGACAAGACCTTGTGTGAAAGGGCTAGTGGAGGTGTCATAATCGCGATTCATGACAGCTGCTACTCAGAGGAAATACCGATTCGGACGCCTCTGCAGGCTGTGGCTGTCAGAGTGCATCTCCCTAGCCCTCTAACTATTTGCAACCTTTATCTTCCACCTGCTGAGAGAGTGCATATCCAAGACTTGGACTGCCTCCTAGCGCAACTGCCAGCTCCAATTATGATCACGGGGGACTTCAACGCCCACAACGTCTTGTGGGGAAGTGTGGCAAATGACGCTAGGGGTGGAATGATTGAGAGCTTCCTCGACGCCAACGACTTAACACTCTTGAATGATGGCTCTGCTACTCACCTCACTATCGCCAACGGGTCCACCTCGTCGCTTGATTTGACGGTCTGCTCTCCATCCATCTCTCTTGCTGTTGTTTGGAGAGTACATCCTGACCTGTGTGGAAGCGACCACTTCCCAATTACCATCAAGACCAATACACCTCGAAGTAGCAACTGTAGACACAAGAAGTGGAAACTACAGCTTGCAGACTGGTGTCGCTTCAGAGAGCTTGCAGTTTTCGATGTTGAGAAAGAATTCCCTGATGTTCAATCCCATGTGACATACACTACCAATGTGATAGTACGTGCAGCTGGGGCCTCGATATCATTAACATCCGGTAAGCCGAGCCGTACCCCTGTTCCCTGGTGGAGCGATGCCTGTGCTGTAGCCATTAAAGATCGCAAGAGAGCGCTTAGAGTCTTTACTAGGTGCCCAACGCAGGTCAACATGATCTCCTTTAAACGGCTACGCGCGAAAGCAAGGCTCGTTATCAGGCAGGCACGGAAGATCTCATGGCAGAGGTACGTGTCTTCGATTAACCATCGAACACCGATTACTCAGGTATGGGATAAGATTAAAAAGGTATCAGGGAAAAATGTGAACACCAGTATCAATGGTCTTGTGGTAAATGGCATACTTCGAACTTCTCCTGAGGACATCCTTAACGCTTTGGGTAGTCACTTCGCTCTAGTGTCCAGTTCGGAAAATTATTCGACGAACTTCCTTCGAATAAAACCTATCGAAGAGAAGAAATGTCTGAACTTCATAGCATCGACAGAAGAAGTGTACAACAACTCGTTCAACTTATGGAACTGACGTCTGCAATCAAGGGAGTCTAGTGACACTGCTCCTGGCCCTGACGCAGTCCATAACACTATGATCAAGAACCTCTCTTCTGACTCTGTCGAGTACCTCTTGAAACTCTTCAATAGAATTTGGATAAGTGAAGATTTTCCTGAATCCTGGCTTGAATCTATAACCATACCCATTCCGAAACCTGGCAAGGATCGGAAGGATGCTTCTAGTTATCGTCCGATATCGCTTACAAGCTGCCTTTGTAAGATACTTGAGAGGATGGTCAACAAGAGACTTGTTTGGGTCCTGGAGACTAGGAATCTTATAGCAGTCGAGCAGTCCGGATTCCGCCGAAATCGTTCGACCTTAGATAACCTTATCCCACTAGAATCTCTAATACAGGATGCCTTCATTTCCAAGCAACACCTTCTCTCAGTATTCTTCGATCTGGAGAAGGCTTATGACACGACGTGGAGGTACGGTTATACTTAAGAAACTACACCAATGGGGTTTAGGGGGTCACCTTCCCACCTTCGTTATCAACTTCATGTCCCATCGAACCTTCAGAGTTCGCCTTGATAGCTTCATATCTACACCATATGTACAGGAAAACGGAGTGCCGCAGGGTTCTGTCCTTAGCTGTACTCTTTTCCTGGTGGCTATCAATGGTATCTCTGACTGTATCAAGCCTCCAGTGAACTGTTCGCTCTTCGTCGACGATCTCGCGATATTCTACAAGTCCACCAAGTTGAGCACTGCAGAGCGTCAGATCCAACTCACCATAGATCGTTTGGAGCACTGGGGAAATGAAACTGGTTTCAAGTTCTCTTCAACGAAGACCGTATGCATTGACTTCAATCGCATACGAGGAATAGTCCCCCTATCCCTCGCTGATTCTATCGGGGTGCGAACATTTCTGTTTCCGACACAGTCAAGTTTCTTGGGATGACCCTCGACCAGAAACTAAACTGGAAGGCGCACCTTCAGGCATTGAAAACAAATTGCATGAAGAGTATGAATATACTGAGAGTGTTGAGCCACACCAGCTGGGGTGCTGACCGTACTGTCTTGCTCAACCTATACAGATCTCTGATCCGCTCAAAGCTAGACTATGGCTGTATCGTGTACTCTTCCGCCAGGCCTTCTTATGTTGAATCCTCTGTGCACTGTACACAATGCGGGTATCAGGCTTTCCCTGGAGCTTTCCGGACGATCCTGTTACTAGCAGTACTGTGAGGCTGGCGAACCCCTCTAGACGTGAGAAGGAGATACCTCATGTTCAGCTACATATCTGCTCTCAGTAGCAAAGTCCAAACATCCGACATATGGGAAGGTATTCCGTCCTTGTTATGCGAGAGTGTTGACGCACGTGACCGAGCACAAGACCATTAGCCATTCGAGCGAAGGAGCTGTATGGGAAACCACTGAACGAGCTTCCAGCTGTATACGCCTCAGGTTTCAGCGAGTCGCCCCATGGACCGTTCCTCGACCAGTTTGTCTCACTCAGCTGGCAATGCACGCTAGAGGCCAGCACACCTACTCTGTCTATAGGCAATATTTTATTTGTTAGCAGCCTCCTTTTCGGACCATGTTTTTATATTTACTGACGGGTTCAAAGACAACGACGCGGTAGGTTGTTGCCTTCACCATAGGTCAACTAGTTTCAATACAAACTCAACTCTCTGGTATAGCTCTGAACTGTTCGCGATTTTCCAAGCTTTGAAACACATCAAGCAACTCAAATCGAAAAAAATCTTGATTTTTACAGACCGCTCAGTTCCCCGCAAGCCCTGGATGTTTTCTCACCAACTCACCATTTTTGCGGACATCCAGACCCTCCTTGCTGAGCTTGCGGCTCAGCGATGCGAGGTTTTCTTCTGCTGGGTGCCAGGGCATGCAGGAATCCCCGGCAATGAGCGAGCTTTACAAAGCAGCGAAGGAGGTACTCTTCTTGGGACTACGTTTGATTCCCGTCTCCATATTAATGACTTTAAGAACCATTTTAACGAGAAATGAGGAATGACTGGCAAGTGTGTGGAGTGCTGTAACAAACAACCAAGCTGAAGGTCATAAATCCAGAGCCAGGCATGTCTTGTAGAAGAAGCGCGAGACAGGTGTTGTGCCCCCTCGCATTGGCAACTCTTTGACGACGGATTTACCAAAAAATTTAAACTTTACTATCCAAAAATAAACTATTTCCTTTAAAACCTACCGCAAAAAACTCTTCCAAAAGGAAATTTATGGGGGAGGTTTCTTCATTAACCATAAAAACTTACTCAAAAAAGAAAAAAATCGGGGAAAAAAAAATATCAATTCTTTGGGTTTTAAATCTATTCAACTTCCCCTGAAACCTTAAAACGCTTTGGGTAGTCACTTCGCTCATGTCCAGTTCGAAATTTTTCGCAAACTTCCTTTCGTAAAACCTAAAAGAGAAAGTCTAATTTCTAGCATCGACAGAAAAGTGTACAAAACTCTTTCATTTAGGGGACTGAGTCTGAAATCAAGGAGTCTTGCCTGCTCCGGCCCGACCATCCATAACCATGACAAAAACCTCTCTTCGCTCTTGAGTACCCTTTTAAATCTTCAATAATTTGGATAAGTAAGTTTTTCCTGAATCCTGGCTTGAATCTATAACCATACCCATTCCGAAACCTGGCAAGGATCGGAAGGATGCTTCTAGTTATCGTCCGATATCGCTTACAAGCTGCCTTTGTAAGATACTTGAGAGGATGGTCAACAAGAGACTTGTTTGGGTCCTGGAGACTAGGAATCTTATAGCAGTCGAGCAGTCCGGATTCCGCCGAAATCGTTCGACCTTAGATAACCTTATCCCACTAGAATCTCTAATACAGGATGCCTTCATTTCCAAGCAACACCTTCTCTCAGTATTCTTCGATCTGGAGAAGGCTTATGACACGACGTGGAGGTACGGTATACTTAAGAAACTACACCAATGGGGTTTTAGGGGTCACCTTCCCACCTTCGTTATCAACTTCATGTCCCATCGAACCTTCAGAGTTCGCCTTGATAGCTTCATATCTACACCATATGTACAGGAAAACGGAGTGCCGCAGGGTTCTGTCCTTAGCTGTACTCTTTTCCTGGTGGCTATCAATGGTATCTCTGACTGTATCAAGCCTCCAGTGAACTGTTCGCTCTTCGTCGACGATCTCGCGATATTCTACAAGTCCACCAAGTTGAGCACTGCAGAGCGTCAGATCCAACTCACCATAGATCGTTTGGAGCACTGGGGAAATGAAACTGGTTTCAAGTTCTCTTCAACGAAGACCGTATGCATTGACTTCAATCGCATACGAGGAATAGTCCCCTATCCCTCGCTGATTCTATCGGGTGCGAACATTTCTGTTTCCGACACAGTCAAGTTTCTTGGGATGACCCTCGACCAGAAACTAAACTGGAAGGCGCACCTTCAGGCATTGAAAACAAATTGCATGAAGAGTATGAATATACTGAGAGTGTTGAGCCACACCAGCTGGGGTGCTGACCGTACTGTCTTGCTCAACCTATACAGATCTCTGATCCGCTCAAAGCTAGACTATGGCTGTATCGTGTACTCTTCCGCCAGGCCTTCTTATTTGAATCCTCTGTGCACTGTACACAATGCTGGTATCAGGCTTTCCCTGGGAGCTTTCCGGACGAGTCCTGTTACTAGCATGTACTGTGAGGCTGGCGAACCCCCTCTAGACTTGAGAAGGAGATACCTCATGTTCAGCTACATATCTGCTCTCAGTAGCAAGTCCAAACATCCGACATATGGGAAGGTATTCCGTCCTTGTTATGCGAGAGTGTATGACGCACGTGACCGAGCAACAAGACCATTAGCCATTCGAGCGAAGGAGCTGTATGGGAAACCACTGAACGAGCTTCCAGCTGTATACGCCTCAGGTTTCAGCGAAGTCGCCCCATGGACCGTTCCTCGACCAGTTTGTCTCACTCAGCTGGCAATGCACGCTAAGGCCAGCACACCTGACTCTGTCTATAGGCAATATTTTTATTTGTTAGCAGCCTCCTTTTCGGACCATGTTTTTATATTTACTGACGGTTCAAAGACAGACGACGCGGTAGGTTGTGCCTTCACCATAGGTTCAACTAGTTTCAAATACAAACTCAACTCTCTGTGTATAGCTCTGAACTGTTCGCGATTTTCCAAGCTTTGAAACACATCAAGCAACTCAATCGAAAAAAATTCTTGATTTGTACAGACTCGCTCAGTTCCCTGCAAGCCCTGGATGTTTTCTCACCAACTCACCATCTTGTGCAGGACATCCAGACCCTCCTTGCTGAGCTTGCGGCTCAGCGATGCGAGGTTGTCTTCTGCTGGGTGCCAGGGCATGCAGGAATCCCAGGCAATGAGCGAGCTGACAAAGCAGCGAAGGAGGCTACTCTTCTTGCAGCTACGTTTGATTCCCGTCTCCATATTAATGACTTGAAGAACCATTTTAAACGAGAAATGAGGAATGACTGGCAAGTGTCGTGGAGTGCTGTAACAAACAACAAGCTGAAGGTCATTAAATCAACAGTTAGCCCATGGCACTCGTCTTGTAGAAGAAGCCGCAGAGACGAGGTTGTTGTTGCCCGCCTTCGCATTGGTCATACTCTTCTGACGCACGGATTCATCCTGAGAAGAGAAGAGCCGCCTGAGTGTGAGGAGTGCCTTGAGCCACTCACAGTTCACCACCTCTTGGTCGACTGTGACAAGTTCCGAGGTCTGCGCCGGAGTCTGCGTTTGCCGGATGACTTGTCACGGACCCTTGGTGATGACTCAGATAGCGTATCCTGTGTTCTCGAGTTCATAAGAAAGGCAGGACTTTTGAACTTGATATAAGTTGACTTGACGATGATCGTAGTTTTAGTTGCAACTCTTGTGTGAATGTTCCTGTTTGTATGTATGTATTTATTAGTATGAGTGTGTGTGTGTATGTGAGTACGAATGCAAACTTGACATTATCCTAACTGTACGACACATCTCTCTCGAGATCTAATCCTTTTATTATTGAACAAACGACCAAAATGACGTTTTTTATACAGTCATTTTGTTCAGCTATCAAGTGTATCAGTGTGTGTATGACGATTTACATCATACACACAGTCGTTCAGTGTTGTGTTCATAAAAAGTGTATGACATTTTACATCATACACGCGTTTGTTTACTTGTTTCGTGTTTATGGTTTTTGTGTTTGACCATTTACGTCATTCACGTGACTGTTTTGATTTTCTGTGTTATGTTTTGTCTCCAACTCACCTCGTGTGTTGTTTTCAACTCATTGTTGGTTTCATGATCATCATGATAATGAATTATCACCGGAAACGATCATTTCAAATGATCAGCAAACGGTTCATAACATCGTACAGGCGCAAAATGACCTCGATGTCGACGCGCCTCTAAACCCAACATTCATTCATTCATTCATCATTGACTTACTTTCATTCTTATCTTCGTGCCGACTCCCTGTGATCACTCACACCCACCATCTTAGAAGACATTGCAATTGACACGGATATGAACTCAAGCTCAAGGTGGAAACAATCGTGCCGAGGAGCTGAATGGCTACGGGTTAATGTAGTCTCGAACGATGAACTCTAGATACTTGGCGACCTCTAGTTTTAATATAGCCTTACTTTCACATGCGGGGCTCTGTGCGAGGTGACCTTTATATCCCTAGCTTCTCGTGGGACCAAATATGTCTGAAAATCCGAACTCAACCCAAACGCCCTCCCCTAATAATGAACAAATAATCCCTCCTCTTCTGGAGAAGGAAATATCTCTGTCGGATTTGATTTCTTGCAAATCAACGCCGTCATTCATAACAATCAAACGAAAAGTGTAGTGAAAACACATTCAACGATATCAACATCTTCGAACTAAATAAATATATAAACAAGTACATTGGAACAACTAAAAATACGAAGAGACTCGGAGACGGAAGCCTATTAATAGAGACTGTGTCGGAAGAGCAAGCAAGGAAGATTCTGAATCTGCAATTGCTTGGTACAATCCCGATTATATGCGAACCACACAGGTCACTAAACACATCGAAGGGTATGATTTACAGCCCAGATATCATGTCGATGAAAGAGGAGGAAATCCTAATTGAACTTGCACCTCAACATGTCATTGAAGTTAGAAAAATATTAATTAAACGAGATGGAGCTCTCCGAGAATCTCCACTCCATATACTTACCTTCAACTTAGCAACAATTCCCGAACATATATTCATTGGGTTCATCCGCATTCCTGTAAAACTGCATGTCCCCAATCCCCTCCGCTGTCAGAACTGTCATCGATTCGGCCATGGAAATGACACCTGCAGAAGGAGCAAGACATGTGCTAGGTGTGGCAGCTCCGAAGCGGAGCACTTCGCTAAGGAGTGCAACGAAGCGGAGAGCTGCGTAAACTGCAGTGAGGCCCATACAGCCTGGTCTCGCCAATGTCCGACCTGGAAGAAAGAGAAAGCAATAATGAAAATCAAAACTGAGAGTAAAATCACCATTCAAGACGCCAGGAAAAAATATAGTAGTATGTGTCCTACCCCAGTGCTGAATAAAACATCTTACGCAAAAGTGGCAATGACTTCGCCTGCACCTACCACACCTACTCCTGCCCAACCAGAGTTGACAACGTTGATGGAGATGATGGCTAAGATTCTTGCTGGACAAGAAACAACCAAACATCAACTTGAACAGCAAACTAAGCTGATAGAAGAGCAGTCTAGGCAACTGGCTGCACAATCCTTGCAGATTGAAGAGCTGCAAAAATAGAACACGGAATTGAAAAACAGAAATGTAAAAATGAAAACTGAACTTCAATCCTTCAAAGACTTACCGCTAAAACAAAGTCGTCCAACTCAGCCTAAAGCTCCCGAGGGTAGCAGTCAGGGCACCCGCTTTGACCGAAGCTGGTCCAGCTCCAGCATAACCAGGAGAGCGAAGATACCTAAAACACAAGATAAGTCCGGTACCGCTATGGAATGCGAATCGAGTCCTGTGCACACTGATACCAGCAAAGGTGTTGGTAAAAGCTAGTTAAGATGGCGTGTATTCAGTGGAATGTTAACGGTTTTAACATACATAAGGAGGAAATAAAACTGTTAACATCCAGATACAATCCTGTATGTATTTTTATTAAAGAAACGCATTTTAAACCAATCGACTCACCTCTTTTAAATCATTATACATTTTATCGACTTGACGACTTAACCGGCAGCAGAGCACACGGAGGAGTTGCGACAGCTGTTTCTGCCAGCTGCCACTCGAGTCCACTGCCCTTAACAACACCTCTTCAGGCAGTGGCAGTCCGCGTGCATCTGCCGCCGCCGGTCACGTTCTGCAACGTCTACCTGCCGGAATGGGCAAATGTCACACAAAACAACCTTCAACACCTCGTATCACAACTGCCACTCCCCTACGTTTTACTAGGGGACTTCAATGCCCATAACCAGCTTTGGGGTGATACGATGGTAGACGGCAATGGCAGAGGTCGCTTGTTCGAACAATTTTTTAATGATAACAATCTGATTATCCTAAACAGTGGTGAGAAAACGCGTTTTAATGCATACAATGGAGAATTCTCTGCGATCGACTTGTGTGTGTGTACACCAAGTCTCTCAGCTGTTTTTAATTTTTCGGTTCATGACGATCTATGTGGAAGTGATCACTTTCCGATTATTTTAAAACTTCTCAACAACTCTATTCCAAGGCAATCAAGCATACGCTGGAACCTGCGTAAAGCTAATTGGAAAGTCTTTACCGGATTGGCAGACCTGCAGGGTATTCATAATTATCCAGATGTAGACTCTCAATGTAGGGCTCTAACAGAGAAAATTATCAGTGCCGCGGAAAAAAGCATACCGCAGACATCTGGCAACTCGCGCCGAATCCCTGTCCCTTGGTGGAGCGAGGATTGCAAGCAGGCGATCCTTTGCAGAAAACGAGCTTTGAGAATGTTTACCAACCGTCCAACAGATGATAATCTTGGCGAATTTAAACGGCTGCGAGCAAAAGCACGTCGAACCATCAAGGAGGCGAAAAGGTCGTCCTGGAATAATTATGTTTCTTCCATAACCTGGCAAACTTCACCTGCGAAAGTATGGAATCGGATTAAGAAAATAGATGGAAAACATGTAACACATACAATCTCGGGTCTATCAGTGAATGGAGACATGGTAACGGACATAGTCGATATTGCTGACGCCATAGGAACGTATTTCGCAGACGTGTCCAGCTCCTCTCACTATCCAGCATCATTTCAGAGGCTAAAGCGCTCCGAAGAACGAAAGCGATTAGACTTCCATTCCTCCAACTCTGAAAACTATAATGTGCTGTTTAGTCGATGGGAGCTAGATAATGCGATCGCACTATCGAAGAATACATCTCCAGGTAAAGACCGGGTACACAATACATTTCTAAAAAACTTGTCGTCTCGTGCTTTAGATTCTATTCTTCTGTTGTACAATTCCATCTGGACCTCAGAAACCTTCCCTGATGCATGGAGAATAGCTATCCAGGTCCCTATCGCAAAACCAGGCAAAGACAATAAGTATGCGTCGAGTTACCGCCCTATTTCCCTGACCAGCTGCCTGTGCAAGGTGATGGAGAAGATGGTCAACAACCGCCTAGTCTGGTGGTTGGAGAGACAGAACCTCCTTTGCACAGAGCAGTCTGGCTTCAGGAGAAATAGAAACACTCTAGACCACCTGGTTAGACTAGAAGCTTCAATCCAAGAAGCATTCCTGACGAAACAACACGCCATTGCAGTATTTTTCGACATTGACAAAGCCTACGACACCACGTGGCGTCACAACATTTTAAAAACCCTCCACTCATGGGGAATGAGAGGATACCTTCCGACTTTTATTTTAAACTTCATGACAAACCGATCTTTTAACGTCCGAATAGGCAATGTTTTATCCAGAAGTTTTATACAAGAAAATGGAGTTCCACAAGGCTCAGTGCTGAGTGTTACTTTATTCGCAATAGCAATTAACAGTATCACGCAATGTATCAAACCGCCAGTCTCATCATATCTTTTCGTTGACGATCTCGCAATTTGCTCTAGATCTGCAAATTTAATCTCAGCGTCTCGTCAAATCCAAATGACGATTAACAAATTGGAAAAATGGGCGGATGCTACAGGCTTTACCTTCTTAGCCACGAAGACTACATGTGTCCATTTTACTCGACAACGAGGTATGTTTTTACAACCGGATCTATCTCTAAATGGCCAGCTGCTCCCATTTTCTCCATCATTCAAGTTTTTGGGCATCAACTTGGACACGAAGCTGAATTGGAAAGTCCACATTGCCTACCTAAAGAACAGGTGTATGAAATCTCTGAATCTCATGCGATATTTAACTGGGACCAATTGGGGAGCTGACCGCACTGTTATGCTCCGTGTTTATCGAGCGCTAGTGAGGTCGAAGTTGGACTACGGCTCTGCTGTATACAACTCGGCTCGCGACTCCTACTTGAAACCGCTTAACACTGTACACAACACTGGGATCCGACTGGCCATTGGTGCTCTTCGCACCAGTCGGGTCGAGAGCCTTTATTGCGAGGCAGGTGAACCACCACTTGCGATCAGGCGGCAACATCTCCTATGTTCGTACGCGGCAAAGCTCCTCTGTATGAAGAATCACACAGCATACCAACCTGTTTTTAGTCCCAGATTTCAGCCATTGTTTGATGCCAAATCTTCTGCCACCTTACCAGTAGGCATACGTCTGGCTCACATTCTTCAAGATATAACGTTTCACTTGCCAAGAACATATCCAATGGCACATAGCTCCACTGCCCCTTGGCTCGTACCACGGCCATCGTGCATCAACTCCCTGGCACACAACAGCAAGTGCGATACCAGTGATGCTGTGTATCAGCAGGGGTTCGGCGAAATATGCTCCAAATTTCCCGGTCTCATACATTATTATACCGACGGGTCGAAGCTTAACCACAATGTTGGATGCGCGTTTATATCAAAGCCAGACACAGAGTACACGTTCAAGCTGGAATCTACTTGCAGCGTTTTCACAGCTGAACTGTGTGCTCTGTTCAAAACCCTACAACACATTGAAGACAGGCAAGAAAAGTCGTTTTTAATTTTCACGGACTCGCTTAGCTCAATGCAAGCAATACAGCAATTATATCCATCTCATTACCTTGTCCAAGAGATTCACTCGCTTCTGACCACCCTTGCATTGCAGGACGTCAAAGTGGTGTTCTGTTGGATTCCCGGACACGCAGGCATTAGGGGCAATGAGCACGCCGACAGAGCTGCTAAAGCTGCAACAGAAAAAGTGGATGTGGATGACGTCAGAGTTCCATCTAACGATATAAAAGCTTATTTTAAAAATATATTCAAACTGCAATTTCAAAATCGCTGGAACCTGGAACAGAATAATAAACTCAAGGAGATAAAACTTACCGTGGAGCCCTGGGATTCATCGATCCGACCCAGCCGCCGAGAAGAAGTGGTCCTCACCCGCCTGCGGATAGGACACACTATACTTACCCACTCTTACCTGTTTTCTCTGGAAAAAATTGCTCCGAGGTGTGAAGTGTGTGATGAATTTCTGACTATCAAACACATTTCAATTTCGTGTAGAAAATACCAGCCACTCAGGAATCGATTCTCTCTGGGTGATACCATAGCAAAGGTATTAGATGATAATTCGAAAGAAATTGATAAGCTTTTCCGTTTCTTGAGATCGGCAAACTTGATCGATAATATCTAGGACCTATTATTTTAAACCTGTTATATGATGTTCTTTCAACTACAGTGTGCGAATGAGTGAGTGTATGTAATTTATTGATGCATGATTGTGATGAATGAATGTGTGTTTGTAATTTATTAATGAATGTCTGTTGTACAAGCAACGTGCCGTTTTTTATAAAAGCACGTTGTTCGAATTACTTCAACAACAACCCCCCCTCAAAGGATCCGGACACCTTGACGTGGTGTGGGGGCTTGCGTGGCCCCGTGATCCCCAGAGCTATCGTCGGGAGCAATTCATTTGCTTCCAGCAGGGTCACCCATGGCGATAAGGTCTAGGGTGAGGGTCCAGACTAAGTTCGGACCGACGGTCGAGTGGGTTCCTCCTGGTGACCGGAGTATGTGCGGGGAGTACTGAGCATTGAACTTTTCTTCTCATTTCTTTCCTTCTCTTTTGTCTTCTTTCTTCTCTTCTTCTTTTACTTTCCTCCTTCTTGCCGGCTTCCTCCATATGCTCGAATCGCCCACATCTGTTGACAAAAATGGCAATGTACAAGGACATGAACCTAAGCTCAAGGTGTAAACAATCGTGCCGAGGAGCTGAATGGCTACGGGTTAATGTAGTTTCTAACGATGAACTCTGGATACCTGGTGACCTCCAGTTTCATACTTACCTCACTTTCACATGCGGGGCTCTGTGCGAGTTGACCTTTATATCCCTAGCTTCTCGTGGGAACAAAATGAATACATCAATTCCAAACCAACCCAAGCCCTCCCAAGAAATGAGTCGTAACTCCAAAAGAATGCGGTCAGTCATGGAAGAAAGGATACACCTTGAAGACGTCTTGATTAACAATTCCATTAGAAATTCTCCTACACCGAGATTTCTAATAATTGAATCGACAACCGATGGTAAATCATGCAATGACTTTTCGCCTTTCGCTATCGCTAAAAGAATCCAGTGTTTATGTGGAGATGTCAAATCTATCAAGAAACTGTTTAGAACTGGTACACTTCTCATTGAAACCTTTAACGATAAGCAGTCGGATAAACTTCTTGCCTCCTCATCATTCGTTAACCTTGTCAATATTCGTGTTTCTGCACACAAGCAACTAAATAGCTCTAAAGGAGTCATTAGTTGTTTTGATCTTATCAAATGTTCTGTGGACGAAATCAAGCAAGAGCTGGCCTCCCAACACGTGATTGATGTGTACCGCATCAACACGAGGAAGGACGGATCTCTACAGCCTACTTCCACCCTGATCTTGACCTTTGCAACGCCATCCAGACCAGAATACATAATTGCTGGTTATTACAAACTACACGTACGCCCATACATACCAAATCCGATGCGATGTTTCAATTGCCAGCGTTTTGGTCATTCTAGAATCTCTTGTAAAAATAAACCTATATGTTCCACGTGTGCACTAGACTTCCATGGTGAAATGTGTTCGGTGGAGAGTCTGTGCATTAATTGCAAGGGTGACCACCCAGCATCTTCCCGGAATTGTCCAGTCTGGAAGAAAGAGAAAAGAATACAGGAAATATCAGTACTTGAAAAACTTCAATACAATGACGCTAGAAAAAGGTATGATGAATTAAATCCCACTAAATTTACATTTTCATTCGCTCAAGTTGCCTCCGAAAAATTCGAATCGAGAAACACTCAGCAAAATCCGCAAGAGTCCTCGAATTTTAAAGATCTAATCGCTGGCCTGCTCAAGACACAAGAAGAGCAGACGAAGCTTATTTCTGAGCTGAGACAGGAGATGAAGACTGAAAGAGAAACTTTTACACACATTATAAATACGCTGACCCTGGAGTTGAAGGAACTTAGGAAACAGGATAAGGGAGACTTACCTGTGTACACTCCTATCACTGATGACAAAGACGTATCAGTAGATGAGGAGCAGGAAAAGGAAAGCCAACCTGCTGTTGCACCTATTGACGATATTACCGACAACAGTTCAGTCGGTGACTTCACCACCTTAGCTGGACGTTCAAAAGCCAATAAAAAACTGAATCGTAATCGAAGTTCGTCATCTTTCGATGAGAGAAGAAAAACTTTGTTATCTCCTCCTCGACAAGATCACGCTGATTTGCACATGGACGTAGAGCGAGCAGTGCGACCTCGAATTATTCCTTCATCAAAAGTGAAGGAATATCTCAAAGAGAGACCAGGCGACCACGAATCAGATTCATTGGCAGCCGAACGGAAAACAAAAAAGGGTAAATCCTAGATCGTTACATTTATATAACTATATTCTAGTATTTCATTCACTTTTTATATTTTCGTATATAGTATGGCAGTTTTGCAATGGAACTGTAACGGATATTACACGCATCTTGAAGAAATTAAACTCTTGATCAGGGAATACAATCCTACGAGTATATGTATTCAAGAGAGTCGTTTTAAACAGTGTAATAATCCAATTCTACGAGGTTATTCAATTTATCGGAAAGATAAAGTTATGTGTGAAAGGGCTAGTGGAGGAGTGGCAATCGCTATACATGACGGCTACTACGCAGAGGAACTCACCCTTCGGACGCCTCTGCAGGCAGTAGCTGTCAGAGTGTACCTTCCTAGCCCTACTATCATCTGTAATATATACTTACCACCGTCTGAAAGACTATCTGCACACGAGTTGAATAACCTCGTGGCTCAACTGCCACATCCAATTTTATTCTTGGGTGATTTTAATGCTCACAATATCCTTTGGGGAAGTGATCACACTGACTCTAAGGGATCTTTAGTAGAAGACGTCTTGAATGATAATAACCTAGTGCTCTTAAATACTGGCCAAGGCACCCATTTTAGTTCAGCACATGGCACTTCCACAATGATAGATTTATCTTCGTGCTCACCAACCATTTTACTGAACTTGGAGTGGAAAGTGCATGATGACCTTTGTGGGAGTGACCATTTTCCAATCATTATTAACATAGCCAACAACGATCCTAACTATGTACGCCATCGGAAATGGAAGTTTCAGCGCGCGGATTGGTGTCTCTTCAAGGAGCGTGTTGTTTTTGACGATGGTCAGACTTTCACTGATTCCCAACAACAAGTAACTTATGTTACCAACACCATTATCAACGCCGCTGAGGCAACCATACCCTTGACGTCAGGAAAACCTGGTCGGCCCCCTGTGCCATGGTGGAACGAAGAGTGTTCTGAGGCTATTAAAAAGCGCAAGCGAGCATTTAATATTTTTAATAAATACCCAACACAGGGAAACTTGGGTGCATTTCGTAAGCTGAGAGCACGGGCTAGGTTTATAATTAAACAATCAAAAAAATCATCTTGGTTAAATTATGTATCTACAATCAACCACCAGACGCCCACCTCTAAGGTATGGGACAAGCTGAGGAGGATCTCTGGAAAACATTCTACATCTGATATATCTGGTCTTGAGATTAATGGTGATATTATAACTTCAAGAGAAGAAGTAGCTGCCGCCTTAGCGGACCACTTCTCGAATGTTTCAAGTTCCGACCATTACTCTGCAACTTTCAAGGCAACGAAAGCTGTGGAGGAACGCAAAGTACTCGGATTCAAGTCTAACAACGACGAGATATACAATAGACCTTTTAGCCTTTGGGAACTGTTGTCAGCAATACGGGAGTCTCGAGATACAGCCCCGGGGCCAGACTCAGTACATAACAGAATGTTGAAAAACCCATCCTCCAAGGCTTACGAGTATATATTGCAAGTTTTTAACCGTATTTTTAGGAGTGAAGACTTTCCAGTCTCATGGCTAGAAGCTATCACCATAGCTATACTAAAACCTGGGAAAGATCGCAAGAAAACCCTAAGTTACCGACCGATTTCTCTGACTAGTTGTATGTGTAAGGTCTTGGAGCGAATGATCAATAGGAGGTTGATATGGATGTTGGAAGCGAATAATCAAATTTCAATACATCAGTCAGGTTTTCGCCGCAACCGTTCAACCATCGATCACCTTGTCAATCTTGAAGCTATGATCCAAGACACCTTTATTACTAAGCAACATTTACTAGCAGTTTTCTTCGACCTTGAAAAGGCGTACGACACGACGTGGAGGTACGGCATTTTGAGAACCCTACATCAATGGGGTTTTCGAGGACATCTTCCCCATTTTATTTCCAATTTCATGTCGAATAGAAACTTTAAAGTACGCCTGGGAAACGTTCTATCACCAACATGTATACAGGAGAACGGAGTCCCTCAGGGATCTGTACTGAGCTGCACGCTTTTTCTTATTGCTATTAATAATATAACATCCTTCATAAAGGCCCCTGTTAGCTGTTCGCTTTTTGTCGACGACTGGGCGATTTTCTATAAATCTGCCAAGTTGAGCACAGCCGAGCGTCAGCTCCAGCTAACAATACACCGCCTAGAACATTGGGCTGACGAAACAGGATTCACATTTTCAGCAAATAAGACATCGTGTATCGACTTTCATCGCTTGCGAGGACTCCATCCTCAACCTGTGCTGAATCTTTCAGGGTCACAACTCACCGTTAGTGAATCTATAACATTTCTAGGTATGATCTTTGATCAGAAATTGACATGGAAGCCTCATCTCAAGGAACTGAGAATCAAATGTATGAAACCCATGAATATTCTTAAAATACTCAGTGGTACGTGTTGGGGTGCTGATAGGCTATCCATGCTGAGGCTCTATAGAGCGTTGATTCGGTCTAGGCTAGACTATGGGAGTATCGTGTATGCCTCGGCGAGAAAATCTTACCTCAAGACGATAGACACGGTTCATAATACCGGAATACGACTGGCAACAGGAGCATTCCGTACAAGCCCGGTTGTCAGTCTGTATTGTGAATCAGGAGAGCCCCATCTAGGAAGAAGAAGAAATTATTTAATGTGTAGTTACCTTTCAAATATAAATAGCATGCCAAACCACCCATCATATAGAAAGGCTGTCTATCCTAATTATCAGAGGTTGTATGAAAGACGTGACAAAGCCACGAGACCTCTAGGTATTCGGATAAAAGAACTTCTGTCGCAGTACAACTTCCAGCTTCCCAGTGTTCAGAAACAGGGTTTTAGTCTGGTCGCCCCATGGACTGTCCCACAGCCAGTCTGCCTAACTCAGCTGGCGCAGTATGCTAAGGCAACCACTCCTGACGCAGTCTATCAGCAATACTTCTATAATTTATGCGAATCTTTCAAAGACCACCGTTTCATTTACACGGATGGGTCTAAACTTGGTGAGTCTGTAGGATGTGCTTTCGTTGTGGATCAGTCCAAGGTATGTTTCAAATTGAGCAGGTACTGTAGTGTGTACACTGCTGAACTATTCGCTATATATCAAGCTCTAAAATATGCAAGACAAAGTTGTAACACAAAATTTTTAATATGTACTGATTCTTTAAGTTCCGTCCAAGCTCTTTGTACATTTTATCCAAACCAGCACCTGATACAAATCATTCAAGCACTCCTTCTTGAACTTGATCAGCGTGGAATTACGGTAGCCTTCTGCTGGATCCCTGGTCATGCTGGAATTGCTGGCAATGAGAGAGCTGACCAGGCCGCAAAGGATGCCACATCGAGGATACAAACAGATTACCGCGACGTTCCTCCCAAGGATCTGAAAAATGCATTTAAAGCAATCTTGAGGACTTCGTGGCAAGAAGCCTGGGATAATGTAAACAACAATAAATTAAAGTTGATAAAAACCAATACATTACCTTGGAACACTTCTGTAAGACGCAATAGGAGAGAAGAAGTTGTTCTGTCACGTGTTCGCATTGGCCACTCAGTTTTGACCCATGCATTCCTTCTCAGGGGTGAAGAGCCGCCTGAATGTGAGGAGTGCCTTGAGCCACTCACAGTTCGTCACCTCCTGATCGATTGTGACAGGTTCCGGGATCTGCGCCGGCGCCTGCGCATGCCGGAGGACCTGTCACTGGTCCTAGGTGACGACCAGGCGGCTGTTGATCGCCTGATGATGTTTCTGAAAGAATCCAATTTGTACAACCTGATCTGAACGTCCAGTTTGATTTTTACTTGTATATTCCAGATATACGTTATTTATTTTGTGTCGTCGTGTATTTTATGTTATATGAGTGGTTTTACTTCACACCCATGCATGTTTCGTCATAATAGTTGTAAGTTCAGATAGTACAAATTAGAATTAGTATACTCTGTGATATTAGGTTAGTCTTACCATTAGTTAGTTGTCTCACTATTATCTAAATGTTTGTAGCCTTTTGCACCACATTCATGAACATGGTTTGTGATAATAGTTATAATTTTAGACAGTAGAAATTAGAATTAGGATACTCTGTGATATTAAGTTAGTTTTTGGTCTTAGTATTATCTAAGCAGTGTTTGACCTTTTACATCATCCACATATCTGCTATTTGCAAGTTAGTAAGTAATTGCTCTGTTAGCAACTAGATATTTTCAACCAGTGTTAGAGTGTACCTCGAGTTCTACTTACTGTGTGCATGGCCATCTACACCTGCCACATATAATAGCTTTATTCAATTGACTTGTTAATTATAAATAGA
This sequence comes from Brachyptera putata, assembly GCA_907164805.1. Lineage (NCBI taxonomy): Eukaryota > Metazoa > Arthropoda > Insecta > Plecoptera > Taeniopterygidae > Brachyptera > Brachyptera putata. Next base: position 301,981 of record OU015466.1, on the reverse strand, counting down.
TTCATTCCACAGATGCATAATAATAAAGAATGCGTAGGCGCAAAATGACCTCGTTGTCGACGCGCCTTTAAGCCCTAATATTCATTCATTCAACAACAACCTGTGTTTAGATGTGTTGAACAGTTTCCGGCCCTTCACACCGGAGCCTGTCGTCAAGTCTAGACATCTAATATAATCAGTAAGTTTCATAGTTATGATTATGACCTAGTTATTATTATTATTATTTATTTATTATTTATTAACAACAGAATACATGTATCCCACAAGTGCAATATGATATATAAAATAATATAAAATTAAATTCGACACAAGATATCACAGGAAAAAAAAAAACACTATCAATACTAAATAAGAAAAACAATAAAGGATAGATTAACGTAGGGTAACAATACAAAATGAAAACAGAAAGAAGAAGACAAAGGAAGAAAGGCAAAGGAAGAATGAAGACTACAAGTTAGGCTAAGCATTTGGAGATGAATTACTATGAAAAATACGTTTTAGTTTTGTCAGTGAATCTGAGTAGGGGTCATAATTTGGAAAAGTTACAGCGAAGCGGTTAAATGTATGCATGACTCGGTTCATGATTGCATGTGTGAACAGGTTAATCCGACTTTTGAGTGTTTGAAACAGTTGTTGTTGACGTGTAACGCGCGGGGGAACAAAAAAGTTGATTTTGTTGATAAGTTGGGGACAATCAATTACATTGTTGAGAAGTTTGTGGAGAAAACACAGGTCAGACAGCTCCCTGCGTCTCGTGAGTAAAGGCACTTTCAGTTCTGCGCACGTAATGCTATAGTTCGCCGAACGGTATTCTTTATCTGTCTTGAGGCACATCCACTTGATGAATCTCTGCTGAATCCTCTCAGTAGCAGCACTAAGTGTTTTGTGGTGGGGATTCCAGATGACCGAAGCGTATTCAATAAGGGGACGAATTGTAGAAAGGTAGAGAAGTTTATTAGTGCGAGCAGAGAAATACTTCAGGGAATTTCGCTTTAGGAAACCCAACATTTTGAACGCTTTTGCATTTGACGAGTTGATATGCTGTTTGAATGAGAGCTCACTGTTGAATATGACTCCAAGGTCCCGAATCGACTTGACGCTTTCGAGAGGCTCGCTATTGGAAGAGTAGGTGAAAGACACGTTTGACTTCTTCAGTGAAAACGATATACTTTTGCACTTGGTTGAATTTAACTTCAACTGCCATGTATCACACCAGACGTTGAGCGCAACAACATCTTCTTGAAGCCGCTCACAATCACTCAATGACTTGATTGGCATATACAATTTGAGGTCGTCGGCATATAATAAACACTGCGAGTTGGTGATACTATGTGTAATGCTATTGACGTACAGTACAAACATGAGAGGACCAAGAACTGACCCCTGCGGAACTCCGGATGTGACCTCGACCGGTTTGGAAAGATGACCACAGAGTGCGATACGCTGACTACGGCCGGACAGGTAGCTATGCAGTAGGTCGTGAAGGGGGCCAACTATACCGAACGATTTTATTGAGTGGAGAAGTAAATGATGATTAACGCTGTCGAACGCTTTCGAGAAGTCTGTGTAGATTGCGTCGATCTGTGTTGAGTTGTTAAGATGACTGGCCAGATCATCGGAGTATACAGCAAGGTTGGTCACAGTGGATCTCCCAGGGAGAAATCCGTGCTGATCACGAGATATCAAGTTTTTACACTGGCTATAGATGTGACGGTGAACGAAGCCCTCAAACACTTTCGAAAATATTGGTAAAAGCGATATGGGGCGGTAGTTAGTGACATCACTTCTATTTCCACTCTTCAGAACTGGGGTGACATATGCGAGCTTCCACCTGTCAGGGAATGAGCCGTCAGACAGGAAACGGTTGAATATAATAGAGAGTGGTTTGGCGAGAGGTCTGGCACAGCGTTTGATGAAAGTGACAGGTATACAGTCCGGGCCGGGAGACTTACTATTGGTTAGTGCGAGAAGCCTGGAGTAGACATCCGTCTCGGAGATCACTAACGGTGATATGGCGTTTGTGCAAAGTGAGGGTAATTCAGGTAATTTGCTTGGGACTGGAGACTTCGTGAACACTGACTCGAAGAATGTTGAGAACATGTCACACGCTGATGTAGTGCTATCAGATGTGACGTCATTCAAACGCACTTCTGTGGGAATCCTAGAGCGTTTCGTTTTGTCGCTGATGAAGCGCCACAATAGCTTCGGGTCCTCGCTAACTTCTGTTTCAATTTTCCTCAAATGATTTTGCCATTTTTTTCTTTGCATTTTTTTGAAGGCTGATCTTTTAACTTGGAATTCAACGAGGTTACAGCCTAGGGAGTTTCGCTTCCATCGGCGATGGGCTCGGTTCTTCTCATTCAGCAAACTTATCAAATCATCGTCGTACCACAGAGGGTATTTTAATGGATTAACTGAAATTTTCGGTACGTGATCTTCAATTATTTGAGACGTCAATTCATAAAATTTGTCACACGCTTCATTTGATGTGGATGACTCCGATAACGTTTGCCAAGGAGCTGCCGTTATTGCTTGTACAATTAACTTGATGTCAGCTTTCTTCCAGTTTAAAAGCTGACGTTTTGGGGGCTTCAAATAAGGCATTGGGTCAGGCAAATGGATGTTGCAAGACAAAGCAACGTGATCTGACTCAACAGCAGGCGAGTCCACTGTGTTTGTATGAATGTGTATGTCTGGGCTATTAGCGAAAACCAGATCAAGCGTGTGATTGTTACACGTTGCGAATGAGTTGAATTGGTGGAGTGAGAACTCGTCAATTGTTTGAAGGAAAGATGTCACTGTTTCCGAGTTAGAGCCGCTGTGTATGCGTGGCTCAAGTGCTTCAAAAGATGTGTTAGATTTAGGCCAGCTGATTTGGGGTAAATTAAAATCCCCACATAAGACAATGTGATCGGAAATGTTGGCAACCTGTTGAACCAGTGCAAGCGAGCAGTGGAGAGCATCAATATCGGCACATGTCACGGGCGCAGGTGGCAGATAGGCACAACCAAGAAAAAGTGACGGACTGTTGGCAGTCTGTTTCGCCGTCGAGCCTTCAATTTGGCACCATACTATTTCACACGGCGGAGTTTCAAAGTCCATTCGGCGAGTGGAATTAAGTTTATTCGATACAGCAATTAAAACGCCCCCACCACGTTTGAAGTTCGGTCCGGGTTGCGCTCTATCAGCGCGATGAATGAAGTAGCTGTCATTGAGTATTTCAGCCTCAAATATACCTCGATGAAGCCAGGTCTCTGTGAGGCACACTACGTCGAACTCAGTGTTGTCAGCAAAATAGGTGTTTAGCTCAGTGAGGCTGTTAGCAATGCTTCTAGTGTTCATGTAATACATATTGACTGAAGGGCCTGGGTTCAAAGCTACATCACCAGACATGGCAATGAGTAGCAAAGCGAGCCGAAGTCCAAGTGGTGGCAAACATAGGAGGCGGGTGAGGTGGCAGCGACGCCTTGTTCGGTGCAGGTGTCCATGTGTAGCACGCGGCACTTGCACCGCAGTGCAACCGTTCAGTTTCCGAGCCCACTCACCAATACAATACGCAAAACACGAAAAATTGAATTTACCACTTTTAACAGAACAATCCGGCAGAAAAGATACTTTGGAATCACAGTTGTCACTCAGTGTCCCCGAATGGACGAGATTAATTTTGAAAACAATTATCCTTTAATATCTGACATTGGCAGATATCTAGTGACTAGCGTTTTAATATCAAATCTAAGTAACGTTCTTTTAACTAGTATGTATGGATGTGTGCGAGTAATTTATTGATGTATGATTGTTTAGTATATAAGATTTTAAACAAGCAACGTGCCGTTTTTTATAAAAGCACGTTGTTTGAAATGTTCTAACGAACTTCACTATAATAATTGCATTCATATGCGATATATTACCGGCGCAAAATGACCTTAGATGTTGACGCGCCGTTAAACATCAACAATAATAATAATTATTTTCTTCCTTTGATCATGTCACTTTTTAGTTTTTATGTTTCACTGATTTTATTGAATTATATCTCAAATTGATCTTCTGATCAATGTCTATTTCTTGATATACAATAACAACATAGAAAGTACTGTGATTAATAAATTTTCACAATTAATCGCGAACGATAAAAATGTGGACCAATCTGTATTTTATTCCACGGCCTCCCTCTTATTCTAATTAATCCTACAAAACCCTTTTGGGCAACTAATTATAAACTAAGAACTACAAAACTCCATTGGAGCTGAAAGTCAGGACTTTCAAGGCAAAGAGCAGATTCCTATTAACCTTCTATAGGTGCTCTTGGTCACTGGGTTCTTCACACAACCCTTGGAATATTATATTCTGAAACGACACTTCTTAAGACTCCTCTCATCTCTGGATCTAGGGAGTATTCATCGCTTTCTTCAGACTCTGTGACAATGTAACCTAACACAATTCCAGCATTGATCCTTCTCTCCTCAGAAACAAATGCAGATTTAAAGGCCGATGTTCGGAATCCTGCCAATGTAACCCAGTCAAAATCCCTGGGCTCTTTTGTGTCCTTTTTAATTAATTTCTCAAATTCATACTGTCCTGCAAGATGTGCTTCTCTTATTAAGGACACATCTGAGTCGGGTAGAGTGCTTGGAATAATACCTCCGAAAACACTCAGTTGCATGTAGACGGGTAGATCAAATGCCTTAGAGCTCCTAGGAAATTTGCTTTCTACATTGTAATGGAGAGAATACTTGCACACTTGTACTGGTATGCTCTGAACAACGCGAGCAATTGTTATTTCAGACTTAGTAGTAGGTACTGCGTCGCTGATGTTGTATTTCGATTTGACCAAGTTCACTTCTGAAATCAACTTCTCAGTGGACTTCTTTGTAATCTTTCTTAGCTTGGTACCGCGGAATAAGAAGATCTTCATGATTATTTTAAGATCCTCTTTCAGTATTGCGGCATCTCTCTCACGGTATGCCATTACAGTTAAAATCTCAACTGGGTCAAATCCCTGATAAGACATGTATGAGCAATCCTCTTTAGCAACATCTCCAAACAAATCATCATGAGATTGAGTTTCTGAGATCAGTTTTGCAACAGCGGCCCTCAGTGAAGCCTGGGGATCGTATGTCTTGGAACTGACAACTCTTTGTCTCTTTCTTCCAGTGAAATCTCTTGCATCCGAGACGTCTATCTTGCCGGAACCACTAACTGGTGTTGTGTTAATGCTGGCATCATCTTCTATTTCAACATCTTCAATAGACCTATCCACCTCATCACTCGTGGTCCCCTCTGAGAAAATCGGAAAGAATGAGTCAGAGTCTACATTTCCACTCATAAATTCAGTTATGTACTTTATCATTTCAGTTGCCCAAAGAGTGCTGCATCGTCTAAGACCTTCATAAAGTTTAGCCAGAAGATCTTTAAGGTGCAATATGACATAATCACGGTTCACTCCATTGTGCTTCTTTAAAGTGACCAGTTCTGCCTTTGTCAGTCCAAGTTCTTGAGGCAACCTGCTGATTTTGACAGCAGGGAATCTGAATACGATTGGAGGACTGCTGGTAGTTGCGATTTCAGCCATTCTCGATAGAGTTCTTTGGATATTTTGGATTGTTTCCTCTCTCGGTGTGCCGACATAACATCATGTAGCAACATCATAACAACATGTAGCAAACTTGATATGTTCGGGGCGACTTGACTACACATTTGTTACACAACCAAATTAACGCTGTCTTTGAAAATGTAACTTATTACCATATCTATTAGTGCAGGAACAACTAGTAAATTCACGATACAACACTTGAGCACAACAGGGCTTATATCAGTGGAATGTCAAGTGGGCATGTTGATAGTTTATTTCATTATGAAAAGTCCAAATGTCAATCTCGATCATAAACAAATGAGTATCAATTACGTCCATCTAAACTCTAAAGCCTTTGTCATGCAGCTCAAATTGATTTGTAAACTCATTATTTCCAACAATTCACAGAATTCCACCTCAATCATTCCACCCGGGCATTACCTAGGTCTCATAAACACGTTGCTAGACACACTGCTAGACAGCGTCCTTATCTACTGGGGGATCTGGTTTAAGTAGTTAACCAGTTGCAGTTTTTACCTGTGTCAATGAGTCAATAAGTAGTGACTGGAAATATTAAATCTGTAATATTGTTTCCGGTATACTGGTATTACTATGATAAGCCTGACCATTTTACCTGGATTTCCACTGCTCTTATGTTTCATGTAGACGTATATTTTAGTGGTCACTAAGATGAGTTACATTTGGGTTATTTCATACTTGGGCCTATATTAATTATATTTCATCTTTCGTCCATAGCCTTAATTGGGGAACAATGATTTTGTATCAAGTTTCGATGTTATTAGGCGAAAAAATGATAAAAAAATAATAATGCTGGCTGGAAACCTGATTCATTTCACTTTTGTTATACCTCAACTGTCAAAAATGAAAAAAATGCGGCGAACAATTACCCTCCATGTGTAGCCTACTACAACTCATGTACATGTACTCATGTTCTATATTATCCAAATAATTTAGGAATAAGTTTGCCGACATTTGTTCATTAATACTTCATTATTTTATTTTATCTATTATTACAACAACTTAACAATATTCAATAAGCGTTTTTAATGCTTTACTTAGTAATATGCATGCAAAGTATACATCCTGAAATAATCTCCTGCTTGTTGATGTACCTCTTGGTCGACTGTGACAAGTTCCGGGGTCTGCGCCGGAGTCTGCGTATGCCGGATGACTTGTCACGGATCCTTGGTGATGACTCAGATAGCGTATCCTGTGTCCTCGAGTTCATAAGAAAAGCAGGACTTTTGAACTTGATATAACTTGACTTGACGATGATCGTAGTTTTAGTTGCAACTCTTGTGTGAATGTTCGTGTTTGTATGCATGTAATTTATTAGTATGAATGTGTGTGTGTATGTGAGTATGAATGCAAACTTGACATTATCCTAACTGTACGACACATCTCTCTCGAGATTTATTCCTTTTAGTATTGAACAAACGACCAAAATGACGTTTTTTATACAATCATTTTGTTCCGCTATCAAGTGTATCAGTGTGTGTATGACGATTCACATCATACACACAGTCGTTCAATGTTGTGTTCATGAAATGTGTGTATGACTTTTACATCATACACACGTTTGTTTCATTGTCTTGTGTTTGAGGAACGTGTGTTTGACCATTTACGTCATTCACGTATTTTTTAACCGTTCTGTGATATGTTCAGTCTTTAACTCACCTCTTGTGCCGTTTCCAACATATTGTTGGTTTCATGATTCGGTTCATTACATCGGTTCATTACATCGGTTCATTACAGCGTACAGGCGCAAAATGACCTCGGTGTCGACGCGCCTCTAAACCCAACATTCATTCATTCATTCTTGTTGATGTAAGACAGATGACAAGAAACACTTGAGAACAGCATGGCTTGGAACGTCAAGTGGGCGTGTGGATAGTCGAACTCATGATAAATCTAGTCGCCATGCGAGCCGTGTTGTAGCCTACTAGGAAAACGCCTTATATGCGTTGTGAGATGAGCTAGAAGTATGGAAATGTAGAATTAAGAACATTTTGTCAGCTCAATGTACATATACAGGCCATGGATCACTTCAAAGGTTTAAAAACCGCGGCCGTCTGTTGGTATATGGACCTTGGTTTCCAAACAATCAAACCAGTGCCTTCTTCATATACATCACAGATTTTAAACGTTTTAATTTATTGGTGACACTTGTTGCTCATATTTAATGGTTCCTTAATTGCTTTCTTAATTGCTTTTATTGATGTGTAAAAAAGTACCTTAAAAATGCCCCCCTCAAAGGATCCGGACACCTTGACGTGGTGTGGGGGCTTGCGTGGCCCCGTGATCCCCAGAGCTATCGTCGGGAGCAATTTATTTGCTCCCAGCAGGGTCACCCATGGCGATAAGGTCTGGGGTGAGGGTCCAGACTAAGTTCGGACCGTCGGTCGAGTGGGTTCCTTCTGGTGACCGGAGTATGTGGGGGGAATACTGAGCATTGCATTTTTCTTCTCACTCTTTCCTTCTCTTCTGTCTTCTTTCTTCTCTCCTTCTTTTACTTTCCTTCTTCTTGCCGGCTTCCTCCGTATGCTTGAATCGCCCACATCTGTTGACAAAAATGGCAATGTACAAGGACAAGAACCTAAGCTCAAGGTGTAAACAATCGTGCCGAGGAGCTGAATGGCTACGGGTTAATGTAGTTTCTAACGATGCACTCTGTATACCTGGTGACCTCCAGTTTCATACTTACCTTACTTTCACATGCGGGGCTCTGTGCGAGTGGACCTTTATTTCCCTAGCTTCTCGTGGGACCAAATATGAATAATCTTACTTCAAACCCATTTTCCCCCCCAATGAAAAGACCACGCTCTCTCTTTGCTGATACTATCAGCAAAGAGCAAGTAATGAAACAAATGCCGAAACAATTGCCAACAAGCCCCAGATTTCTCGTGATAGAACGGGTAGAAGAAAGCATGTCGTTTTCTACAGTATCACCCTTTTTGATCGAAAAGGCGATTTCTGGACTTGCAGGTACTGTGCGTAATGCAACAAGGATCAAGAATAGGACTCTGCTACTTGTCGAAACGGCCAACGATGATCAAACTCAATTATTACTTAAAGCAACTAGTTTTGCCAACCAATTCCCAATTAAAGTTACTCCCCACTCTTTTCTTAATTCGTCCAAAGGTGTCATAAGCTGCAGTGACTTACTATGTTGTACCATCGATGAGATCAAATCTGAATTTTCCAGTCAGAACGTGACTGATGTATACAGGATAACTCGTCGTGTGGATGGAAAACAGGTCGACACACCAACAATCATATTGACTTTCTCCACGCCTACTATTCCTTCTAAAGTTGTTGCTGGATATATTTCTATCAAGGTTAGGCCGTATATCCCCAATCCGACCAAATGCTACACTTGCCAACGATTCGGGCATACAGCCAATTTTTGTAATGGAAAGCCAACCTGCCCAGACTGCGGCCTTGGTGCTCATTCTGAGGAGCCCTGCATTTCTGAAGTCCGCTGCGTTAATTGCAGTGGTGCGCACTCAGCGTCATCCAGGACTTGCAAGAAGTGGTTTGAAGAGAAGAAAGTGAGCGAATTCCGAACCATTGATAGACTTTCTTACTCCGAAGCGCGCCTTAAATATAAGCGGTTGTACCCTGACACCATTTTACCCTCGACTTATGCCAAAGTAACTGTAGCCCAGGAGGCTCCCAAACAATCTGAGGAACTCTTAGCGCTCAAAGCAGAAAATAAGATGCTACTCGAAGCCCAACGACTATTACAAGAAACCGTCCCCCTCAAAGGATCCGGACACCTTGACGTGGTGTGGGGGCTTGCGTGGTCCCGTGATCCCCAGAGCAATCGTCGGGAGCAATTCATTTGCTCCCAGCAGGGTCACCCATGGCGATAAGGTCTGGGGTGAGGGCTCAGACGAAGTTCGGACCGCCGGTCGAGTGGGTACCATTTCGGTGACCGGAGTGTATAGAGGGAGTTCTGAGCTCTTTTTTCTCTTCTTACTTCTATTCTCACTCTTTTCTCTTTCTTCACTTACCTTTCTGTTTCTGCCGGCTCCCTCTGCATGCTTAGAACGCCCACGACTGTTGACAACCATGGCTATGAACAGGATATGTACTCACGCTTTCTTGACGACCAAGCTCTAACAAAGGACATGAACCCAATCCTAAGGTGGAAATCATCGTGCCGAGAGGATGAATGGCTACGGGTCAAGGTAGTCTTTAACGATATACTCTGAATACCTGGTGACCTTCAGTTTTAATTTAACCTTACTTGCACATGCGGGGCTCTGTGCGAGCAGACGTTTAGTTCCCTAGCTACTCGTGGGACCAAAATGGATACAATCAATTCTAAAAAACCCTCTTTCCCCCCCCTCAAAAAACGACCCATTGATTTACTTGATGTTACAATCAATAAATCACAACTTTTACAAGATCTGAATAAAACTTCACCTAGCCTGCCAAGATTCTTCATTATCGAGCGTGTTGAAGAGAACACATCATTCCGTAATGTGTCTCCCTTTGCGATAGAGAAAGCCCTTAGATGTATCTCGGGGTATGTCTATATGTCAAAGGTGAAGAACAACACTGTTCTACTTGTTGAAACCGCTAAAGATGTACAGTCTTCCCTGTTAATGAATGCTACCAGTTTTGCGAATTTATTTCCTATCAAAGTCACTCCTCATCCAACACTGAATTCATGCAAAGGTGTAGTCAGTTCTCATGAGCTCATGTGTTGCACTACTGAAGAAATACAGAAGGAACTAGCAAGCCAGAAGGTTACAGATGTATACCGAATCACTCGAACTTCAAACGGTATCAAAGTAGATACGCCCACTCTAATTCTGACGTTTTCTTCGTCACATGCTCCGACAAATCTAATTGCAGGGTATCTTTCATTGAAAGTAAGGCCATATGTTCCGAATCCAACCAGGTGTTACACTTGTCAAAGATTCGGGCATACTAAGGCCAATTGTAAAGGTAAACCTACCTGTTCATCCTGCGGCCTTGACGACCATGGCGAAGCACCGTGCGTTGCTGAAGTTCGCTGCACTAACTGCAGCGGGGGCCATGCAGCGTCGTCAAAGAATTGCAGGAGATACACTGAGGAGAAAAAAATATGTGAAATTAGAAGTACCGATAAACTTTCATACCGCGATGCTCGTTTGAAGTATAAAGAGTTGTATCCGACATTGAACTTACCGTCGACGTACGCCAAAGTAGCTGGAGAAGAGAACTCTAAAGATGCTGCTGAACTACTTGCTTTGAGGAAAGAAAACTGTAGTCTTAAGGAATCTTTGAAAATGTTCCAAGAGACAATTTTGACACAAGCCAAACAAATTGAAAAACTACAAATGAGTATGGATGAACTGTTGAAAAATACTAGGAAACGTCGTACTCCAGAAGATAGCGAAGATGGTGAAGAAGTAGAAGTTTTAATGGATTCAACAATAACTGACACTGATATTCCTACAAACGTAATAGAACCAACGGTATCTGGTAATACGTCCGATACCGAAAAAGTTAAATTCTCAAAAAGTCGTGAGAAGAAAAAAGAGGGGATGAGAAAACAGAAGAAAGATGCAGCTGCCGAAGACAGCATATCTACTATACCTTCTGGGAGTAAGAGCATCTTTCTTAAGAGATAGTCGGTGGACGTCCGAGTTATACTCGATCGTTTTATCGTAGAAGTTCATATTTTTAAACGGAACGATGGCTATACTGCAGTGGAACTGCAACGGATTCAGGGCCCACCTAGAAGAAATCCGTCTGATTATATCGAGTTTTAAACCTAAATGTTTATGTATACAAGAGACCCGTTTTAAAGATTCAGACATCTGTACGCTACGGGGTTATTCATTTTATCGCAAAGACAAAATATTTTATGAAAGGGCTAGTGGAGGAGTGGCGATTGTCATCCATGACAGCTGCTACTCAGAGGAACTCACCTTGCGGACGCCTCTGCAGGCAGTAGCTGTCAGAGTGTCCCTCCCCAGCCCTACAACTATCTGCAGCATATACCTACCACCCGCTGACAGAATTTTTAGACATGATTTGAATAACCTCGTCTCGCAACTCCCACCCCCTATAATACTATGCGGAGATTTTAATGCTCGTAATGTTTTATGGGGTAGTGATTTTACAGACAGTCGGGGCTCTCTTGTAGAGGACTTTTTAACTCTTAACAATTTGGTGATTTTAAATACTGACTCTCCGACTCATTTTAGCACAGCACACGGCACTACTTCAGTGATTGATCTCACCTTCGTATCTCCTTCCATTTCACTCAACTTCGAATGGAAGGTACACGATGACCTTTGTAGCAGTGACCACTTTCCTATTTTTATAAACCCTATTATTAACCAAAACGATTATCTTAGACATAGAAAGTGGAAGTTTCAGCGTGCTGATTGGTGTCGGTTCAGGGAACTCGTCGCCTTCAATGACGACGAATTACTCCCTGACTGCCAACAGCAAGTGGATTACATCACAGACACCATAGTACAAGCCGCTGAAACAACCATCCCACAGACTTCCGATAAACCTGGTCGAACACCCGTACCATGGTGGAATGATAGATGTGCTGAGGCAATAAAGAAGAGGAAGAGAGCTCTTCGAATTTTTAATAAATACCCAACCCAAGTGAATTTGAGTGCTTTCCGTATACTTAGAGCAAAAGCCAGATACACGATAAAGGAATCCAGAAGATGTTCGTGGAGAAACTATATCTCGTCAATTAACTGTCATACTCCCACAACCCAAGTATGGGACAAGATCAAAAAGATTTCCGGAAAATATGTCAGTAGTGATATTGCCGGCTTGGAGATCAATAATAACATAGTGACATCACGTATAGATATAGCTGAAGCCCTAGCGAAGCACTTTTCTGGCGTATCTAGTTCTGAGCACTACTCCGCACAGTTCCTCACGGTCAAGAACGCCGAAGAGCGGATAGCCCTTAATTTTAACCTTGGTGATGATAATGAGATCTATAATAAACCTTTCAGCATATGGGAACTAACATCGGCAATACGTGAGGCGAAAGATACCGCTCCGGGGCCAGATCTAGTTCATAATAAAATGCTGAAAAACTTGTCTCCAAAAGCTATTGAGTTTATTTTGAAAGTTTTCAACAACGTATTTATTTGTGATGATTTCCCAAACTCCTGGCTCAAAGCTCTAACTGTAGCTATTTTAAAACCGGGCAAAGACCGCAAGCAAGCTCAAAGCTATCGACCTATATCATTAACGAGCTGTCTATGTGAGATCATGGAGAGAATGGTAAATAGAAGATTAACGTGGTTCCTGGAAAAGAATGACTTGATAGCAGTCCAACAATCAGGTTTTCGCCGCCACCGGTCAACCATGGACCATCTTACTAATCTAGAAGCCATGATTCAAGATACTTTCATTTCTAAACAACATTTGCTTGCGGTTTTCTTTGATCTCGAAAAAGCGTACGATACGACGTGGAGGTATGGAATTTTAAAAACCTTATACAATTGGGGGCTCAGAGGTCACCTACCAATTTTTATTTCAAATTTCATGTGTAATCGGAGTTTTAATGTTCGTATCGGAAATATTATATCGTCATCCTACATTCAAGAAAACGGCGTTCCGCAGGGTTCTGTGTTGAGCTGCACGTTATTCTTAATAGCAATAAATGGAATCACTGCGTGCATCAAGAGGCCTGTAAGTTGTTCGCTGTTTGTCGACGACTTGGCGATTTTCTATAAATCTGCCAAGTTGAGCACAGCCGAGCGTCAGCTCCAACTTACGATAAAAGAATTAGAAAAATGGGCGAACCAGACTGGGTTCAAATTTTCTGCCAGTAAAACCTCATGTATTGATTTCCATAGATTAAGAGGTCTTCATCCACAGCCAGCTTTGAAGCTTGCCGGTTTGGACCTCACAGTTTCAGAAACGATTAAATTCTTGGGAATGACATTTGATAAGAAACTTAACTGGAAACCTCATCTTAATCAGCTTAAAACAAAATGTATGAAATCAATAAATATGCTTAAAATTCTCAGTGGAACTTCCTGGGGTGCTGATCGGGTTAGTATGCTAAGGCTCTATAGAGCTCTGATCCGATCTAGAATAGATTATGGCTGCATAATTTACGCATCAGCCAGACAGTCTTACATTAAATCTATTGATACTGTGCATAATACTGGGTTGAGACTGGCAACAGGTGCGTTTCGTACAAGCCCTGTAGTCAGTCTTTATTGTGAGGCCGGTGAGCCATCCCTGCACTCTAGACGTCAGTATCTCATGGTCAACTATCTATCTCATATACGTGGCATACCCAAACACCCCACTTACCAGAAAGTCTTCCACCCGAGCTACAAGCGCATCTATGACGCTCGGGAGAAAGCCACTAGACCTCTTGGTATCCGTGCGAGTGAGTTTTTAGATCGTATCTCTTTTAATCTTCCTAAAGTTCAGACCATAAGTGCTAGCATGATCCCTCCGTGGATAGTTCCTCAACCAGTCTGCCTAACGCAGCTGGCTCAGCACTCCAAGGCAACCACCCCTAATTCAGTATACCAGCAGTATTTTTATCAGTTACTTGACTCCTATGAAGACTTCAAGCTCATTTATACCGATGGCTCTAAAATCAACAATGCAGTAGGTTGTGCCTACGTAGTGGACGCAGCTACGGGTGAATTTAAACTTAGTCCACTGTGTAGTGTTTTTACAAGTGAACTGTACGCAATACATCAAGCCCTTGTATATGCAAAACATAACTCTCATGATAAATTTCTGATTTTATCTGACTCTTTAAGTGCTTTGGAAGCAATAAATAACTTCTACCCTACAGTTCATCTCGTTCAAAAAGTCCAGTCTCTTCTTTACGAGCTTGATAGGCGCGCTTCTAGAGTAGTCTCCTGCTGGATTCCCGGCCACGCTGCAATTCCTGGAAATGAGAAGGCAGACCGGGCAGCTAAAGAAGCTACGCTTAGAACTCACCTTGATTATAAGGAAGTCCCATACAAAGACCTAAAAAATTACTTTAAACACAAAATAAAAGACTTATGGCAAGAATCTTGGGATGGCGTCACTAATAATAAGCTGAAGACTATAAAACCTTCTGTAAGTCCATGGAACACCTCGTCTAGAGTCTGCCGGAGGGAAGAAATCGTACTGTCACGATTGCGTATAGGTCACTGCTGTCTTACACATTCGTTTCTCCTTAAGCGTGAAGAGCCTCCTGAGTGCGAGGAGTGTTTGGATCCCCTTACTGTTCGTCACCTCCTGATAGACTGTGACAGGTTCCGGGATCTGCGCCGGCGCCTGCGTATGCCGGAGGACCTGTCACTGATCCTAGGTGACGAGCAGAAGGCTGTTGACTGCCTCTTGGACTTTCTGAAACAAGCTGATCTCTATAACCTGATCCAGTCACTTAGTTCTAGTTATATATTAAGAAGGATATTTGTTATTAGAGTTATAGTTGTTTCACTGTTATTAGAGTTATAGTTGTTTTACCATTATTAGATTTATAGTTGTTTTACTGTTATTAGATTCATAGTTAGCTTTAAACAGGTTCCGGCCTTTTACACCGGTTCCTATATTCGTTACTGTTATTAGATTTATAGTTGTTTTTACTGTCATCAGATTTATATTTGAATTTTCTGTTATTAGATATATAGTTGTTTTTTCTGTTATTAGATATATAGTTGTTTTATACTGTTATCAGATCGAGTTGTTTTATAGTTATTAGATTCATAGTTGTGTTGACGACTGGCTCCGGCCTTTTACACCGGTCCCTGCATTTTGATATGTCGTTATGTATGTTTCATTGTTATTAGATTTATAGTGTTCACATATAGAACACATGAACCGGCGCAAAATAACCAAGTCGTTGACGCGCCGTAAAACTCCAATATTCATTCATTCATTACAAGAAACCGTCTCTAAACAAAATGAAAAAATTGACCAACTCCAATCAAAAATTGACGAACTGATAAATATAATAACCAAAGAGAAAGTTGCTGTAGATAAAGTAGCGACGCCAGCAACGAGTGACATGGATATTGTAACAGAGCAGGTAAGGGCTGCCGAAGAGGAACAGTTGGCTTCAGGAACCTTACCTGAAAGCCAAACTTTCAAATTTAATAAAAACAAGAAAAAAGCTAAAGATGGGAACCACAATCAGAACAAGGATGTAGGTGGCGCCCTAGATATAACCTCAAAGCCTCCCGAAGGAAAAAACAAATATTTGAAGAGGTCTTAGGCCCGGTATTACCAAGTCCAGATAGTTAACTTATTAACTTGAAGTTTGGAAACCGAAAGTTATGTTGTTCGACGGATAAATTTAGTCTGCGTATTACGACACGATTTTGAGTAAAACATTCTGTCAGTTTACAATAATCTAGTTAACCGTGACAGATAGAAATAGGTAGTAATTTCTTGTGTAAGTTGGTATTGCCAGAGCGCAAACTAGGGATATTTTAGCTCGCCATGTTTAATACTTGGTACACGTGAGATCAGAAAATCTGTCAACTGTCAAAGTCATACACATTGAAAAATGTCTGACAAAAAGTCACTACGAGAACGTGCACCCAATTTTTCATCGGAAGAGGTCCACAAATTAGTTGAAATTGTGGAAAAGCATCAAGATGTTATCGAGTGCAAGAAGACTGACGGGAAGACATGGCGAGAGAAGGTAAATACGATACATTTATGTAATAAAAGTGGTTCATTATCTCCAGGCCTGTATGCCTAGGCCATTGAATTCACTACAAATTCAATGCCTAGGCCTATTGTACCTTACTGCTATGAATAGGTATAATACAAATAATACCTACACTCAATAAAATATGTACAGACTTTTGCATGGAGGCCAGAATAAGATTCTATCATTTTACTTCTATTTCTTATAGGCCTATGCCTGATAACAACTTTTTGTGAAGGGCCTAGTGCATGATTGGTCATACTCCTAGGGTCCTTTCAATAAATCTGTTCTCATGTTTATTAATGTGTACTAATGTATAAATGATTGTGTTACCTAGCCTAGGCCTAAACATTAAAACTACATACTTTCATTATAAGAGGTCTACAATGTAATCTGAACCCTTGCCTATTCATAAGATGTCATCACTTAACAAGACACAAAGGTTTAATATGAAGATACTTTTCGATTCTTAGGATGCAGAATGGAACAAAGTTATGGCCGAGTTCAACGCTACATCAATGGTCGTGCGGTCGCAGGCATCGTTGCGCCTCAAATATGACCTACTCAAGAAAACGGCCAGAAAGAGGAGATCGCTCGACAGACAGGAGCAGTTGAAGACGGGTGGCGGACCATATATCCCTCCCAAGCCAGACGCAGCATTGGACAAAATAGAGAAACTGATCCCTCTCTCTATATATGGACTGCCCTCGACCACTGACAGCGATCACATCCATAAAGGTAAAGTTTAGACATCTAGTTTTAAATATAGATCAAGAGGTAATTGATAGGATCAATATGTACTCAAAGGTATATTACGAGAATAGAAAATTCAGTCTCACATGTTGACAGTGTGACACTTCATTTAATCGGGTCTAAACAAGTTTGAATATATCTACTTTTTCTCTATATATTACAGCCATGAAAAAAATACACACAAGCACTAGAATATTATACCCACTCTACATGTAGGCCTATGTTTTATTATCATTGCTTGTCAAGTGTCTATATATAATAATATTATTTTAGGTACTTAGTGTGTAGTGACAATAGCTTACAATCGTAAACACACATATCCTGGATGTAGAGCCACGACAAATTAACTGTCTGTTCTCGCTTACATAATTACGCAGCAATCACATGTGATATGTACTCTTACATAAGTACATGGTGTACAATATCATTCCACTATGCAAGACAAATGATCCATGATAAATAAACTCATTTATTTATATATGTAGGCCTACGTATACATATATATATATATATATATATATATATATAACGGCAATCATAGGGTGTATTGATTTTGGACAGTTGATTCGGGAGAATGCGCTGTGTCAGAGGACGAGGACACCATGATGTTCGAGATGGACGCTGTTGACAACTGCATGCCTGACTGGTCGCACGAAGAGAATTCGAGCCACGTTGTGGAAATAGATGAGGTATGTTGTTTACTTTGATTATGAGAACTGAACTGTTCATTACCTCAAGCAATTATCAGGCAATGTAAGTTGAATGAACTATAATAACCGGAGCAGGAAGCTCGTGCTACCTCGCTTGCACCAGGTGACCGGGAGATGAGGATAGATCGAGCATCGGTTCGATCTTTAAAGCTCTAAATACCGTATTATCTGTTCCGTGGTAATTAATCATGTGAAATTATGTACCGGTACCATTTATGTTTTCACCATCATCATTGCTGTTTGTATCAATAAATAAATTTGAGGATGATTTCAATATTTCAGTCTATGTGCGGCGACTATGAAGTCACACAGGCGAGCCCATCAATGGAGATTGCGGCACCGCCCAAGGCAGCACCTGCATGTTAGTACTGATCAAGTAGCTTAATCATCATTTTTGCTTGCTTCCTATATTTCTATTACCATTCTGACTGAACATTATAAGTGTGTGTCTCGAGCCCAGAGCCCATGTTCACATAAACATGTTTGCATGTTCAGAAGTAATTACAGAACCAAAATTATGCAATTGAAGTATGGATCAAATTTGGGGGCCAAGTTTTAGACAATACAAAAAATTAATTGAATATATTCTATAAAATTTCATATTACAGCATCCTAATTTGTATCTTACAAACTATAAAATTTGTATCTTACAAAATTTGTACCTTACAAACTGTATTGTAGGCTACTTCTGCTACAGAAGTACTAAAGAAGTTCTGCTACATACATGGGATATGAAAGTACTTCTAAGTAATCACCTACTGAGTGTACAGTGACTGTATGTGAATTAGGGTTGCCGTTCGATATAAAAATTGCAAACGATATGAAACTTGATTGATCGAAATATATATTGAAATTCTCAATTTAGAATCGATATTGAATCGAAAGATGTAAGTTGATTGTGTTTAATTTTGTTGCATTATTTTTCAGCATGTGACAACCCGGCAGTTGCATCAACATCAAAAAGTGACGCTGTCAACGTATGGGACAAATACACGCCAGCAATGCTGCGGCAGCCCAAACATCCGGCACTCACAAGAAAAATGACAGATTCTTCCCGTAAGTTCTATCGTATATCGATGTTTCGTTAATTAGCAATTAATTACATTATAGTCTGTATAGTCTGGGATTAACGCACGAGTTATTCGACTCAAATAATGTTCGGATTCAAAGTTGTAGGTACACCATCTTGGGGTACCTGTAATCCTGCTTGTAGGTATGTACTAATTGTGTCCCATTTTGTTTTATAGGCAGTAAGGCAAATAAAGAAAATTGGATGGGCCGACGTCGCCCAATCCTGTCGGAGGAGCAGGTTGCTGCTAACAGTGTTAGCAGCAACAATTTTGCATCCATGGCTTCGTCAAAAAAAGATCTTGCCGACTTAAAAAAAAAAATCTTGGCTGAAGAACAGCACGGCAAGCAAGAATTACACGCTTTGGATGTGAAATTGCGACAATCTCAACTCAATATTTTCGATCTCGACATTAGAATTAGAGAAGCACAGCTCAAGAGTCTCGAACTAGATATAAAATTGAAAGAAGATAAATTAATGTAAATTTAAAAATACAAAATTCAAAATCATATACCTAGCAATAAGAACTTCTTTTTAATTATAGCATCACGTACATGTTTACTATGTTCAATAATATATACATATTATTATGTATGTTTAGAAAATATTTGACATGTACCGGTACGCCTACTTCACATGACTTGAAGGACAGCACAACCCTCAAACTAGATTTTAATCAGTAATTACGATATTTATTTCGCTAATTTTAGAAAAAACTAGATGTCATCATCTCGGTTCCAGAAATTAAAATTAATTGCTTTTGTCCTGCAGTACCAAGCCCTGAGTCGTGACGTGGACATTACTCGATTCTGTTTATGTTTGTGTACAGAATCGGTAATGCCTACGTCATGACTCATGGTCAATTAATTATAATTTCTGAAATTGAGATGAAGATTTCTATTTTTCCCTAAAATTAGAGAATTAAATATCGTAATTATTCATTAAAATCTAGTTTCTGGGTTGTGATGTCCTTCAAAAATACATGTTATGATTACAATAAATAATGATCAACATAACTGTTTTGCTAGTACAGTAAACCTTCGTTAATATTCGGTACTATTGATTATTGAACTATAACTATAGCAGTTGAGCAAAATACCCAATTAGGGCATTCCGCAAGCCATGACCTGCATGGATATCGCCAAGATCTCGTGGAATCTGATCCCTGGCTAAATCCAGCTCCGGAAGATCTGGATCCAAGGGCGGTGCTGGCTCTTTGCTATCGATTGCCAAGTTATGCAGAACAGCACACGCTACGATGACCTCGAGGACTGTATTTAGTTTGAGACGGATCCCCAAAGATAGGACCGGAAAACGCCCCTTCAAGTACCGTACGACCTTTCGACGACACCCCGTGTTCGTATTTGGGCCTCATTGTATAACTGCTCTTCGGGGAGTCTTGGATTTCTTATGGGCACAGCAAGATAAGGCTGTTGAGCGTAACCAGCATCGCCCAGGATCAGACCATCTCCAAACTCGCCCATTTCTAGCCTAGCTCGAATAACCGAGTTGTTGAAGATGGTCTGATCATGGGCTGCTCCCGGCCACCTCGCCACCACATCCATGATTTTAAGGTTATGGTCCGAAATGGTTTGCGTGTTGATGGAGAAAAAGCTTTTCCGATTCCGGAAGTCCTCGGCTTGATTACCGCCTGAAGGAGAGGAAAGGTGTTAGGCTTTTATAGGAAACTAGGATGTATACAGGTGCTATGGGATTTTAAAACAAGTAGGACTGATAATAGGCCTATACCGGTATTATTTTATGGCCAAAGTTGGGTAATCGAACAATTTAACGGAAGGATTTTTTCAGGAACTTCAAAGGGAACCAGTCCTTTTTTTTTAAACAAGGAATGTTGAACGTAACTTGGTTACTATTTTCATAAAATGAAGAAGCAAACTACTATAA
Source organism: Brachyptera putata (assembly GCA_907164805.1). Taxonomy (NCBI): domain Eukaryota; kingdom Metazoa; phylum Arthropoda; class Insecta; order Plecoptera; family Taeniopterygidae; genus Brachyptera; species Brachyptera putata. The sequence goes on along the minus strand of OU015466.1, from coordinate 281,297 downwards.
GTTAATTCCTTTGAAAGTTGATTTCAACATCACTGAACACACTACCGGTGGGCCTAGGCCCTACTGTTTTTTCTACTTTCTGTGTGATAACTACCGGTATATCAATTTCTATTTAAATCCGTTGGGCATGGGTTTTTGTAAACGTCCTTTCATTTATCATCGCCTGTTTATGAACTCTGTTTATTAGCTTATCAGGTTATTAGATTAGACTATTCATTGGTCCTGGTAAATAAATCATGCGGATCTATCGGATCAAGTATGTACTACGTGAAACATAGGTAGGCCCCATTGTGAATAATTTCCACTCTTATTTCTCCAACGAATAAAGAAGCCGTTAAGCCCTACGCATGATGAATGAGTCGTAGGAATGCAAACGGTAACCAAAACGTACAAACCTGTGGAGTGAATTTTGATATGGGTGCAATCGATGGCACCAATAACACGGGGAAATCGACACACGTCATAAAATCCCAATTGAAGCGCCCGTCTCTCACGCTCATTCCTAGGGAAGTAAATGTACTCCTCACGGAGGCCTGCAATCGCATGCGTTACCCTCTTAATGATGCGGCCCGAAGTTGTTTTGTGGACTCCAAGGAAATCCCCAGCTGTTATCAGCATACTACCGGTAGCGTAGTAGCGTAGCGTTAATAACAGCTGGTTCACGGGAGACACGGAATTGTTTCTGAGATGAGAGGAAAGGTAAATTATTCCGTGTTTTGGATAAAGGGAAGAAAACGATTGTGACGTGCTGTTGAAGAGCCATCCCAGTATTCACCTTGACGACAGAAGGGAAACCACGACACACCTCTGTCAGGATGGTCGGCAATCAGATTAGGCATGGTTTGGACCATAGCGGGAATCGAACCCCAGTCACCTGAATGATGGCTCAGCACGCCAGACGAGGCGACTGATTCACACATCTCAGAACACCTAGGCCCAGCTATACTAGGTAGGCCTAGGCCTAGTGTAAATTATCCTAGGGCGTACACGTTATACTACCTACACTGGAGAGTTGGCCTAGGATTACACACGATGATACATTGAGGTTGTATGGCCTAGTGGTAGGTAGAGTGTAAGGTTAGGTTAGGCTATGCCCTAGGTCTATACTGACAATCCTATCATTAGGTGCATAAGAAATCTAGGTACACAAGTTCCTAACGCCCTAGGCTAGAACCTATACCATCAATGCCTATACCTAACAACACAGGGGAGTTCATCCATCTACGGTTTACAACCAGGCCTAGGCCTAGGCCTCCTACAGGCTGACCTAGCGTCGGCCTAAAAGCCTAATAATCCGAGTAAGGACGTAAAATCACCTGTCAGTAGCAAACTCCAATTGTCCTTCGATTTGCTCCAGCAAATGAAGGACTGTTTCCTTCTGTAGCCGAAATCTCATAAAAAACTCATCGTCAAGCCACCGTGTCAGATGGTTCACTCTGGGCCTAAAAATGCGCGCTCGCCTACCTCTTGCCCCAACAAACATGAGAAACTCATCGTCGGAGTCGGACGAATCACTCGAACTACCACTACTTGCCATAGCCTAGGCGTATTGCGAGAAATTAATATATTTATTTGGTTAGAACACAAAAACGTACTAATTTGGGGGATTTATGGTCGCCATCTTGATTACCCAAACCTTCGGTTGGAAGTTATTCGCAGCTTCAAGCGGCGAATAAAATAACTGCCAGTTCAGAATATTTTATTCGCCGAACAGAGCTAACTGGATTTCGTAATACCAATAATATTGTTATTCGTCGAATAAACTAGTTATTTTTCTTAACTGGACTTGGTAATACCGGGCCTTAGTAATTTATAAAAGACTGTCTGGGCTTGTCCCCGGACACTCACCCTTATAAGTAAACCAAGTATGGCCCTGATGCAGTGGAACTGCAACGGGTTCAGAGCTCATCTAGAAGAGATTCGCATGCTTATTTCACACTTTATGCCGAAATGTATATCGATTCAAGAGACTCGTTTTAAAGCCAGTGATACACCTATCCTGCGAGGTTATACGTTCTATCGTTGTGATAAGATCACGTGTGAGAGGGCTAGTGGGGGAGTGGCGATTGCTATCCATGACAGCTGCTACTCAGAGGAACTCACCTTACGGACGCCTCTGCAGGCAGTAGCTGTCAGAGTGTTCCTCCCTAGCCCTACCACTATCTGCTGTATCTACTTGCCACCAGCTGATACCGTAAACAAGCATGATGTGAATAACCTTATCGCTCAATTGCCATCTCCTTTCATATTGTCGGGAGATTTTAACGCTCACAATATTTTATGGGGTAGTTCTCTTGTTGACTCGAGAGGATCTCTTTTAGAAGACTGTTTTACTTCCAACAATTTAATCGTTTTAAACACAGGCGTCGCCACACATTTTAGCACTTACCGTGGATCATCTTCCATGATCGATCTCACTTTGTGTTCCCCTGTACTTTCTTTTAATTACGAGTGGATTGTACACGACGACCTGTGTGGAAGCGATCATTTTCCAATAATTTTAAAAACTTTACACCATCACAACATTTCAAGGATTAGGAAGTGGAAGCTTCAACAAGCTCACTGGTGTAATTTCATGGAACTTGCCACCTTTAGTGATGACAAGATATTCCATGACATTCAAGATCAAGTTACCTATGTAACTGACACCATTATTCAAGCGGCTGAAGCGACCATACCACAAACAAGCGATAAATCCGGCCGACCACTGGTTCCTTGGTGGAACAAAGACTGTGCTTCGGCAATTAAAAAACGAAAACAGGCTTTAAGAATCTTCAATAAATATCCTACCGAAACGAACTTGAGAGCCTTCAGGAAACTACGAGCAAAGGCAAGGTTTATTATAAAACAGTCCCGAAAGTCATCGTGGGAGAGATATGTTTCGACAATCACGCAGAGAACACCGTCTTCCAAAGTATGGGACAAAGTAAAGAAAATTTGTGGCAAGAACTCCCACATCGGCATTCCTGGCATCCTGGTAGGAAACGATCTGAAGACATCACCTGATGATATAGTAGCTGCCCTAGCTGACCAGTTTGCCGGTGTATCTAGCTCCCAGCACTATTCGCCGGCTTTTCTTGCTCATAAGACTGTGGAGGAGAGGAGAGTTTTGAACTTTGCCTCCAACAATGGTGAGCAGTATAACTTGCCCATTAGTGCTTGGGAGTTGGCATCGGCAATTCATGAGTCCAGCAACACCTCGCCGGGCAGTGATAGGATTCACAACCTTATGCTTAAGAACTTGTCTTCAGAAGCTCTTGATTACCTTCTCAAATTGTATAATAGGATATGGCTTCAGAACTCCTTCCCTAGATCCTGGCTGGAGGCTGTATTGATTGCTATCCCTAAACCAGGAAAAGACCGTAAGCACACTACGAGCTATCGCCCTATATCTCTCACTAGTTGTTTGTGTAAGGTCCTAGAGAGAATTGTAAACAGGAGATTAGTTTGGATACTGGAAACAAGAGGTCTTATTGCGGCCGAACAGTGTGGATTTCGTCGGAAGCGTTCCACAGTGGATCATCTCGTAAACCTTGAGACCTTAATCCAAGATAGTTTTATTTCTAAGCAACATCTCCTTGCTGTGTTTTTCGATTTGGAGAAAGCTTTTGACACAACATGGAGATATGGCATCCTCAGAAGTCTTCAGCAATGGGGTTTTTAAAGGGCATCTACCTATATTCATTCAAAATTTTTTGTCAGAAAGAAAATTCCGTGTACGATTGGGTCGCACAATGTCGCTGTCTTCTAACCTAGAGAACGGAGTACCGCAAGGCTCAGTTCTTAGTTGCACCCTTTTTATAATAGCTATAAACAGTATTGTGTCCTGTATTAAGCAACCGGTCACCTGCTCACTTTTTGTAGATGATCTAGCGATTTTCTACAAATCAGCTAATCTCAGAACAGCAGTGCGTCAACTTCAGCTCACAATAACTCGTTTAGAAAGGTGGGCTGATGAGACTGGTTTTAAATTTTCCACGTGTAAAACCACTTGTGTGGATTTCAATCGTCTTCGAGGCCTACATCCGCAACTAACACTCAAGCTTGCAGGATTGGACCTCGTTGTTTCCGAATCGGCCAAGTTTTTAGGAATGACGTTTGATCAAAAGTTGACTTGGAAACTGAACTTACAACATCTCAAACTGAAATGTATGAAATCCATCAATATGATGAAAATACTGAGCGGTACTTCTTGGGGTTCAGATAGGGTAGTCATGCTGCGATTATATAGAGCCCTTATTCCATCTAGGCTCGATTACGGGTGTATTGTGTATGCGTCAGCCAGGGAATCCTACCTGAAAACAATCAATACAGTGCATAACACTGGAATAAGACTGGCAATAGGTGCATTTCGCACGAGCCCTGTTGTCAGTCCATACTGTGAATCGGGTGAAGCACCATTACATAATAGGAGGAACTATTTGATATGTAGCTATCTGTCTAATGTCTGGAGCATGCCAAAGCATCCTACATACAAGAAACTGTTCACTCCCAACCTGAAACAAATATACAGTACTAGGATAAAGGCAACGAGACCCCTTGGAATACGGGCGTTAGAACAATTAGATTTACTAAATTTCCAGCTTCCTCGAGTTCAAATTGCAGAATTTGGTTCAGTTGCACCGTGGACTATTCCCAAACCCGTGTGTCTAACACAACTGGCACAGCATGCAAAGCTGACTACTGCAGATTCTGTCTACCAACAATATTTCCGTCAACTGTGCGATCTATATAAATATTACCAGTTTATATACACTGACGGATCCAAGTTGAACACAGCAGTGGCATGTGCGTTCACTGTTGGTGACAGAACATTTGGTTTTAAACTCAACCCACTCTGCAGTGTCTATACTGCAGAGCTTTATGCGATACACCAAGCACTCATATTTGCCAAACAATTCCGCAGTAGAAAGTTTTTAATTTGCTCCGACTCTTTGAGCTCTATCCAATCAATTTCTTGTTTCTTCCCAAGAGAGTACTTGATTCAGGACATCCAAAATCTCTTGTCTGATATTGATGCTTGTGGGTCGGAGGTAGCGTTCTGCTGGATCCCTGGTCATGCTGGAATTGTTGGCAACGAAAAAGCAGACCAGGGGGCAAAGGAAGCTACTCTTCGGACCCAAGTCGACTATGAGTTGGTTCCAAATACAGACCTGAAAAACGAATTCAGAAGACAATTAAAGAATTCGTGGCAAGAATCATGGAATGAAGTAACAAATAACAAATTAAAATCTATCAAAACATCCATTGAACCGTGGCACTCTTCGTCTCGTGGTGCGAGACGGGAGGAAGTTGTACTTACAAGACTGCGAATAGGACACAGCCTGTTGACTCACGGATTCCTGCTTCGAGGTGAGGACCCTCCAGAATGCGAGGAGTGTATCGAGCAACTCTCTGTTCGCCACCTCCTGGTTGAATGTGACAGGTTCCGGGATCTGCGCCGGCGCCTGCGTATGCCAGAGGACCTGTCGCTGATCCTGGGTGACGACCAGAGGGCTGTCGATCGCCTCTTGGTTTTCCTGAAAGAAACTGGTGTTTCTAATCTGTTGTAATTCTGTCCACTGATCTCACATGTTATCTACAATAGCTATGAGTATTACTAGGAGTTGATGTTTACCATTAGACTTGTAAGTTATTGTATTTGTTATTTAGTATTTAAGGTGTGTGTATGGCCATTTACACCATACACACACATGTTATTAGTTATATAGTGACTATGTTATAGGTTAGGTTCCGGCCTTCAGAGCGGAACCTATATTTTAATGTGTATTAGTTGTATTAGGTAATGTTCTCATTATCCGTTTGTTTGAGTTGTTATTTATTGTTAGTTTGTTCGTTTTGTTACTTTGTTAGTTTTGCTATTCATTATTAGTTAGTGTTGTTATTTGTTGTTAATCAGCTAGTATTAGTTATTTGTTGTTATCAGAGAAGACGGACTTTGGCATTTTACACCGGAGCATCTGTTTTTTATTAAATTTCTGTTGATAATTGATATTCCCTTTAAGCTCATTGCATCGTAGAAATGTTCAATTCTTGTTCTGGATTCAATTAATACAAGGCGCGAAATAAACTCGTCGTTGACGCGCCTCTAAACCACAATATTCATTCATTCTTAAAAATGCGTTTTCTTCGTTATTTCACATCCGATTGTTCCATAAATCGCTTAAAATAGGTATGATAGATCTTTCCACACTCAGTATAAATTTGAGAGCTTTCGAAAAAAATAAAATTCCAAGTATTTCTCCCCTGGCCTATTCTTATGGGGAATTTCCATACTTTCCGATTTTTTTCCGGAAAATCCGTTTGACCGATTTTTCTGAAAAACAATCCCAACCTATTCTGGTATAACATCAATTTGTAAAAAAAGTTTCGAGTTGATTGAAACTTTTTCCTGACCTGTATGCCGCGTACAAAATTACACACATAAAAACCAAGCCCAAAATTTTTCGGTATATGGAATGAAAATCTTCGCTACGCTCATCTAACTAGGAAAACGCCTTATATGCGTTGTGAGATGAGCTTAGAAGTATGGAAATGTAGAATTAAGAATATTTGGTCGGCTCAATGTACATATACAGGCCATGGATCACTTCAAAGGTTTGAAAACCGCGGCTGTCTGTTGGTATATGGACCTTGGTTTCCAAACAATTAAACCAGTGCCTTCTTCATATCCATCACAGATTTTAAACGTTTTAATTTATTGGTGACACTTGTTGCTCACATTTAATAGTTCCTTAATTGCTTTCTTAATTGCTTTTATTGATGTGTAAAAAAGTACCTTAAAAATGCGTTTTCTTCGTTATTTCACATCCGATTGTTCCATAAATCGCCTAAAATAGGTATGATAGATCTTTCCACACTCAGTATGAATTTGAGAGCTTTTAAAAAAAATAAAATTCCAAGTATTTCTCCCCTGGCCTATTCTTATGAGGAATTTCCATACTTTCCGATTTTTTTCCGGAAAATCCGTTCGACCGATTTTTCTGAAAAACAATCCCAACCTATTCTGGTATAACTCCAATTTGTAAAAAAAGTTTCGAGTTGATTGAAACTTTTTCCTGACCTGTATGCCGCGTACAAAATTACACACAAAAAAAAACAAAAAAAAAAAAAAAAAAAAAAAAAAAAACATAAAAACCAAGCCCAAAATTTTTCGGTATATGGAATGAAAATCTTCGCTACGCTCATCTAACTAGACAAAGTTATATTGGCTGATATTTTATACTTGATCCATTTGGAAATGAAGTGTTGATATTCTTGATACATATTCTGATTGATACGTGTCGCAAAATCAACAATCCACCTGATTTTTAGTTGGAATAGTTATTGGAAATAATAATATTCTTCAGAATTTGTGAAACATATTTTCTAAATGTATCTATTTTCTAAAATTAAGTATAAAAGGTTGATACTGGGGGAGGGTGGTCGAGTGGTAGTGGAATGTCGGTTATATTCAAACTATTTTTTGATCGTAGAGGCTAGGAAGGAGCAGAATCGATCTACTACAGTCGAAAAAAGCGTCAATAGTGCCGATCTTTAAAATGCCGAAATCAAACTGAACAAAACGGAAAAACAAATGGGAACGTATCCCCCCTTTTTTTGAGTGTGTGAAATGGAAACATTTGCTGTGCAATTGAGCATATGTGCAATATCTAAAAACAATCCTCCCACCCTCTTGATACGGTCATGCTAGACATTCGTCTCCTAATGCATTGAATGGCAATAGGGACGTTATCTGTGAGGGATCAGGTTTGTGTGGCTAACCAGTTGCAATCACAAAGTCTCCGATGGCCCTGTCCTCGATTGTAATTTATAGTAGTATGCATAATGTGTTATCAACGTTATTAATTATTCCGATAATATTAACCAAAAGAAACGTGTGGATCAATCGCTAGAACACTGAACCCTCATTAAGCGACGGGGTTCGATTCCCTCCATTGTCGCCTATCCTGACAGTGGTGCATCGTGGTTTCCTCCTGTCATTGAATACTGCAAAAATGCATACAAATACTAAATAGTAGGCCTCGATCTTTTTCTTCCCACTAACCAAAACACATAATAAAATGTTTCAATTCATATAGATTTTTTCAATAACCATCATTAAAATCATAGTCGTAATTATCAAAAGTTAGAATGATCATCGAGTTCATAATGTTATACTGTGTTATGCTGAGATTTATTTGATACGGTCATGCTAGACATTCGTCTCCAATGCATTGAATGCTAATAGGGATCTTATCTGTCGGGGTGATCAGCTTTGTGTAGCCAACCAGTTGCAGTGTTTACCTGCGTCATTAAGATCATGTCTGTGTTTGAAACATTGAAAATAAGAAACAAGTTATTTTTGAGAAAAATATACAGGTCGTTATTATGACGCCCCACATTTTTCGTGAGTTTTCCCTCTCGATAGGATGTCTCGTGATATCCCATCATTTGCTGCAGACATTAGACTATGCTGGAGCCTGTAGCATCAGTGCCTTGTTGCCATAGATACATTATTATAAATACATCTCTTACTAAACATTGACTCTTTGACAAGGAAGATTGGAACTAGGGTCGATTTATCGTTCGAAAGACGTGTTTATTTCAGATCCAGCAACCAGTCAATCGTCCGAATAAAGCGACCCCTGTCGGGGTCTTGTCAAAACACGGCCATTCACACTAATACACATTGTTTTTCTTCAATAGCTCGTGTATCTTCAACATACCGGCCCTATTCCAATGTATCAGGTCCGGCCGCCGTTTGTACGATGGTCCGATATGGCTAGAGAAGAACAGACACAATACATTATAACGACACCATTGAGTTTGTACAAACTCACAGGCAATAATCTGTACTATTAATACATACATTATATTAGGTTTCTCACCTTTCAATTAGGCCAACCTCTAGTTTCCCATCGACGCCGACGAATTCTCTGTACGCATCGATCACGTGTACCGATTTGACTGTAAATAAAACAACAATAACCACATCAATATCGTCATAGGTGGAGGGAGCTGTTACGTAATAATAATAATTATGTGGTATAAACAATATACCTTTCTTCGATATCTTCTCTCTGATGTATTCGTTGAGCTCCATCACTCGATCCATGCCATCCACGTGCCTCATTGTGGGTGGCAACGTTAACATAAATACACGTAGCGAGTGCTGGCTTAAAATCCTTGCGATCGCGGTTATTTGTTGGGTTAAAACCTAACCGGAGTCTTCTTCGTATTCTGTACGATTAAAAGATGAAATGTTTCATGATTATTTCAATTTCATTCTTACAACGACGGTAAAACTAAAAGACAGTAGTCTATTCTAATTCTAATTGTCATTTAACTCCCGATCATCAACACTACCGTGTCGTGTTGACAAAGCCCCTTCATTTTGCGCAGACGCTGCAGGTGGTTTTATGGATTGTCCCGACTTGCAGAGGCCCAACATCTCCGTGCCTTTGCCTGTATCATAAAAGGAAAATCCTTATAAAGAGATAATAATGATATTATGACAATAAAATTAGTATTTTCTAAGAATTCTGATTAATTTCTAAATTCGTTTCATGCATGTTGCCTACTCAGTTACAAAAAATGTAATCAAATAAAGATTGTTTGGAGATTTTGTAAATTATATGGCTTACAAGTCAAATAAAGTAGGCCTAATGTATGAGAAAATGAAAAATTATAAAAATTATTATTATTATCAAATGAGATCGTTGTTTAAAAATGTTAATGGGATAGAATAATTACACAAAGTGTAACAAAATGAGATGATTTGTGTAATTATTACCAATTAATGAAATTACCAACATAAATTGAGTAATAGCTACAGTAAATTATTTCCTCTATTGACGACTTACCATTCCTGAGCGATGTCCGATGCAAGATACTTTTCTGGAAACGCAACAGCATCGAATCACCAACAAACAATGACTTGTTGCTCGACATTATTCTCTTGATCACTTGAAAAATCTTAGGATGCGTTATTGAAAAATACGAAATCTGTAAGATCCATAATGAAGCTATACCATGCGCTTATATAGATCATCGAAAAATCTCAAAACCCAATGCTGTCAGGTGATTGGCTGTATATTGCTAACCAGCATTGTTTTCAGGGGTCTTTGGGCCACTTCATAAGCGCAGGTGTGGTCTGCACAATTGGGGAGTTTTAGAGTGGTTTTTCTACTGTGATTACTAAACTTGACCTTACGTGTGGAAAACAATGACGACCTCCAGACTCAGGTGTGCATATTTGAATTGTGACAACAGGAAAGCAGAACATCCCGAAATGTACTTTCCGAGGTTTCCAAAGTATGATATCAGGTATGTTCATAAAAATAATAATAAAGAATTGAAACTTATTAGTGGAGGCAATTAGATTAAAAATAATGCATGTTGTGAAGTCGTGCATGACACATTGCTCACTTTTTCACTATAATCATTGAGTTTATAGTGTTTCGGAATCTTTGTCCACAGGAAATCCAAGTATGTATGTTTCTGTAATTTTTGTGCTGTAAGTGTTGAAACTCTCGGAGTAATTGAATTAATTAGGTTGATTAATGATTCATTGCTCGAAACTGCAAAATCACTCTAAAATAGTCAAGGCTGGTATCAAATACGAGCAAATACAATTTTATACCAACCGACATTTTTTATTTTTATTTTTCAAGTTTAGTTTAAAAAAATTATCAATAACCTTATAAATTCAATTACTCTGCAAGGTTCGAACATAGAGGAAAGATATATTATAAGTCTATGGTTATATAATATAATTATTAGTCAATGGTTCAAACACTCAGTTTGTGTCAGTAAGACGCAATATTTTTTAATTATTATTATTTTAATATGTCAATTTGTTAGATTGTTAATTTAATCACTCCTGTCCTAAAGAATTTACTTTTGTTCCTTATATTAGCGTCTAAAAAGATTGTTTCTTTTAACTAAAAACTAGGTGATTTATTCACGTGTGGTTTCGATTAGAAAAATTATGTAGAAAATATTCGAACAATTATTCGAACGGGTCAATATTTGCAGATTGGGCCTACACTAAGAGCAGATTGTACCAACTGATGATTGAATATAAATTAGTTGATCATTACTCAAGATTCCATGGCAGTCGATTTAGCAGAAAATCAGTTTTTTGGTTATAACTTTCGAACGGTATAAATAAATGAATGACGGCGCTATTCTTGCACATAATTTAAAAAAAAAACAGAAATCATTTTCAATTGTTTGATGATAACTTTTGAACGGTACATGTCAAAAACCAAACAACTGATATTCCGCTAAATCAACATACAAAAATATCATATGTATCCAAGGGTAATAGGTACAATAGGTACAACCGGCTCTAATAGCCGGTTGTACCAAGTGATCATTAGTGAATTAAGTAAAAATTAGCAAATTAACTTGTTATTACCCTTGGATACATATGATATTTCTGTACCTTAAGTAATGATTAACTAATTAATATTCAATCATCAGTTGGTACAATCTTAATTATTCATTCTGATACGGAAATAGCATACGTAGCCAAGGGTGATAACAAGTTATTTCGCTGATATTGCTTAATCAAGTAATTAAACATCAGTTTGTAGTAACTCATCTCGTGGCCATAAATGTTAGGATTTCTTGGAAGTGTTATCTGGGGTTTCAGAATAGTAATCTCTCCTTAAACTTTGCGTTGGGCTTCGGTTTATCCCGAGAGAATCAGAGTCAAAAACATGCCATGCATTGTCCATGAGTCCGGTACCTTTTTGAAACAGGTAAAAACAGGCAAACGCAGGATGTGCGTTGTGTGATGAGCGAGATGTCTATATAAGGAATAAGTGAAAACTCTACAAACCTTGATCATTTGAAATGAACTTCATCCGATGTCAATGAATCTAGAAAGCCGTGACTTCGACAATGCAACATTTTTCAACTAATATTTCTATCTTTCCGATGAATAAAATACATTTATTATATTATTTTCTTCGAAACGGCTGGTCCGAATATCAAACCAAATTTTTATTCATGCATATTATTCTTGTGTTTACATTTAAAAAAAATTTGAATCGTATTGGAGAGATTTTTTTTCAATTTTTTTCCGTTCAGCCAAATCTTATGGGGTTTTTAGAAACTTCTAAATGATGTTTTTCAAAAATGGTCCGACCAATTAGGCCTCAAAACTATACAGTTCCAAGTTGGATAAGTTTGCATATAAAAAAAAGTTTCGTGTCGATCGGTTAAACCCTGCGACTTGTGCAGTGTTTACAAACAAACAAAAAAAAAAACAGAAAAACAAAAAAAAAACGCACAGACAAAGTTCCGTAAGAGTTCAGTGAAAATCTTCGCTACGCTCATCTAATTAATATTTAATCATATTCAGTATCATCCCTACTGAAAGACGAATGATTCTCTAAATCCAGCATGTTAGACATCAATATGTTATTGAATATATTGAATAATCACAGTTACTTGCAGTTGAAGTCAACATCAGTTTCACTCAATAATATTTCATGTTGATCAAGACTAGTCATATATAGATGATAAATATATAAACATATATAAAAGTACATTCTCGATGGAATATCTTGATGAAAATATTCGCATTAGGCCGATAAAAAATTGGTATATTTCAATTCGTGTTCAGTTTGTTTCGAGAATCATACATGTAATCTTTCTATTCACCTTCACTTGTTGAATAAATATATCCATTCTTGAATTAAAATATGTTCTACATTTTTAGTATGCACCGAACCGTCCTCAGGTACACTCGTTGAAAGGTAAAGTGGTGGCCGATTGTCCCACTTCCCCACCTTTCATTGAGAGTTAAGAATTATCTCTAATCTAGCATTAATGAACCTGATCTATTGCTTGATTTGGAGATCAATTATAATATAAATTTTCAATCCCTCGTGTTTATAAAATACCTCAATACTCGAAGATCATAAATTATAATAATTTATTGTAACAATGTATAAGCAATCTGGTTATCATTTACCTACTTCTAAGTCTTCTCAGACCAAGAGAATAATATAAAAAAATGCGATTTTACACAATTTTCCCCCTTGTGGGGCAGGGTGGGGGGCATGCCCCCCACACCCCCCTTGTGGGGTATATAAATTTTATTTCATGGGACCGTTTATACTGGGCCGTACCTAATGTCACGTCCTGCGCACGCCTATGCCAATGTTTCCCTCGAACAAGCGACAAGGAGCGTCAGCACGAGAGACAGGGGGCCGATCGACCGTCTCCCCCATCAAGTAACCGAGACGACCGGGGTGTCGAGCCGCCAGTATGTCTGTGCCTGGAAATACCCAAGCGTCTGGCAGAGTCGATGCACCTTGGAACTGAATGATGAACACAACACTGAATACACGCAGTTCAAGGCAATAGACATAGCTATAGTCTGCTTTACGACCCCACCAACTGCTAGGTTATACGGGGGTACGAATGAGTAGGTGAACAGGAAACTACAAACTGATGGTCACATGCCTTGTGCGGGACTCGAACCCACGCCCAACGATGGCTCAAGTTTAGATAACTGAGCTACTATAGAAAGAAATAGTAATAGATATTGTTATTATTACTAGGCAAACGCAGTATATGCGCTGTAAAATGCGCGAGATATCAAAATAGAGTATGATGATCGAGAAGACAAAGAGAGAGAAACACACAGAAAGAGGGGGATGGAAGTCTAATGATTATTGTCAGTATTATGATTATTATTACTAAACATTAACCATGCAGCAGCTACATTTCTTCCTATTAATATCATAACGAGAAGAAATAACCTAGACAGAATATTATATTCAATCACTGTTAATTCGTGAGAAAATCAGGAGAAACTAGTCTTAATCCCTAAATTGTTTATTAAAACTACACCCCGATTACTGTGTTTACAAAAAAAACTACAATGAAATCCGAATAAAAAATATGGATACTATCCAACTCTCATATAAAATTTATATTCAATATCTCTATAATTAGATGAGCGTAGCGAAGATTTTCACTCAAGTCTTACGGAGCTTTGTCTGTGCGTTTTTTTGCAAACTTATCCAACTTAGAACTGTATAGTTTTGAGGTCTAATCGGTTGGACCATTTTTGAGAAACATCATTCAGAAGTTTCTAAAAACCTCATTAGATTTGGCTGAGCGGGAAAAATTGAAAAATAAAATCTCTTCAAGATTCAATTCGATATATTTCACATGGTATGTACAATTTTAATTACAATTCCATTTGAAATCAATTATTTGATTACTCCCAAACTTACAGAAACTCAGCTTCAGCCGTACATTGTTATATTCCCTGTGATCAACTTGAGAAAGTTACATGCCTCACTCACGACAGATGCTCAAAGACTTCACTTCTAGGGAAATGGTCATCTTTCAATCTTTCATTCATGTGGTATTCTGCAAGACCTTGGTTATCATGTTGTCATGATCTATATTGCACAATATCATCTTCCCCATCATATTACATCGATGAATGTAATGTGATCAACGACTGTGACGTCACCCTATGTGTCATGTTTACAGCTTCATGACAGTTGTTGATGCTCTTGTGCAGCTCACTGCCTGCCTTGCTTGGGTCACGGAAGTGCTGCTAGCCGCTCTCAGTCGCATTCAGCCTGCGAGTCGAGCAGGTCGTCTCTCTCTCGCTCTTGTGCAGCTCACTGCCTGCCTTGCTTGGGACACGGAAGTGCTGCTAGCCGCTCTCAGTCGCATTCTGCCTGCGAGTGGAGCAGGTCGTCTCTCTCTCGCTCTTGTGCAGCTCACTGCCTGCCTTGCTTGGGACACGGAAGTGCTGCTAGCCGCTCTCAGTCGCATTCTGCCTGCGAGTGGAGCAGGTCGTCTCTCTCTCGCTCTTGTGCAGCTCACTGCCTGCCTTGCTTGCGACACGGAAGTGCTGCTAGCCGCTCTCAGTCGCATTCTGCCTGCGAGTCGAGCAGGTCGTCTCTCTCTCTCTCTCTTGTGCAGCTCACTGCCTGCCTTGCTTGGGACACGGAAGTGCTGCTAGCCGCTCTCAGTCGCATTCTGCCTGCGAGTGGAGCAGGTCGTCTCTCTCTCGCTCTTGTGCAGCTCACTGCCTGCCTTGCTTGGGACACGGAAGTGCTGCTAGCCGCTCTCAGTCGCATTCTGCCTGCGAGTGGAGCAGGTCGTCTGTCTCTCTCGCTCTTGTGCAGCTCACTGCCTGCCTTGCTTGGGACACGGAAGTGCTGCTAGCCGCTCTCAGTCGCATTCTGCCTGCGAGTCGAGCAGGTCGTCTGTCTCTCTCGCTCTTGTGCAGCTCACTGCCTGCCTTGCTTGGGACACGGAAGTGCTGCTAGCCGCTCTCAGTCGCATTCAGCCTGCGAGTCGAGCAGGTCGTCTCTCTCGCTCTTGTGCAGCTCACTGCCTGCCTTGCTTGGGACACGGAAGTGCTGCTAGCCGCTCTCAGTCGCATTCAGCCTGCGAGGTGAGTAGGTCGTCTGTCCTTAGTTGTCTACAGGTAGACACTTCATCTTCACGGTCTCATTGTGATAATTTATGGTGATGGGGAAATATTCTCTTTGCTCTACGATCATGTCTATAAACATTTTTAATCGTTTATTGCCGAGCCGAATAATTCAATTTTTTTCATCCAACCACTTTCGAAATCTGATAATATATCAGTGGGGCTCCTTCCGCAATCGCATGAATCTCGTAGCTCTGATATGGTTTGATGTGGTTCTTCAACATCTTCTGCATTTACAACAGTTTAATTTCCCCCTCAAAGGATCCGGACACCTTGACGTGGTGTTGGGGCTTGCGTGACACCGTGATCTCCAGAGCTATCGTCGGGAGCAATTCATTTGCTCCCAGCAGGGTCACCCATGGTGATAAGGTCTGGAGTGAGGGTCCAGACCAAGTTCGGACCGTCTCGGTCGAGTGGAAGCCTCGAGTATACGGAGGGAGTACTGAACCTTGCGTTTGTATTATTATTTTATTTCGTTTTCTCTACACTTTTCTCTTCATTTATCGTAGTCTTTTATTTTCATCTTATTTTATATCATCTTTTTTTTTTCTTATCTAGATATTTATATCTCGCTCCCTCCATATGCTTGAAACATCCTCAAACGTTGACAACCATGGCAAAGTACGCAGACATGAATATAGGCGCAAAATGACCTAGCTGTCGACGCCTAACTAACTAACATGAATTCATCTCAGCTATTTTTCTTGAATCTTCTTACTTAAATTAATTCAACATTCTATTTTTTCCGTTATTCGCATCGTCTTCGGCTAACATCGGCAAGGAACTAGATGTCTGGGTTCGAACCTCGTCATCTTCGTCGTAGTTCGACATGCTTGCCGGTTTCACGATGTAATACTCATTAGTGCGCTTGATCGCGATCGACTGAAGATGTGTTCTCTCATTAGGCGCCCAGTCATGAGAAACATTCCACATTCGCTTTTCAAATCATGCACGGTGCTTGTAATAATAAGATCAATCCATCTCGGCTATTTTCTCACATATGATTGAGTAGGAATTGTATCAACTCCAATTTAATCTCGTGATCTTCAATTAATTCATATTCTTGTGAATTCATTTAACACGTCGATAATTTCCCTGCTGGGTATTCATTGGCGTATTATCATATAACTATCATTTAATATATGTTCTAGACTATCGTTAATTGCATTTATAGTTGACATTTTACTCTTGAATCCAAATTGATTGAAATTAAATATTCCATGTTCATCAATAAATGCAGTTATTCTGATTTTAATAACATTTTCAAAGCTTTTCGAGAATACCGTTAGCATTGATAACGGCCGGTAAGTACTAATCTCATCCCAGTCTTGTCACCTTGATTCTTATAGGCTGGTTCAATAATCGCCTTCTTCAAACTACTTGAACATTGATTAATTAGCTGGCCAGGATGGAGTTGAATCATGCGCCCGATTGGCCAGGAGAGGGGTGTACTCTTATGGTCGAAAGGAAAAGCGACGTCTCCCACTTGAAGATTGGGAGAGCCACGCTGCATTGATGTACTCTTGGGACCAGCGGGTCCAGAATGTTTGGTGTATAATAAAACCGATTGAAGCGACCCTAC
The DNA here is from genome assembly GCA_907164805.1 of Brachyptera putata. Taxonomy (NCBI): domain Eukaryota; kingdom Metazoa; phylum Arthropoda; class Insecta; order Plecoptera; family Taeniopterygidae; genus Brachyptera; species Brachyptera putata. The sequence continues at coordinate 264,249 of OU015466.1, read as the reverse complement.
CGGGGGTCTTGTCAGGCTGAAATAAATCACATGTCATTGTTAACACATTTTTTTGTTTGTATTATTATTTTTTTTCCTGTATTTTCCTGTTTTCGGTATTTTTTCCGTTTGTTCATGTTTTTTTTTGTATATATTTTTTTATTTTTTCACACTTCAATATACTCCGGCACTTTTGAGCAAACCATGCACTCTTAACATCCCCTTGACGTTCCAATGAACGAGATCCGGTCTTTGTCTGAATCCTTCTCCAAGGTGACTGCAAGAAGAAATGTTAGATATTAGTGAATGTGGGAGTATTCATTTTCAGTGAATTATCAATCGAGATAAAATTGAGGATAGTATTCCTAGAGTGAATTCTTACGTCTCGATAAGGGTTGTATCTGGTGTTCCATCTGCATTCAAGAATGCTTCATAGGTGAGTATGACTTTCGATTTGTTGACTGCAATAAAGAGAGGAATGGATTAACATTGGATGAGATGCAATAATAACGCAAACCAAATATATTGACGTAAGAGGACATGTGTATAATTACTTTTTCTTTCGATGTCATTTTTAATGAATGAATTCAGAGCATTGAACCGTTCCCGATTCTCTTCATCCATCCTCAGGATTGGAGGAAGCTGCAAAATGTATAGTTGATCCGTCACCTTCGATAGCGCTCGCGCCACTTCTCGAACTTGATATAACAAAGTCTTAGTGGCTTTATTATTCTTGCTCTGAAATTAAGACGTGATAAAATATCTTTAGAGTAATGTTACTTATTCCCAACACAATAAATCAACAAAAGTTATGAAGAAAATTATTCTGGTGAACTTACGAGTATATCGTTGGTGCCGATCATCATCACTATTTATTGGCCTCGGGCAAATTTTTAGATTTTTTGATCTGCTGGATCTTATTTAATAGTTTTGGCTCGTTGGCCTGAAACGGACAGGCCTAATCTTTCTTTTTTGTGCGCTGTGAAAAAACAAGAAAAGTATTTTTGTCAGACTGCAAGTGTTCTAAATATTCGTGAGGCGGAAAGACGTCAAGATCTATATAAAACTGCTGTCGTATGTCGTTATTGTGTATTAGGTGTTGAAACTCATAATATTCCGCTAGTTTCACTAGTACGACTGACTATATTATTAAATAACAATTTTAGTATTGAGGCATGTATCAATTTATCCTTGTTGGAAAGCCGATAATGCAGGGCAAGTAGTTCATGGTTCAGCCGAGAAGCTACGCATTAGACGATAAGATTTAAAAGGGGAGGAGTTATTTGATCCGAGATTGTCGGTAAGCCAGTTCGCTTCACATCTCACGGTCGGTGCAGTAGTACAAGAGCATGTTTAGTACCACCATGTATGGACAGGTTCGTGCTGACCGGTCGCCTTTATTTTCGGGCCGAGTCTGCTGACAGCTAGTCTGTAAGAAGCCATCGGTGCTACTGACAAACCAACTTCCTCTTATCACTTTATGCTTATGACAGTCCAACTGTCAGTAGATGTACGCAGCCTAGGGTCTGCTGACAGTCAGTTTGGTCATTGTTTGAGTAAATCATCATTAAAACGATAATTCGATGTGTATTTGACCTGAAATATACATGTAGTGATGCTCTATATAATAACTATTCTATATTGCACCTTTATTTCAACATTAAAGTACCATAAAATGCCTAATTAGGAAGTTTAAAATGCCGTTGAGCATCTCGCGGCATCGTCTCGTCTCTGTCTAGGGCCCATAGCTGCCTAGGCCTTGGGCTTTGATATTTCTAGGTTTCTAGGGTCGAATATGATTCTAGGATATAGCACAATCTTTGGTAATTAATCTATTGATGTTATATCAATTTCACTAGCTTCGTGGTTGACTTTCAAATCATGTATTTGCCCTCAATCTTATTGACAGTCAGTTTGGTGAAGTTGGTTCTTGCAGGGAAAATGAGCTCTAGGTTTCCAGGGCTGCTCTTCCTAGGCCCAAATTTAACTGTAGGATCTTCGCTTAGCAATTAGTCGAGTTAATATCATCTTTGAGACTTCCATTGTATGTTTTTTAATCATTTATTGGGCCTCAACCTTATTGACAGTCAGTTTGGCACGGCTAGGTCCTCGAAGGGAATATGATCTCTAGGTTCCTAGGGCTACTCTTCCCAGGCCTAAATTTGACTGTAGGATCTTTGCTTATCAATTAGCCGAGTTAATATCATCTCTCAGACTTTCATTGTATGTTTTTTAATCATTTATTGGGCCTCAACCTTATTGACAGTCAGTTTGCTACGGCTAGGTTCTCGAAGGGAATATGATCTCTAGGTTTCTAGGGCTACTCTTCCCAGGCCTAAATTTGACTGTAGGTTCTTTGCTTATCATTTAGTTAAGTTAATATCATCTCCAAGACTTTCATTGTATGTTTTTTAATCATTTATTGTACCTCAAACTTATTGACAGTCAGTTTGCTACTGCTGGGTTCGGAAGTTAGTTAGCTCCAGTTGTTGAAGATTACTTCCCGTATACTCGCCCAAATTTGACTACAGGGTGTTAAGTGTCTTCGCCTATTTATATAGTGAATTCGACATTATTCCCGAGACCTACATAGTTAGCTTTTTCATATTATCAATGTTCAATACTAGACCTAAATTATGATATTCTTTCTTTTTATAAATCAAGGTCTTAAATACTGTGTCAATACTTGTTTCGTTGTCGACTACCATAATAAGAGGAAGAATGGTAGGAGGAATAGAGAATAAATGTAGGTGCAGATATTGCATTAATTTCACACATTTATTACATGAAAAATATACATCAGTGGTGAATTAAATCTCCGTTAATTATTCATCGTTATTATTTGCGTTAGCCGCATTAGTGGAATTTATGCTTGGATAGTATTTCTGTCCACATATATTCGACTAATCTGTTGCCCACTCTCGCCACGTGGAGGCCGCAAAAAGTGAGAGCAAAAATTTGGTAATGACTTTGTCATTTCTGTGAATATTGGATGTATCTGGTTTCCAATATCACGGAGAAGAGGGAAAATTGTTATGTTTGCAACCAACGTTTCAAAGTACCACACTACATCCCAAGTCCTCACTAGTATACATGCACTAACAAGATGCAATATAATACACACATACAATAATATTTTTACATTGAATTGATACTTACTATCAGTCTTGTTTGTTATATAATAATATACCTGATATTTACACCTCTTTGACCAGTATACCAACAGACTTTAGTTGAAACCTGCCACGTAATACTGTAATGAGCAAATGCCTCCTCCTTCATCCCCCAAGATTCTTCGTAAATAGGGGGCGGGGACCTCACGTAGACCTACTGCGCAGAAGGAAGTGACGCAGCATCATTTCTCATTTACACAATATTCACAATAACCGAGAATGATATAAACAACAAAGACGCATTACATAGATAATACTGACCTACTTATCAATTCTTATATTTATTAATACTTTATCAATACTTCAGGAGATTATTTCCATAGATATTGAACAATACATTAATACGTATGAATAATAATGAATAACAAATAAAAATATCAGTTAGTAGGTCTAAGAGTGTAAACAGATAGACAGTGTAATATCTGAAACAAACATATAAGTGAAATTAGATTGTAAATGTGGAAATGAGTGTGAAATTTTAAACATACATCAAAGTCAAATAAGAGGGTGAAAGGGTAAATGGTATGTAATTTGAAACAAACAAATGATAGTGAACAACAATAACAATGATCACAATAAAAATGACAGAAAAGAAGGCACAGCAAATTGTATTATTATAAAATGAAAGTAATATTACAAAGCATGTGAATAGCGCTAGAATAAATAGAAACTACGGTAGTCTCACAATTACTATACAAAGAAATCAAGTATATCACATAATAATATCACAATTAAATATCAACTGAAGTTTCGTGAACAATATCTCGACATCAGTTCAATTTAATTTTCTTTAGCTTACTTTTAGAGTTACATAATTGACAAACATACACCTCATCAATTATTGTCCTATCTAATTCTGGTACATTCAACTCGCATATTGAATGATACCAACGATCACACTGATCACACGCTACCATAGACACGTGAGTCTTTTTATAAATGCTGTGATTATTGTCGGCATCACTGGATTGTGGTAATCGGCAAGTAGGATTGCAATATACATTTACATGAGTGGTGTCTACTTTTGGAGCCCTATATGATCTGACTGCTGTCTTAAGTGACGGGAAAGGTTCAACAATTCCACTTTCTAGCATTTGAATTAAATGATGTTTCATATCTTTTTGTATGAAGCCAGACATAGTAGTATTTGTTGCCAGGGCAATCGCATTGGCAACAGCAAATAGACCACATGCACTGCTATTTGACTGATACTGATGTGTATATTTTCTAATTGTTATTTTTTCTAAAGGGCTTTGTAAAATATTGGCTATCTGAAAGTGAGTATCATGCATATATGCTTTTGAAGATGGAGTTGAATCAAACACATCAATTGTGCCATTTGGACAATTGATGTTGCTAATCGTAACCCAGTGAGCGTAGCTACCACAATGTAATATTTGAATCATAGGGGAGGAAGTAATTTTTTCAAAGTGAGCACCTGCACCTAATGGTAGCCATTGAAAGCCAAGTATATGTGGAAAGCGACATTTTATTAAAGATTGAGCTGCACTCATGATGTCATCATTGAGCCAACGATCTTGTAATATAATTTCTTTATCCTCGAACCTTAATTTTAAATGTTGTACCCATGTGTATGTTTTTTCCGAATTTGAGAATGTTTTAGATCTAAAGCTAACATTTCCTTGACGACGTTGCTTAGTTCTGGATTCGTTGAGGAACACTACCTCTTCAATTGGATGATCAATATCTGACTTACGTTTAGCTTTATTAATTCTGAATGATTTACTATCGGGAATAGTTTTTAAATTTGAAATTGATTCCATATTAGGAGTTATCGGCTGCAATTCAAGTTTGGTGGTAATGATTAAGGATCGACTATCAGCTACAGTTTTTATTCTAAATTTGATTCTATTCTAGGGACCGATGCTTGTGATTCAAGTTCAGTGGTATTGATTAATCTCTGATTATCGGGAACAGTTTTTAATTTTAAAATGGATTCCATTTTAGGGGTTATTAATTGTTCAAGCTTAGGTTCAGTCTTATTTTTAAAATAATTATCAATTGAAGTTTGGGCAGCTTGATCGGTCGTATTGCGAACAAATTGAGGTTGTCCCATTAAAAGTGTGTCATTTTTCGGAATACGTTTCGGACCAACTACTCTTTTGAAAATGTTAAAATGCTTTTTCGTTCCTTTGGGACGTCCTTTGGTCGCTATCACAGTGGGTATTCTGAGCCTATCTCGGATGTCTATTAGCTTAATTAAAGGATTAGTTGATAAGGAATTTGAGAATGATGGAATGTTAGTTGTAGTTGGAGCTAAAGTGTTGTCTAAAAAGTTGGTAGTGGGTGGAAATGTTTCATGTTCTACACCGTGAGCTAGAGGTATTGATGTGTTTTCAATAGAGCTATTTTCAGACGAGAACAATTCATTACCAGTTCTTACACTTGGAATAACAAGCTCCGTATTATTAGTGTTCAACGGCAGAGAAGGTAGTGGCGTTACACATTCTAAGTCTGATAGATCATTATCAATAACTTCAGAATCTTCTTCATGTTCAGGACTCATTGAATGGACTGAGTTATGAAGTGGGAAATCATCATCAAATTCCAAGTCTGCTAAATTGCCACTACGTAATTTATCTAGGAAAAAATCTATTTGCCGTATACCCTTATTGAATTCAGTTACCCCACAGGTGGCTAAAAATGATGCTATTCGTTGTAAATGAACCATTGCAAGTTGAAACTTGGCATTTTCTGACGCAGGCTTGGTCAAGGCCGGCTTTTTTAACACGATTCCTGATTTAACAGTTACCGAACCTCCGACAAACTCATCAGAACTTACAAATGTTGTATTTTTCCATCGATCGTGAACTAGCTCTTCTGAAAACACGTCTAAACCTAGAGCAGAACGAGCTAAAAATATGTGTCGACAAGGAAGTTTTCTCTGCTGATGAAATTCACAGGTGCAAGTTGTACTATCTTCATTGACAAGATGCATAGTCTTGCCTCCGGTGACAGTTCTCAATTCGTTATCAAATTTGTATGCAATTTCGTCCATCAAATCCAGCTGTTTGAAGATTAATTTTGACACATTGTATGTGCAAGTATTATTTACTGAAAGACGGATGCTATCTGGTTTTCTAGTATCTATCATAGTTTTCATTTCTTTGAATGCTATATTTGAGTAATCAGATTCTAATTCTTTACAATGTTCCAAAAGACCTTGAACGGCTTGTACTAAACTAAAGTGACGTTTTACTATTAATTTGATCTTCTGATTATGATTTTCAGTTATGTTATTTGTATTGTTTCCAAAAGAAGGTATGTCATTTCTATAGGTATGACACCATTTTTCTACACAAGGTTCCCAATTATCAGTAAAATATTCAATCAATACAGCAGGAGCAATAGCTTTAAAAGTCGACAAATTTTCCTCATAATCATCAACCGACTCGGAATATAATACTTTGGACATCGCTTCAAGAGTTGCCTCCTTATTAGCGCTAAGCACAGCTTTCTCATTTATAATACGGTCTCTAAAATGTTTCATAACATGAAAACCACAAAGGAGAATTGATGCATTGGGAAGCGTTTTTGTTATAACATTCATTCGAACTTTATCTTTATCCATAATTGCAATTTTACACTTATCTAAAACAACAGGATTGAGCTCTAAAAACTTGTCATACGCTCTCTGTATAATTTCTTCCGTCTCATTCCTAACGAAAATGTAACACAATGGCCGGCCATTGTGTTACCATCCTGACATAATATACAGTGGAGAACATAACCATCTCTATTTAAACGATACGTATCATCGAGTAAAATGAGGTCGGAATATTTGAGAGCCATATCCCTCATGAACCGAGTTTGAATAAGTAGAAATAGCATGATATTTTCGTCATCATACTCAACGTGAACTGATGATGTCAAGTTGTCTACTAAAATAGCTGGTTGGGATCTACCGGACATTTTAAGTTCCCTATCTCTCTGGCGAACGTTATGGACATCTTTTGGAGTTAATTCTTTACCAAAGTGGTCACTAGCAAATCTCTCTGAATCTTTTGTCCCCATTCTGTAATTTATAATTTCTTTTAATTCTTGTTCTTCGGATTCATCAAGTAAACGTTTATCTGTATATTTGGCTCTTAAACTAGCTGAAACATCGTGACTATGCACTTCATAAAACTTTAACTACGTATGCACCTTGCCGTTTCAGGTAGACTAGTTCTACTTGCACCGTGCATGCTTTTGGGAGATAGGATTGCTTGGTCCGAACGTCTTTTCCTCTAATTCTAGGATTACCAAAATGTTTACAAGTAAATCTAATCTTTGAATACAAAAAATTAGGATCAATTGTGTCTTTATGTTTGGCCGAACCATTTAGCGAGCTGCTATTAACTTTCATTGGGTGATGCCCTTTGAATTCCCACTCTTTATACATTTCTGAAAATTCATTATAATTATGATACATAGCACCTTCCTTCAGTGGGGAAAGAGTGTGTTCACCTCCTCGTAACCTTAGAGGACTAATGAGTGTATTGAAAATGCTTGGCATGTGGTCTCCGGACTGACTATCCTCTACTCTAGTACCTCTCACTACGCTGTCAATTTCTACATGGTCTAAAATGTTCAATACTTTTCTAAAACTCCCATCATTTCCTGATTTGATGTGCCTGACTCTCGTTTGCGGATCTAAATTTCTACTCGCTACTTTCTGACTAGGTCCCCGACTCTTAGTTATATCCTTTCCAACTACAATCTGCCTATCTTTATTTCTAACTACCACATCCTGACCTCCGGTCGTCCTTTTTTCCTAGCTACAACCTGCTCGTCTTTTTTTCCGACTATCAATTTCTGAATTTCAGTCCTATTTTTTCTAACTACCTGCCCATCTTTTTTTCACTACAAATCCCTGCCTTCCTGTTGTCTCATTTTGTCTAGCTAAAATCTCCCTATCAATATTCTTATCCACTCCTCTACCTGACTTCACACCTCCACATCTGCTCCCATTATTTCTGGCTCTAACCTGGCTAACCTTACTTTCCCTCATCTTCCCACCCTGATTGTGCCTATTTGGAGACACACACACTTCAGCATTCTCGACACACTGAATACCTGTAAAGGGTTTACGTCGACGACGACGACGGGAGACTACGGTGATCCACTGTCCCTCTACGGCTGGTACAGCAACACGCATTGGAAGTGCAGGTCGGAAAGGCGCAGGGCACACATCCAACACTGGTCTGCTCGCTGCTCGCTGAGGAGATGGGGGAACACTCGAAGTCGACGACTTTCCCAGCACAACAACATCGGAATAGAGGAAAGGTTTAGGAGAAAGGGAGAAACTAGGAATAATGTGAGGAATTGGGCCTAGAACAATACACGGTTGAGGGGCAACTCGTGGAATCGCATTATTTGGAGGATGCGGGATACGGAACACTGAAGGAGCCGGCACAGTAGGTTGTGGGACAACACGAGGACGGGGTTTAAGGGCTGCTCTGGATGTCTTGGGAACAGGTAGAGGTACAACAATGAAAGGTTCAGTGGCAACTCGTGGAATCGCATTATTTGGAGGATGCGGGTTACGGAACACTGCAGGAGCCGGCACAGTAGGTTCTGGGACAACACGAGGACGGGGTTTAAGGGCTGCTCTGGATGTCTTGGGAACAGGTAGAGGTACAACAATGAAAGGTTCAGTGGCAACTCGTGGAATCGGATTGACAGTAGGTTGCGGGACAACTTGAGGACAGGGGTTAACGGCCGATAAATTAGGAATGGGAACAGGCGGACTTCCTTCACGACGCACAACAGGAGTGGATACCCAACCCTGGAACAAAGATCCAAACAGAGTATGCGTGCCTAGCATATTCAGATGTAGTCCACTCCTATTTACATAATCGCGATTAATCGACGAAAACTTGTCCCACATACTCACAAAAGCAATCGACGATAGCCTGCAGAACTCGGCTAGGAAGCCGTTCAGCTCCATAGCCTGGCGGTTCACGCTCTCCAGGTACTCGGTCTGCCGGAAGAGCTGCTAACGGTTCTCCAAGCGAGGTAGAACTCCAGAAATGGTCAGCAAAATGGAGGGGTGTACGCGGCGAACCTCCCGAACCAGCTCCTGGAAAGAACGAATTATGTCAACATTGCTCTGCCGGTTACTCACATTGTTCACACCTGCGTGGATCACCATGTGGTCGAAGTACGGGGCTACGTCCACGGCCATCGGGATGAGCTGCTTGACCTTGGCCCCACTGTAGCTCAGAACAGTTTCACGAACACCTGCAAAAATGAAAAAATCCTTTATCATGGAATCACCAATGAAGACGGTGGCCATGCTTACAGTGATAATCGACAGTCAATTAAATAGCAACTACAAGCAAGCACCAGCAACAACCACACTCTACCACAAGCAATTATGCACCACAAACACCAGGGACTGACGTCTAGACTTTAAAAAGACAATACACGATCAAAATACTGAGTTGGATTTATAAACAGCTAATCAATTATCAGAGAAAGCAAGGTATTTACACGCGTCGTCCTTAACCACACTTTTTACCGCAAGCAATTATGCACCACAAACACCAGGAAAAGCCGTTCTAATCTTTATAAAGACAATACACGATCAAAATACTGGGTAGGATTTGTAAACAGCTAATCAATTCGCAAATAAAGCAAGGAATTTACACGTGCTCTTTTTAACCACACTTTTTACCACAAGCAATTCAACCACAAGCAATTATGCACCACAATTCAACCACAAGCAATCATGCACCACAATTCAACCACAAGCACTTATGCACCACAAACACCAGGGAATGACGTCTAATCTTTATAAAGACAATATACGATCAAAATACTGGGTAGGATTCATAAGTAGCTAATTAATTCGCAAAAGAAGCATGGAGCAAAGCAAGCACGTTAGTATAGTCCAAAACCAAATTACGTAATGGCGATTCTCGGCTTCCGGCCAAACTGAGTGTCAGTTCTGAAACCGGAAATGACGAACTGACTGTCAATTGTGACCACTTCCGGTCAAACTGAGTGTCAGCCCTTGAACCGGAAGCGGAAACGACAAACTGACTGACAGTAGCAATTACTACCACGCACAGCTCGTGACAGCTGAGCTGTAAGCAGCCACTCCGCTGAAAATATTAAATCTGTAATATTGTTTCCGGTATACTGGTATTACTATAATAAGCCTGACCATTTTACCTGGATTTCCACTGCTCTTATGTTTCATGTAGACGTATATTTTAGTGGTCACTAAGATGAGTTACATTTGGGTTATTTCATACTTGGGCCTATATTAATTATATTTCATCTTTCGTCCATAGCCTTAATTGGGGAACAATGATTTTGTATCAAGTTTCGATGTTATTAGGCGAAAAAATGATAAAAAAATAATAATGCTGGCTGGAAACCTGATTCATTTCACTTTTGTTATACCTCAACTGTCAAAAATGAAAAAAATGCGGCGAACAATTACCCTCCATGTGTAGCCTACTACAACTCATGTACATGTACTCATGTTCTATATTATCCAAATAATATAGGAATAAGTTTGCCGACATTTGTTCATTAATACTTCATTATTTTATTTTATCTATTATTACAACAACTTAACAATATTCAATAAGCGTTTTCAATGCTTTACTTAGTAATATGCATGCAAAGTATACATCCTGAAATAATCTCCTGCTTGTTGATGTAAGACAGATAACAAGAAACACTTGAGAACAGCATGGCTTGGAACGTCAAGTGGGCATGTGGATAGTCGAACTCATGATAAATCTAGTCGCCATGCAAGCCGTGTTGTAGCCTACTAGGAAAACGCCTTATATGCGGTGTGAGATGAGCTAGAAGTATGGAAATGTAGAATTAAGAACATTTTGTCAGCTCAATGTACATATACAGGCCATGGATCACTTCAAAGGTTTAAAAACCGCGGCCGTCTGTTGGTATATGGACCTTGGTTTCCAAACAATCAAACCAGTGCCTTCTTCATATACATCACAGATTTTAAACGTTTTAATTTATTGGTGACACTTGTTGCTCATATTTAATAGTTCCTTAATTGCTTTCTTAATTGCTTTTATTGATGTGTAAAAGAGTACCTTAAAAATGCGTTTTCTTCGTTATTTCACATCCGATTGTTCCATAAATCGCTTAAAATAGGTATGATAGATCTTTCCACACTCAGTATAAATTTGAGAGCTTTTGAAAAAAATAGAATTCCAAGTATTTCTCCCCTGGCCTATTCTTATGGGGAATTTCCATACTTTCCGATTTTTTTCCGGAAAATCCGTTTGACCGATTTTTCTGAAAAGCAATCCCAACCTATTCTGGTATAACACCAATTTGTAAAAAAAGTTTCGAGTTGATTGAAACTTTTTCCTGACCTGTATGCCGCGTACAAAATTACACACAAAAAAACAAAAAAAAAAAAAAAAAAACATGAAAACCAAGCCCAAATTTTTTCGGTATATGGAATGGAAATCTTCGCTACGCTCATCTAACTAGGAAATCGCCTTATATGCGTTGTGAGATGAGCTTAGAAGTATGGAAATGTAGAATTAAGAACATTTGGTCAGCTCAATGTACATATACAGACCATGGATCACTTCAAAGGTTTAAAAACCGCGGCTGTCTGTTGGTATATGGACCTTGGTTTCCGAACAATGGTACCAGTGCCTTCTTGATATCCATCACAGATTTTAAACGTTTTAATTTATTGGTGACACTTGTTGCTCATGTTTAATAGTTCCTTAATTGCTTTCTTAATTGCTTTTATTGATGTGTAAAAAAGTACATAAAAAATGCGTTCTCTTCGTTATTTCACATCCGATTGTCTCACAAATCGCTTAAAATATGTATGATAGATCTTTCCACATTCAGTATAAATCTGAGAGCTTTTGGAGAATTTCGGTTTTCCAAGTATTTCTCCCCGGCCTATTCTTATGGGGAATGTCCATACTTTACAAATTTTTTCCGGAGACACCGTTTGACCGATTTTTCTGAAAAACAATACCAACCTATTCTGGTATAACACCAATTTAGGAAAAAAGTTTCGAGTTGATTGAAACTTTTTCCTGACCTGTATGCCGCGTACAAAATTACACAAAATTACACAAAAAAAAAAAAACATAAAAACCAAGCCCAAAATTTTTCGGTATATGGAATGAAAATCTTCGCTACGCTCATCTAACTAGACAAAGTTATATTGGCTGATATTTTATACTTGATCCATTTGGAAATGAAGTGTTGATATTCTTGATACATATTCTGATTGATACGTGTCGCAAAATCAACAATTCATCTGATTTCTAGTTGGAAAAGTTATGAGAAATAATAATATTCTTCAGAATTTGTGAAACATATTTTCTAAATGTATCTTTTTTCTAAAATTAAGTATAAAAGGTTGATACTGGGGGAGGGTGGTCGAGTGGTAGTGGAATGTCGGTTATATTCAAACTATTTTTTGATCGTAGAGGCTAGGAAAAAGCAGAATCGATCTACTACAGTCGAAACAAGCGTCAATAGTACCGATCTTTAAAATGCCGAAATCAAACGGAAAATAACGGAAAAACAAATGAGAACGTATCCCCCCCTTTTTTTGAGTGTGTGAAATGGAAACATTTGCTGTGCAATTGAGCATATGTGCAATATCTCAAACAAATCCTTCCACCCTCTTGATACGGTCATGCTAGACATTCGTCTCCTAATGCATTGAATGGCAATAGGGACGTTATCTGTGAGGGATCAGGTTTGTGTGGCTAACCAGTTGCAATCACAAAGTCTCCGATGGCCCTGTCCTCGATTGTAATTCATAGTAGTATGCATAATGTGTTATCAACGTTATTAATTATTCCGATAATATTAACCAAAAGAAACGTGTGGATCAATCGCTAGAACACTGAACCCTCATCAAGCGACGGGGTTCGATTCCCTCCATTGTCGCCTATCCTGACAGTGGTGCATCGTGGTTTCCTCCTGTCATTGAATACTGCAAAAATGCATACAAATACTAAATAGTAGGCCTCGATCTTTTTCTTCCCACTAACCAAAACACATAATAAAATGTTTCCATTCATATAGATTTTTTCAATAACCATCATTAAAATCATAGTCGTAATTATCAAAAGTTAGAATGATCATCGAGTTCATAATGTTATACTGTGTTATGCTGAGATTTATTTGATACGGTCATGCTAGACATTCGTCTCCAATGCATTGAATGCTAATAGGGATCTTATCTGTCGGGGTGATCAGCTTTGTGTAGCCAACCAGTTGCAGTGTTTACCTGCGTCATTAAGATTATGTCTGTGTTTGAAACATTGAAAATAAGAAACAAGTCATTTTTGAGAAGAATATACAGGTCGTTATTATGACGCCCCACATTTTTCGTGAGTTTTCCCTCTCGATAGGATGTCTCGTGATATCCCATCATTTGCTGCAGACATTAGACTATGCTGGAGCCTGTAGCATCAGTGCCTCGTTGCCATAGATACATTATTATAAATAAATCTCTTACTAAACATTGACTCTTTGACAAGGAAGATTGGAACTAGGGTCGATTTATCGTTCGAAAGACGTGTTTATTCCAGATCCAGCAACCAGTCAATCGTTCGAATAAAGCGACCCTGTCGGGGTCTTGTCAAAACACGGCCATTCACACTAATACACATTGTTTTTCTTCAATAGCTCGTGTATCTTCAACATACCGGCCCTATTCCAATGTATCAGGTCCGGCCGCCGTTTGTACGATGGTCCGATATGGCTAGAGAAGAACAGACACAATACATTATAACGACACCATTGAGTTTGTACAAACTCACAGGCAATAATCTGTACTATTAATACATACATTATATTAGGTTTCTCACCTTTCAATTAGGCCAACCTCTAGTTTCCCATCGACGCCGACGAATTCTCTGTACGCATCGATCACGTGTACCGATTTGACTGTAAATAAAACAACAATAACCACATCAATATCGTCATAGGTGGAGGGAGCTGTTACGTAATAATAATAATTATGTGGTATAAACAATATACCTTTCTTTGATATCTTCTCTCTAATGTACTCGTTGAGCTCCATCACTCGATCCATGCCATCCACGTGCCTCATTGTGGGTGGCAACGTTAACATAAATACACGTAGCGAGTGCTGGCTTAAAATCCTTGCGATCGCGGTTATTTGTTGGGTTAAAAACCTAACCGGGGTCTTCTTCGTATTCTGTACGATAAAAAGATGAAATGTATCATGATTATTCCAATTTCATTTTTACAACGACGGTGAAACTAAAAGACAGTAGTCTATTCTAATTCTAATTGTCATTTAACTCCCGATCATCAACACTACCGTGTCGTGTTGACAAAGCCCCTTCATTTTGCGCAGACGCTGCAGGTGGTTTTATGGATTGTCCCGACTTGCAGAGGCCCAACATCTCCGTGCCTTTGCCTGTATCATAAAAGGAAACTCCTTATAAAGAGATAACAATGATATTATGACAATAAAATTAGTATTTTCTAAGAATTCTGATTAATTTCTAAATTCGTTTCATGCATGTTGCCTACTCAGTTACAAAAAATGTAATCAATAAAGATTGTTTGAAGATTTTGTAAATTATATGGCTTACAAGTCAAATAAAGTAGGCCTAATGTATAAAAAAATGAAAAATTATAAAAATTATTATTATTATTAAATGAGATCGTTGTTTAAAAATGTTAATGGGATAGAATAATTACACAAAGTGTAACAAAATGAGATGATTTGTGTAATTATTACCAATTAATGAAATTACCAACATAAATTGAGTAATAGCTACAGTAAATTATTTCCTCTATTGACGACTTACCATTCCTGAGCGATGTCCGATGCAAGATACTTTTCTGGAAACGCAACAGCATCGAATCACCAACAAACAATGACTTGTTGCTCGACATTATTCTCTTGATCACTTGAAAAATCTCAGGATGCGTTATTGAAAAATACGAAATCTGTAAGATCCATAATGAAGCTATACCATGCGCTTATATAGATCATCGAAAAATCTCAAAACCCAATGCTGTCAGGTGATTGGCTGTATATTGCTAACCAGCATTGTTTTCAGGGGTCTTTGGGCCACTTCATAAGCGCAGGTGTGGTCTGCACAATTGGGGAGTTTTAGAGTGGTTTTTCTACTGTGATTAATAAACTTGACCTTACGTGTGGAAAATCCGTGAATCCGAAAACCATGACGACCTCCAGACTCAGGTGTGCATATTTGAATTGTGACAACAGGAAAGCAGAACATCCCGAAATGTACTTTCCGAGGTTTCCAAAGGATGATATCAGGTATGTTCATAAGATTTAATAATAAAGAATTGAAACTTATCAGTGGAGGCTAATGAAACTAATTTAATTAAGGGTATATAACAAAAGTATGAAAATGAAATAATGTGTTAAAGAAAGAAGGTATTATCAAGATTATTAAAAAGATTGAAATTATTTGAAAGAATATAAATGGAGCTGTAAAAGACCTACTGGAATTATCAAAACTGAGTGTACACTATTTCTTATTACTACCAGCCTTGGAATGTTGTAAGTATGTGTATTGCAGTAAGTATTGTTGTAAGTACATCTCATGCATGTACATGTGATGTAGTTTATTCATGCATCCACAGGATTCGACCTCACAAGCATACAACTACCTCAGGAGTCTTGGAAATATAAGAACATTACAAGACATTTGGCAACGTATCGGATCATATCTACGATAGCTTCAATCCACGTTGTAACATGTATAGGTTTACCAAAACTATGTGAAAATTACAAAAAAACAAGTCATGCTCCTTCAGTGTCATCAAAGAATCAATACACTGAGAAAAATTGTATCATCATGCATATTAACAAACATTTTGTATGAACTATGATAAATCCCAAATACACAAATATTGTTTTTTTATATTTTTTCTATATTTTCAATCTTTTTTTTTATCGTTCAATATTGAGTGTCTGCTATTACACTCGTCTACATAGCTAGCTGAAATTGTTCTTAATTGAGTACTCCATTAATAAATGCCACTGTGAATAATACGCGGTCAGATAAAACATTCTCAATCTAACTTACATTCGCGTAATGAAACCAACAACCGTGGACATGAGCGTCGGGAAATGCTGTTTGTATGGCATTCTGTAATGCCTCCTCGTAGTCGGTCATGAACACTGCAGGTTGAAACGTGGGTATCAAAATCTTGATATAATTGAATACCGCTGCGTATGCCTCGGTGGTTCGTTTCTCCATCAATACACTTGCGGCTGGAAATGCCTCATATATTGTAAGAACATCAATGATCCAGTAAAATGTCTAATGACTAATGAGCATTGGAAATGGCAGGAAATTGACAATAATATGAGATAAAATATCCAAATCAATGTTCATATGCTATGAATGCATGGTGATATATGTGATAAAGTGATTGATACAATATCACAAAATACATTCAATACATTCGTTCCATGCCACGAACATTTTGTATGAATTTTCGATTTTTCGCGAGTTTGCTCAGTTATTGAAATTGCTAAACTCTCTGTGTTATTAAGCCTAGTTCACAATTGAAATATGGAATAGTGATTATGAAATAGCAATAGTGTTATAGTGTAAAGTGTCGTAGGTGGACCACAACAGCCTCTTATTTCAAGGGTTCATCGCCAGTCAGTGGCAGTGGCAACAACCAAGGCCTAAATTATTCTATTATTTTATTGAGGTTGTTTCATGGGGAAAAGAGTACAATTGCACGGTCTTGGAAAAACATTTTCCTAGCAATTAATAATGAACTGACAGAAAATTGAAATAGCCAGTGTCCAAGAGAATTGAATGGGCTTCCCATAAAAAATTGTCTGAATTTTCCAAGATGTGGAGGTGGACGAGGTGATAAGTGACCAAAATGGCAGTAACAGAGGTATTGCAATGGAATTGCAATGGAATGTTTTGCCATTTGGAAGAGATCAAGCTCCTGATACACGATCTGAATCCAAAGTGTACTAAATCCAAAGTGTACCAAAGTGTAACTAATACTAACTAGCACAATATTTCAATGATTTGAAACTGAAGTTTTGTACTTATAATTTTATGAAGAATCGGACTCGAGTTTGAAAACCTGGACTCGCTCAACCGTTATACATATATATATGTAACCACATGAAGTAGTAACCACAACAGGAAGAAAAATGAAGGCAAAGGGATCTACGAAATTCCATGCAACGACTGCACAGGCTCATAGGCTCATATATAGGTCAGACAGAGAGAAGAATAGAAGCAAGATTGAAAGAACATGCACTGGATATAAGAAATGGGGTGTCATCTAACTCATTAAGCAAACATGTAATGGATACAGGGCACAGCATAGATCTTGAGGAAGGAAGAAGTAGATTTTTTATATCACGTTTCATTGTTTTTATAATTCAACAGAATTTTCTATTTTCAAGAGAGTTTCCCAATTTACTTCTTTCAATTTAACTTCTAATTTACCTTCATGTATTCTATTGACAATCACGATGTTGTTGTCATTCACGCAATTTTTAGAGCCTTCAAATTCAATTTCAGCACCTACGACATAATGATCGGATATTTTTGTTTCATAAATCACAGAGTTTATATGTTTATGAGTACTAGTCCGGATAAAGATATGGTCAAGACAAGATACTACCAGATTATCACCTTTCATTTCTTCCCTAGTTATTCCTATGATGGATTTGACAAAGCCCTTTAATACAAAAATATTTTCGTACGATTGAACTATATAATGATCTGATTGCATTAAGTTGATATTTGCATCACCAATAATGATGGCGTTAGTATGTTTGATAGTAAACAAAAACGAATCTAATTCTTCAATGAATTTCGCTTTACTCAAGGCTGTCGGTCTGTATAGAGCCAATAAAAGAAGTGATTTATTATTACTTAAAGTGAGATTTCCACATAACTCTTCGAAATTACTGAATTCATTACTAACAATGTTAAATCTGATGTCATCCCTGACAAAAATCAAAATTCCTCCACCGCTTGTTTCTTTACGAGTTTTTGAATATGAAATATAATGATTTAAATAATATTTATCTTCAACTTATTCTATTCCAATTTCACATAAAACAAGTATATCGAAAGTTGCAATCAAATTGTTTAGCACCACAAGTAGCTCATCCCAATGTTTTGGTAAAGAACGAATGTTTAGGTGAAGTATGGAAAAGCCATTGACATCATTGTACCATGATTGAAGGTAGTCGGACTCACAGCGAATACAATGATCAATATCTATGATAACATCGAGTGACATAAGAGGACAACAGAGAACACTAGATTGACAAGAGATTTAGATAACAAGCTTGTCGAGGTCAGCAAACGAGATCAATCTAATGACCGCACGTGAACCCTCGTCCTTCCTGGCGAGAATTCTTCCTCGGCTCAGCCACACGAACTTGAACCCTACTTCTTTAGCCCTAATCTTGGCTTTCCACAGAAGTTCCTTGTAATAGGGATTCAAGTTCTTGTTTATATATACTCTGAGCTTTGCGAATTGGTTGTTGCTCGGCACCACCACGCAACTCGGCACCTCCACACGCTTCTTAAACAAAAACTCGTCACGTTTCTTCCTACTAGTGAATTTGACAATAATTATGATAATAATAATACTTCTTCACACAAATGGCACAACTTGGGAAACAAATAGATGAATACACATCGAGAGTTGATTAAATAAATACTAACTGATGATCATAATTTTTTTTTTTTTTTTTTTTTTTATAATGGGTTTAACGACGCACTGTTATGATATCGAAGATCTAATAGCGTCGGATGGATGTTTAATGAGATGATGGGATGATGAGATGAAGGTTCTTGGGTAATGGGAATGATAGGGGGAAGGAAGCGGTCATGGCCGACTTGTTGTAGGAACCATCCCGGCATTAGCCTAGACTACAGAGGGAAACCATGAAACACCCCTGTAAAGATGGTCGGCGGCGGGGATCGAACTGGGTCCCCTCGCCTCCCAGATCACATGAAGCGAGCGCGCTAACCACTGCGCTGCATGTGCCGGTATCATAATTTTTGAAGTACACAACAACACAAGGAATAATTATTTACTATCATTTTGTATTTGTATTTTTTGCATTATGTTTCTATGTTTCATGTGTGAATAGAATGTTTATCAAATGTATATTGGAATTGAATTGAATTTAAACGTATATAACACCAAAGTATGAGAAAACTCAACTCATGAGTTCATGAAGTTGAACAGTCTAAATGGTAGAATTGAAGAAAAACAGTTCCCTCAATAACATAAAACACACCTTCAGCTCAACTTCTATGATATAGAGCATGTTCTATTCTCCTTCATGGCATGAAGGAAACGAAATTTTCAATGCCGTCATTTCAGCTCAATTCGAAGTTTCCAATTATCAATTTACATTGATTTTGTGGTTGAATTTGAGAGAGATATATATTTTAAGTTATTAAAAAGTATCAAGTAAATTTTACAATACTGAAATAATTAATTCACGTATTTTCATAAATAATCTACTTTCGTTCATGTTGAATGAAAATGACCTAAAATTTAGCACGATTTTTGATGAGCCCATTTTTTCAATTATATTTTTCACGATGCTGGAATTTATGGGCGGCATAACAAAAGACTGAATCGCTGAAGAGTTTGGTAGTTTGTTAGCCGAAACTATTTTGCAATCATGTTAAATCCCATCTATTTCACTGATTCTCAAGAGTGCATCCCAATTCACTTCTTTCAATTTCATTTCTAATTTACGACCATTCATTCTGTTGATAATCACGATGTTGTCATTCACGCAATTTTCAAGCAGCAGCTATCTTGCACCCTGGAATATTCCTCCCGAACTCCTCAGGACATTCCCACTGCACCAGAACAAGACTCAACATCTTCATCGCTCTATACACCCTATCAACTAGATGCCCCTAACGTCTGTGCTCCACTCTTTTCAACAAGCTCCCTGCCTCGATCAAGTCCTCGTCCTCAATCAACTCTTCCGAATCTTCCCTACAAAATCTCCTCAATGCCAACCCCTTCTATAGTGTGAATGAATACCTCTGCTACATCCCATATATATTTTTGTATACTTCCGGTTTATGTACCATTTGTAACTAATTACGTTCTGTGTACCGGTATTTCATAGAATTGTATCTTATGATTCGGCCCATATCTGTATTATGTATGAATCAAAAAGGTCAATAAAACTACAAACTTACAAACTTACAAAATTTATCATTCTCGTGCAAAACAAATGCCACTGCTAATATAATGTCTTCTGAGCCATTTATAGCATTATATAGAGTCGTGTATAGTTCCATATAAAAGCGACAGTTGCGCTAGAACCAAGTTTTCGAACGAAAATATTCCCCCGGAAAATCTTCACTTCGATGACGCGAGTGGGTTCTGCCAATTTTACCTTTTTTTTAACAATCTGTACATCAGTGCGATCTCAGTGAGTCAGTGAGATGGACGTTCCGCTGGTTCCTGATGGCCTAATGAGGCAGGATGGTAGTCATTTTGTGGATAGTTTGGACTTTTTTATATCAGCAATAAGGTGAGAAATGGTCGACGATACTTGAACTGCGTGAGACGAGGAGCAGATAGATGCAGAGCAGTGGGAACTGTGAGCCTGGAAAATGTGGGGTTCATCCTCAACCATCCTCACAATCATCCCACAGACAATGCTAGGGCTGTGACGCTCGAATTTCTTGCGTACATAAAAAACCAATGTGAGACGACAACGGGACCAAATAGAACAATCTATCTGGAAGCATGCAGACGGTAAGTTTCGTTCATTTTTCTCACAGCAGGCCTATACATATCACATTCTCTTTCGAAATAAGATCAGTAGATCAATACAATATATAGTAGATCTACAATACGATCGAATAGGGTAGCGGGCATTGTTTCTGCGAAGAGTCAATCGATAGAATAAGCGCAAACCAGGCATTGCATTTGGCAGTAGCTATTCATCGGGCAATCGGTGCATGCCATCTCATGTGGGCATCAGGCACGTTTACATTTCTGCTCAGGACTATGGCTAGGTACAACATGATTCGAGCAACAGGCAACATGCGCTCAGTGATAAGGTATTTGCTGAGACCAATGTAATCCTACTTCCGACGAGTTGCCACTTCGATTACATGTAATTCTCTCTCACTCTGTACTCAGTCTTGTTTGTACCTCATCAAATATGTCAGTTAACGATTGGGAATGCAGTAAAATGCAGTGAAGAAACTATAATTTCAGCTATTTGCATAATTTCAACAATTGAATAATTCTTATATATTACACACATTTTTACAGTGTTGTTTGTAGTACGATTTTATGCATATTACTTATCTGAAATATGGTCTTTATGATCTTGAAATGAGATTTGAAAAACTACAATGAATAAGCTCATAAAAAGTTTGTTAATAATTGATTTACAAATTTCGTTATTTCAACAATTGAATCATTCTCATATGGCCTATTAAACACATTTTGTTCAGTGTTGTTTGTAGTACGATTTTTATATTCTACCATATTATTTATCTGGAATATGATCTTGAAATAAGATAACAAAATACAAGCAGACATGGGCAGTATCTATAGATACATGTACGTTGTATCTTTTTCGAGCTTTTAAAATACAAGATACATTTTCAATCAAATAGTCAAAAAGACTTTCTTTATAGAGAATAAACTGAAAACCAATATATGCACCTTGGTTTTCACATTTCAGAGCCTTCCTTATTCATTTAAATTTTATTTCAATTCAAACCGTCGCAACGATTATCAAACTATAACAATTTTCAAACGACTGTAACCCTACAGCTCCTGGAAATACCAATACTAGAGAATTGTGGTGGATTAATCAATTAATCGATCAAATGCGTATAACCTGTTCGATATAGTCCTAATTGTTATTGTCAACTCCTTATAGGTACCCACACGCAGCTGCTCTCAAATCGTACTCTTCAGTAAGAAGCAATATGTACCGTTTTAGGAAACGATTTAGACCCCCTGTACCTGCCACACTCGAAGAGTACGGAGAGCTTCTGCTGTCTCCACAGTGGAACGCTCGTTTCGGCCGTACTAGGGGAGCTGACCCGGAACCGTTTGTACGGGTAGTTCTGACAGGGGAGGGCGGCGTGTGCTCGGTGGTTTTTGCCTCCACAACGTTGATGGCGCAAGTGCTGGACATTGCTAGGGAGCTCCATGCGGACGGCACATTTAAAGTTTGTCCTCGAACACCAAGAAGGATTAAACAGCTGTTGACTTTGCATGTCTTGTACATGAATAAAGTTAGTACACATCACATCATTCTCTTTTTAACATTTGCTCAGGTTGATAATTATTTTATTCTCTCTTCATTTGTACATAATTAAAAACATAAAGCTACTAAACTCGAAATTGTGAATCCTCTCCAGTGGGTATTTCATATGCGTCTATCAATAAATTATTGATGGTTTGAAATACTGTCCTGATATTTTTTCAGGCCATTCCGGTTATGTACGTTTTAATGTCGAAAATGACCATCCCTGCATATAGGCAGGTTTTAGAATATTTTAAAACGCTGGCAGTGGATTTTCGGCCGACTGTGATCATCACAGATTTCGAGGCTGCGTTGATGGGTGCGTTAAGGGCCGCTTTTCCGGAATCTCCCATCAAGGGCTGCTGGTTTCACTACTCGCAGGTAAATAAAATAATTGTATATTTTCATGTTCTCGAACGTTGTCGATCATAGGCCCTACATGGAAATTTCGAATCAACAATGTTGAATAATACCACATATTGTAGCGATCCATCAATTTAATGTTTATGAAGAACGTCATGAATTAAACAAACCTGGCCTCGACCTTGACTGTGCTAAAACAGAATCACTTAAAATCAATTTGATCAAGGCATCTAAATCAAAGCACATTCAATTATTTTTGTCAGATATTTGACATAGATTTGACAGTTACATCATTTCTTCCTCCTCTGAATTAAAATCTCATTTACCCTGTGTTGCACAGGCTGTGCTCCGTAAGTTACGGAGGGTAGGTCAGGTGGGACTCCTGAACCACGAAGGAGGAGGGAAGAGGGCAGTCAAGATGCTGTTGGTGCTACCCTTGTTGCCAGCAGGAGACATGGAACAAGGTCTCGAAGAGATCACGGCGTACGCGCAGCAAATTAATTTAATGCCCGCATTAAATGAAATGCTCGCGTACGTCCGTCGTCAGTGGCTGGAGCGCGTTGGTGCGGACGTAGTATCGGTGTACCGCCAATCAAGGCGCACCAACAACCATGTGGAGGCATTCCACAGAACTTTTCGTGGAATGTTTACTGGAATGCCTCCAGCCTGCTGGGACTTCACAGGTAAAGCAATGAGATGATATTTGCGGTAATTATTTTGCGATTTGGCGGATTGTTGTCTGATAGCGAAGTTTCTTGGATTGTTGTATGCACGCGATACATAGGTCAGACGGCAGCAAGAAACATCATGCGTCGTTTTCTGAAGATTCGTTCTATATCAGCTTGGCAAACTTCTGTATTCAATATTTACTAGGAAAACGCAGAATGTGCGTTGTGAGATGAGCTTAGAAATATGGAAATGTAGAATTAAGAACATTTGGTCAGCTCAATATACATACACAGGCCATGGATCACTTCAAAAGTTCAAATCCGGGGCTGTCTGTTGGTATATGGACCTTGGTTTCCCAACAATGGTAACAAAGCCTTCTTTATATCCATCACAGACTTTAAACGTTTTAATTTATTGGTGACACTTGTTGCTCACATTTAATAGTTCCTTAATTGCTTTCTTAATTGCTTTTATTGATGTGGAAGAAAGTACATTAAAAATGCGTTTTCTTCGTTATTACACATTCGATTGTTCCATAAATCTCCCAAAATGTGTACGATGGTTGTTACTACATTCAGTAAAAATTTTCGTCTCCGGCTTATTCTTATGGGGACTTTCCATACTTTGCAAATTTTTCCCGGAAAAACCGTTCAACCGATTTTGCTGAAAAACAATCCCAACCTACTCTGAAACATACCCGCGTTTTCCTAGTTTCTAGAAAATAATAATATTCTGATACTCTGGGTGCTAATTTATTATCCTTAGATATTATTCCTGCCATGTAATACGCTATGTTCAAATAATATTGTTCAATGTTAAGAGGACTTGAAAAAACTGGCGGAGGTGTACCAAAACTTGTGTACCAGGCTGCTAAACGGCACCGAGCCGGTCACAGTCAGACGAGCCGAGTGGAGACACCAGGACAACCGCATCAACAACGCGATGGTCGAATACGACCGAAGACTCGTAGGCATTCGCGATCTTCTTGTCCGGTTGTCCCACACAGCGGACAATCTGGCGATGGCTTTCCTCCAGAATGGAGTGAACGAAGAGGATGATGAACCTCCGCCCGCCATTCCGATCGCGGTTGCGCCTTTGCCAGTGGAGGCCAATGGTAAGCATAATTTATCATTATAGGCGTATGAAGTTTCTCCATTTCAATAAATAGGTAATTCGATCACAACTCTTGTTTTTACGCAATGAATGATAATCAGAGACACGAGACACTAATCAATTGCCTTGATTTTCTGTGAAGTTAATGAAGTTGTGAAGTTGAGAGTTTTTTTTAATTAAGTAGTTTTTGATCAATTTTGGTTGATAAAAATTTGATAAAATCCGTACTAAGGTTGATCTGGAATATTGCAGGCATTGACGAGGATCCCGATGATCCGCCCATCGCCCAATTTGGCGAAGAGCAAGGAATAGCCGTTCCAGGCTACGCTGCAATTGAGCCTATCGCTCATGACGTAGTAGAAGGTAATAACTTTTTCAAACTATTTCTTTGACCTGAGATTTCCAGCTACTCTATTGATCTTTTCACTCTCAAAGGATTTACTGAAATTGCTTTTCTTGTAATTTGACACTTTGAAATGGATTTGAAACAGTTATTCATAGATGAGAATAGTACACCACAGTTGAGTGAAATCTATTGTTCAACGTTCGGAAAACATCACGAACAAACTTAAGACGCCATAGTAAATGCTCACATTCCGTTCAACTCTCCAAATATTTCAAGGCACGTTCTCAGCTTCAAGAATAATCCGATTGCCTGGCCAAAGTGGCGTTAACCTGGAACGTTGTAATGTACTTTGGCTGGATTCTGTTCTACAGAATATTATTCGATTTTTGTTCACTGTTGGCGACTTCAAAGCTACTTCCGAAGATAATAGAGCCTTGGTGCTGTTATTGTTAATAATTTAAAACGTAGTGAAAGTAGTAAACAAATAGTAACTGAGCGTAGTAAAATTCAGTAAAAATGCGCACACGTGTGAAAATTCGGAATATTGTCCCATTACAACGTGCGATGTTGAAAGCTTCACATATGCGCATACAAGCCAATAATTTTAATACTTCCGAAAATATTTTCAGAAATGCCGCTGGACCAGTTGTGCAAGGTATGCCTTGCCGAACCGCTATCAAGAGTGATAGCACCCTGTTACCACTACTGTTTAGGGGCCGCATGCTCTGATCGATTTCCGAGAGGGAGTAGATGCCCAATATGCCGAGGAATAGTATATTCGATACATGAAGTGTTCACCTAGCTCTTAGAAAAACTTAACATATCGCCACGGTACTATATCACTGTAAATGGTAGAATGGTAAAATTCAACCCTAAAGGGATGCTCACATTTTAATCCCTTTTTTCTCAAGGGATCCATTTTTTAGTGGGTTGAAATTTTGGTCCGTCATATTCGAACCCCTTGATGACGTTCGATCCATAAATGGATCAAAATCATAACCTCAAAATATTACTGAATATTACCTGGAGATTCAATTTAAACCCATCCATCAATAATCAAATACGGTGAGGATCTAAAGTGAACACATTAAAGGATTCTAACATGAAGTCCAGGTTTAGAATCTGAAACGTGACGGATAGAATTGATTACCAAAAAGAAACAAATTAGACCCCATAAGGTAAACAACATTTATGAATGGTTTATAATCTAACCCTTAAGGTATGATACTGCATACATCTTGAAACAAATATGCCTCCTTAAGGTTTGCGATATTCTTGGATGATTGCGAATCTAACCCTTAAGGTATGATACTGCATACAATATTGAAGCAAATTCAACCCCATAAGGTATGCGAGATTTTTGGATGATTTCGAATCCAACCCTTGAGGTTCGATTTGTAGTGCAATATTATCGCCCTCCAAGTTCAACTTTCAACCTTCCAGTAGGAATCTAATTCGACGCCTTGAAGGATAATATATTGTACACCGGAAAGGGTTGAATAATAACCCCATAATTATGTGATGAAGAAGAACCCTTTCAATAACCCTTCACGAGCTCCATTGTTGCCTTTGGAGTGTTATATTATCGCCCTCCAAGTTCAACTTTCAACCTTCCCGTAGGATAATAATTTGACGCCTTGAAGGATAATGTTCAACCCCGGAAAGAATCAAGAAAGGAATCTGATCGGATCAACTTTAAACCCTTCTTGAAGTGTAATATTTAACTCCCTGATGAGTGTTTTTGTGTACCTTGAGGTAACAATTTCTCCACCCTGATTTTTGGTTGTGATTTCAACCTTTATTTCGAATATTATCCCTTGTTCACCCTTTGCAAACGAGGGTTTGAATTCGGGACCAAAGTAACCCCAAAACACCCAGAAACACCCTTTTTTCATCCCTAATGAACCCTTCTGAGTTACAGTGATACGGTATGCTGTCGTAGAGCATGTATGTGCACTCAGAAAGCGATTTTGTTACCATAGTTTCATTTGTTCAACTTTTATTTGTTCATACTGTAACTCAACATGTATTTGTGAATTGGTTTCGCATGGATAGGCCCACTGTTGATGAGATAATCACAGTTCATCATCAGTTTCCGATGGTTTATTGGTGACGTATTTCATAGGCCTATAACTTTTAGGCCCAACTGTTGAATATTGTGCCAGAGAAATGTAAGATAACCAAACTGAACTGTAAACAAATAATTTACCTATTTCTTATGCAGTGTATGGAATGCATTCCGCCACTCGAGCTCTTTAATTCCATTCATGTCAGGCCTAGTAAATTAATTTCATTTATTTTTATTATTTTTCCAATTCATAAGTAAAATATACATCTCTTCAAATGGTTTCCACCTTGGGATAGTCACTTATATTATCAGGGACCCAAGATTTTTAAATTACTGCCCAATGAGATTGCATCAGAAATTGAAATTGCATCAGCAATTTAGTAAATTTAAAATGAAACTATGTATTTGGTTACATGAAATTAAACATAATCAATCGAATAACATTATCGGCCACCATCTCTTTACATTTAATGTGTTAAATAGTAGACTCTGAATATTATTTTCCTTCTTTCTCATTATTTTTCGTAATTATACATTATACAGTTTATACTTATTTCTAGTCGTTTTATAGTATATAGGACAGTAATAAATCCTGATAAAAAATGTACAAGTGTATTACACTAGGAAAACGCGTTATGTGTTTCCGCGTTGATGGATGAGCTAATAAGAATGAAACTGAATTATTTCAAAAAGTTAAATCAAGTTGATGTTTTGACGGCATTCAAATTAAAAATTAATGTTTTCATTCGGTTGATTTATTTCGTAGACTATTCTCATCATGAAGGAAATATTAGATGCAATCTAAGATACAATATACACCTTGAGATCCAATTATATTCATTACTCATTCTAAATAATATCTTTGATAATAAAGAAGGCTTTGTTTTAATAGTTCTTCAATAATTGGTGACACTTGTTGCTTGGATTTAATTGGTTTTAATTGGTTTTAATTGGTTTTTTATAGCTTTGAATGATGTATAAAAATGTCATTAAATCATTTTTTATATCAAAATGACTTATTGGATTTCAGTGAAAGTTTGGAATCATGTGTATCATTATTATATTGAAATTCAGGGATATTTTGAATTTTTTCGAAGGACATTTTTTGTACGAAAATTCTTCTCCGGCTTATTCTTATGAGTAATTTGGAAAATTGAAAATTAGTTCTCTCAGAAGTGGTTCAATCGATTGCGCATGAAAATCAATGAGATTCAATCCAGATGATGACACTTGGGCATGCCAAGTTTCAATTGAATTTGAATTTTCGTTTGACCTGTAGAGCGCGAACAAAAAAAAAAAAAAAAAATCCAACTACATTTTTTTGGAGTCAGGTGAAAAAAAAAAAAAAAAAAAAAAATGTACATTTTTTTCGAGTCAAGTGTAATTGAGTCTTCGCTTCGCTCATCCAATAAGTAAAATATAGTAGGCCTACTATAGGATTAAAACTAGGAAAACGCGTTATGTGTTTCCGCGTTGATGGATGAGCTAATAAGAATGAAACTGAATTATTTCAAAAAGTTAAATCAAGTTGATGTTTTGACGGCATTCAAATTAAAAATTAATGTTTTCATTCGGTTGATTTATTTCGTAGACTATTCTCATCATGAAGGAAATATTAGATGCAATCTAAGATACAATATACACCTTGAGATCCAATTATATTCATTACTCATTCTAAATAATATCTTTGATAATAAAGAAGGCTTTGTTTTAATAGTTCTTCAATAATTGGTGACACTTGTTGCTTGGATTTAATTGGTTTTAATTGGTTTTAATTGGTTTTTTATAGCTTTGAATGATGTATAAAAATGTCATTAAATCATTTTTTATATCAAAATGACTTATTGGATTTCAGTGAAAGTTTGGAATCATGTGTATCATTATTATATTGAAATTCAGGGATATTTTGAATTTTTTCGAAGGACATTTTTTGTACGAAAATTCTTCTCCGGCTTATTCTTATGAGTAATTTGGAAAATGGAAAATTAGTTCTCTCAGAAGTGGTTCAATCGATTGCGCATAAAAATCAATGAGATTCAATCCAGATGATGACACTTGGGCATGCCAAGTTTCAATTGAATTTGAATTTTCGTTTGACCTGTAGAGCGCGAACAAAAAAAAAAAAAAAAAATCCAACTACATTTTTTTGGAGTCAGGTGAAAAAAAAAAAAAAAAAAAACATGTACATTTTTTTCGAGTCAAGTGTAATTGAGTCTTCGCTTCGCTCATCCAATAAGTAAAATATAGTAGGCCTACTATAGGATTAAAACTAGGAAAACGCGTTATGTGTTTCCGCGTTGATGGATGAGCTAATAAGAATGAAACTGAATTATTTCAAAAAGTTAAATCAAGTTGATGTTTTGACGGCATTCAAATTAACTAGGAAAACGCCTTATATGCGTTGTGAGATGAGCTTAGAAGTATGGAAATGTAGAATTAAGAATATTTGGTCGGCTCAATGTACATATACAGGCCATGGATCACTTCAAAGGTTTAAAAACCGCGGCTGTCTGTTGGTATATGGACCTTGGTTTCCAAACAATTAAACCAGTGCCTTCTTCATATCCATCACAGATTTTAAACGTTTTAATTCATTGGTGACACTTGTTGCTCACATTTAATAGTTTCTTAATTGCTTTTCTTAATTGCTTTTATTGATGTGTAAAAAAGTACATTAAAAATGAGTTTTCTTCGTTGTTTCACATCCGATTGTTCCATAAGTCGCTTAAAATGTGTATGATAGTTCTTCCCACACTCGGTATAAATTTGAGAGCTTTTGAAAAAAATAAAATTCCAAGTATTTCTCCCCTGGCCTATTCTTATGGGGAATTTCCATACTTTCCGATTTTTTTCCGGAAAATCCGTTTGACCGATTTTTCTGAAAAACAATCCCAACCTATTCTGGTATAACACCAATTTGTAAAAAAAGTTTCGAGTTGATTGAAACTTTTTCCTGACCTGTATGCCGCGTACAAAATTACACACAAAAAAAAAAAAAAACATAAAAACCAAGCCCAAAATTTTTCGGTATATGGAATGAAAATCTTCGCTACGCTCATCTAAAAATTAATGTTTTCATTTGGTTGATTTATTTCGTAGACTATTCTCATCATGAAGGAAATATTAGATGCAATCTAAGATACAATATATACACCTTGAGATCCAATTATATTCATTACTCATTCTAAATAATATCTTTGATAATAAAGAAGGCTTTGTTTTAATAGTTCTTCAATAATTGGTGACACTTGTTGCTTGGATTTAATTGGTTTTCTTAATAGCTTTGAATGATGCACAAAAATGTCATTATATAATTTTTTATATCTAAACGACTGATTGGATTCCAGTTAAAGTTTGGAATCATGTGTATCATTATTATATTGAAATTCGGTGAAAATTTCAATTTTTTTGAAGGACATTTTTTGTACGAAAATTTTTCTCCGGCTTATTCTTATGGGTAATTTGGAAAATGGAAAATTAGTTTTCTCAGAAGTGGTGCAATCGATTGCGCATAAAAATCAATGAGATTCAATCCAGATGATGAATGACACTTGGGCTTGCCAAGTTTCAATTAAATTTGAATTTTCGTTTGACCTGTAGAGCGCGAACAAAAAAAAAAAAAAAAAAAACATGTACATTTTTTTCGGGTCAAGTGTAATTGAGTCTTCGCTTCGCTCATCCAAATATTATATTTATGAAATATATAAAATATTTTGTATTTTCGATATATGTTTCTAATTAATAAAAACATTTGAAACTGAATTGGTATATATATATATATATCCTTTGGTACGCATGACCCGATTGGAGTTTGTATTATTGGAGTACTTATCTCCTCTGGCTTCCCATTTTTGATATTGGGAAACTTCTTCTTAACAGACGATATGACGGTATTACAGCAGACCGATATTCCACGTCCATCGTTTCTTCTATTCAATACAGCGGGTTCATGTTTCCCTTCAGTCTAACCTCTTCCCTTCTCCCAGTCTGCCCCACATAAGTCAGCATACAATCTTCACATGGGCAACTCGACTGTTCCTAACAAGTCCCCTATCTCATCTTCCTTGTTTCGAAACATAGCGAAACTATTTCAAGTTTAAGTGAAGTCTGATTTATATGATGGAAAGTTACTTGGTAAGCAATCAATGTATTCATTTTGTTGGATGAGCGAAGCGAAGACTCGATGTCAGTTCAGTAGGAGGCCTTATATTCTGGGAAAAAATGAATCGTTTTCTCTTTTTGGACTTCCACGGGTCGTATGAAAGTACAAATGCAGATGAAACTTGGCATACACAAGTGTAGATAATCATCTAATTCGATCCATATCTCTATCCTAATTAGATAATATTTCTGATGCAATTTCTAATTAACATACTTGTTCAAAAATCTTAATTCAAGGATCCTCAATTAGAATCATTTCCAAAAGAGTATTTTGACTCTGCTGACCCCTACCATATGTATCCGTTTCATCTCTGGCGTATAGAAACAGTCAAGAACTATGTCCGGTAAGCGAGAATTTTTCTGCAAGTCGGTTTTCAAATGGGACTAAAAGTGACCGCCATGATTTGTGACGCCATGACTCAGTTAATGAAACGTTTCACTTTGAATATAGTTCTTTCTCATTTTGCATGTAAACTACTTATTGAGAATAACAAATAAATTATATAGTTCTAGGTTACAAATTAATTAAGTGATGGAAACTTTCTGATTGATCACTTTCCCTCTGAAAATATTTCCCTGATATTTTCCTCAATGTTCCGATGGAATTATTTCCGAAAAATTGTGTGACTGGTTGGCTCAAACATATTTATAAATACTATACAACTGTCAAATTCCTGTGCTACTGACGCCACAGTATGTCGACAAGTCCGCGGAACGAGGAAGCAATTGGTATATATTTTATGACTGCTGTAGGCAACGACTGTATGGTTGAAGCTCCGCCCATCAGTCGCACCAGCCACGCCTTTTCGGAGATATGGGTTTTCTGAGATTTGGTCATTCGAGTTTCGGAGTGTCGGAGATGTGGGTTTTCGGAGATATGGGTTTTCGGAGAAGTGGGTTTTCTAAGATGTGGGTTTTCTAATATATGAGTTTTCTAAGATATGGGTTTTCTAAGATTTGGTCATGAACTGTCGGATAAATGGTTTTTCTAAAATATGGGTTTTCTAAGATATGGGTTTTCTAAGATATGGGTTTTCGGAGATGTGGGTTTTCGAGGATTTGGTATGCTGCCGATTGATTCGAATAAAAATATACATTTTTCCTGTACTCTGCTTATTTAGTAAATGACCAATGCATGATTCTCGATAAGTAGTATTTTCTTCAAGTCACTTCTGGTTAAAAGGAAAACCAATCTGCGATTAACGGGTTGCATTGTCGTGCACTACATCACAACGTGGAGTTTTATTTTGAGAATTCCACGTCACGGTGCAGTATACTTATTTTGTCTATGTTTTTTTCAAGAGAAACGCAATGTGAATACACACTGCACCTTGGTTCAGGCTAATGTAATGTGGTTCAGGTAATGCAGCATTATCCACGTACAAATTAAGAGGGATCGAGTCTAATATATATAATTCCATGTAGGCCTATACCTCTTCTCTCGAAATTCACTTTATCGTCATGGAATGACTTGTACTGATCCCCGTATCAATCATCCATCTTATTAGATCATGCTGATTTCCTAGCCCGTTATAAAGTTAGCAAAAATGATACATTTTGAATTAGGTTGTGATTGATGAAGATTTGTATGTATGATACCCAGTGTTGGGTAGGAACTTATCGAAAGGAACGAGTTCCCGGGAACTCGTTCCTTTTTGAGGAACTTCAAAGGGAACTCGTTCCTTTTAATTAGCAGTAACTTGAAAGGAACGAAGTTACTATTTTTAGGGAACTTGGAACGATTTGCAAGTTCCTTACCAAGTTCTTTTGCACAGACTGTACTTCAGAAATCCAAGTTAAACTGGCGGCGCCAAGATTTATTTTGTTCTATTGTATGTTGTATGTAAGTAAATTCCAGCGATTTTAATCTGAAAACTGGGTAAAATTCTGGGTAAAACCCTCAACTCCATCCGGTCACATCTCATTAGCACTTCTAGGAAATTCACACGCCTGAACCTTGGACTATCCACCCCTTGCCTACACACTAGTCTTGACTACAGCCACTTGTCTATGCTTGAAGTATTTTTTCCAAGAAACCTCTCTTCCTCTTCCTCCCCCTCCAACTGTATTATTCTCACCAATCCCTCTAGCATTCATGGCAATTCTGTGATATCAGCAACTGATGACAGCCAATGGAGAAGCAAGAAAATCGTAAACAATCTCATGCACATCTGGCATGAATGCAACGTGATTTTAATTTTCATTTCACACACTCGACCACCCGCGATCAGTACGTTTCGATAGACCAACCTAACAAATATTTCTATTTCACTTATACTTTCTGTGTGATTGTAATTGTACCATGGGAGACAAAGAGAAAACAAATGTTTTGCCTTGGAAACATTTTCAACCGTTTTTTTATTTATTGGAAGAAAATATCAGTGGCAATAATTTCACAGCCAAGTGTCTGCTGTGTGTTCCGTGCACGAAAATGATTGGTGCATCAATGTCTACGAATGCAAATTTAAGAAAACACATGAAGGTAAGCAATTACATTTATAATTATTTACTATTCGCGATTTTTGTACCTTTACAAATTTTTCGTGTTGGTTATTTAGGCCTAATTTGTACCAATTTCAAATTCATTCAAAAAATCCTATATATATTTAAAATCGGAATGGAAACAAATAACAAAATCCCAAAATCCTGCTATGCAGCTGAGGCTGGAACACTTTTACACATTGTATTGAAAAAAAATCACATCATAAGTCACTCAACGTCATAGCCTGGGCTCAATAAAAAAATTGGGATGCTATAATAATTAAATAGAAATTTGATAGACTCTGTGGTATTTTAATTTTTGAACCTGGCTAAAAAAAATTAATTAAAAATATTAAAAGTTGATATAAAAAAAAAAACTAATGCAGAATGTATTACATGTACCAATGCCATTTTAAATTTACAAAACATATTATTTTGTTTTAGAAAGTTCATCCATCTCAGATCTCCGAAGTGAACACTGTAGGCACTAGAAGATGCCGGAATGATAAACACGAGGACCCTGATGAGCCGGCTGAAAAAAAGCAAACTACGATGGTCGAGTTTCGTGACCCACGACCTTGCACTCAGGAAAAGTTTGAGAAACTGCTGACGACATTTGTGATAAAAGGCCTACACTCATTCTCAATTGTCGACAGTCAAGACTTCAAGGCCATGATTACAGCCATTGCTCCTACAAAGACAGTCATCATAACCCGTAAGACCCTCATGAAACGTATCGAGACTGCTGCCGAAGTCCAAGCCACAGAACTACAAAATACAATCGGAAAATTGAACTTCGTAGCAACTACAGCCGACAGCTGGAAGACCTTCAACAGGTAAATTATCACTGGAATTTGAAAAAAAATCTGACGATAGGTACTGCCATTAGTAAGCGGCAAGCCATCCATTATAGGATGTAGAGAGGGTGTAATTGTAATATTTGAGCGTTGACAAACTGATGTTCGTCAACGAGGATTGGTGTTGTCTGTTGCTTACTTGCTGGTTTGCCATCGTATAGCCAGCCAATCCAAATAAGAGGAGAAGAATATATGTTAACAAAAACAATAAAAAACAATGTAATATGGGAAAGTGGAGGGATTCAAGAATTTCAAATGAGTCGACGTAATAATGAATGAATAAATTTGAAAAATTGAAAAATATCCAATTTGTTTAATGTCAATAATGCAATCATAATTATTGATGCACCAAATGTGTTTCCGGTGGGCCCAATTATAAACTTCCCCATAATAATTCAGTAAAATATTGTATGTTTTTCTCAGGAGTTTTCTGGGCGTGACCATTCACTGGATCGACCAGGAATCTCTGGAGAGAAGGTGCACCGTATTAGCTTGTCGCCGCGTCATTGGAAGTCAAACTTTTGACGTCCTAGGGTCATTGTTGAATGACATCAATCATGAATTTGGAATTCAAAATAAAGTTGTTTCCACCATAAAGTTTGATACCAATAATTAGAAAATGTGTTCATATTTGAACCCTTCTTAGCCTGAAAATCAATCTAATGTCAATATTGTTAATGTTCCCGAAAAAACTCGCTTGTGTCAATCTTTGAAGGGTAATATTCATAGGATTGCGAAGATGGCTGAACAGTCTAGCTATACGTCTTTTGCGGATACATTTTTGATGCGAATTTGTAAATTGGATGTATTTTGAATCACGCGCCCGCAATACAGGGTGTCAATAATGATAACACCGTTTTAAAAGCAAATATTATTTCATTAGGCAGTACGGTTCAGTTCTTATGCTGTAGGGGAACACTGCGGTCAGCTGTACGTGTAAGATCGTGGGCAGTAGGGGAAGGAATAAAAAAGTGTTAGGCACTAGACGAATAGACAGTAAGGGAATACGCCATTTCAATAGATACTGCCAGGAAAACGCGCATTATTTTCGAGTTTATAGAGGAGCTGTAGTAAGAATGAAATTGAAGTCTACAAGTCGTTTGGTCAGCAAAATCGAATTATAATTTCTAAAATGATTCTAAATTGAGGATATTTGAATTGAGATTCATTGAACAAGTATATTTTCAAATAGAAATTGCATCAGAAATGTATTGGAGTATCGATAGCAATATGCATCATATTTTTCTAGCTGTTACAGCACTTGAAAGAAATATTGAGTTTATATTACGTATATACTTACTCAGGGCGCGCACATTCTTCATCGAAAATTGTTTCTATTGGTTTCGGATCAATGATGACACGTTCTTCAATCACTCTGATCAAATTTTCTTTATTCACGCGTGTCTGGTCGGGATCGTGGTTGTGTATCGCGCCGCGATGTGTGATCACATTGTTCACAATAGTCGCAATACCTCTGGCTCGACAGCCTTTGGATTGCAAATGAGCACATCGTAGTGTATCATGTCGGTCAGCATAATGCCTCGCAACATGATATTCGTAACCATTAGCGTCCACCCAGTTATACGTGTCTGGTCGGGATCGTGGTTGTGCACCGCGCCGCGATGTGTGATCACATTGTTCACTAGTCGCAATACCTCTGGCTCGACAGCCTTTAGATTGCAAATGAGCACATCGTAGTGTATCATGTCGGTCAGCATAATGCCTCGCAACATGATATTCGTAACCATTAGCGTCCACCCAGTTATACGTGTCTGGTCGGGACCGTGGTTGTGCACCGCGATGTGTGATCACATTGTTCACTAGTCGCAATACCTCTGGCTCGACACCCTTTGGATTGCAAATGAGCACATCGTAGTGTATCATGTCGGTCAGCATAATGCTTCGCAACATGATATTCGTAACCATTAGCGTCCACCCAGTTATACGTGTCTGGTCGGGATCGTGGTTCTGCACCGCGCCGCGATGTGTGATCACATTGTTCACTAGTCGCAATACCTCTGGCTCGACACCCTTTGGATTGCAAATGAGCACATCGTAGTGTATCATGTCGGTCAGCATAATGCCTCGCAACATGATATTCGTAACCATTAGCGTCCACCCAGTTATACGTGTCTGGTCGGGACCGTGGTTGTGCACCGCGCCGCGATGTGTGATCACATTGTTCACTAGTCGCAATACCTCTGGCTCGACAGCCTTTGGATTGCAAATGAGCACATCGTAGTGTATCATGTCGGTCAGCATAATGCCTCGCAACATGATATTCGTAACCATTAGCGTCCACCCAGTTATACGTGTCTGGTCGGGACCGTGGTTGTGCACCGCGATGTGTGATGACATTGTTCACTAGTCGCAATACCTCTGGCTCGACACCCTTTGGATTGCAAATGAGCACATCGTAGTGTATCATGTCGGTCAGCATAATGCCTCGCAACATGATATTCGTAACCATTAGCGTCCACCCAGTTATACGTGTCTGGTCGGGATCGTGGTTCTGCACCGCGCCGCGATGTGTGATCACATTGTTCACTAGTCGCAATACCTCTGGCTCGACACCCTTTGGATTGCAAATGAGCACACCGTAGTGTATCATGTCGGTCAGCATAATGCCTCGCAACATGATATTCGTAACCATTAGCGTCCACCCAGTTATACGTGTCTGGTCGGGATCGTGGTTGTGCACCGCGCCGCGATGTGTGATCACATTGTTCACTAGTCGCAATACCTCTGGCTCGACAGCCTTTGGATTGCAAATGAGCACATCGTAGTGTATCATGTCGGTCAGCATAATGCCTCGCAACATGATATTCGTAACCATTAGCGTCCACCCAGTTATACTTTCCGCTTTTCGAACGAACTCGCGTTCCTACCGCGTCCATAATAATTGGAAATAATGAAAAACTAATGTCCTTAACAAATTGCACCACGCATCATTCACATAATGAATAATAATGTTAATCTTATACAATAATACAATGAAAAAAGTACACCAGTGTTGCAATAACAACTTAATATAAATATGATAATATAATATGATAAAAAAGTTAAATAAACCACAGTTTGCGAAGATTCTAGCTTGGGAGAATTACAACAGTATATATTTCACTGAATGCCGTGGAAGCCCAGTACTGGTAACGGCCAACTTTAGTACAGCAGTGAGCTGAGCTCGTCTCGGGTACCGCTCTGTCATTTCCGAACTCAGCCGGAAATACACGAACTCTGTTGTTACCCCCGCACGGTTTATGTCAAGAGATATCGGCCGAGCTGCGAGTCTTACCGCTTGGTGTCCTCGGTTTGAGTAGGCCCATCCAGGTAGCACATATGTAGAAACAACATTGAGTGATATTCGGCCAACAATAACACAGGAGCGAGATTATTGCCCCTAGTAAAAGCTTTAGGCCTAGCTGAAATCAGTATCACTTCCATGAAATTATCATGCAATTAGACGTTGTAATGTAAATTTACGTAAATTGCATGAAATTGTATACAATATGTAGCTTTGACGAATTTCAATACTCGTACAGATTCATTTTAATGAATCAATGTGACCACGAGTGACTGTTTGAAATTAATTATTATTATTATCATCTTCCATCTACAGTCATTTATTTGGCTGATGAATTCACTTCTCTATCTTAATATCCCCAGAACTTTGTTCCATTGCATATTACTGAACTTTTTTCTCCAATGTAGATTAATAGTCTTGATTGATTAATGGGTTTGATTAATAGGATGGTCAACTAATTGGTTTGATTAATGGGCCTTTCACTATACTATAGAAACGAATTGCATCGCCGAGTTTCCCCAACATTTAAACATAAATTATCACTATTATCACTAATATTATAATATTATTATAATAATGATATTTGTACTATCATACAAATCATCATATCATTTGTACTATCATTGGCTGACAGGCAGAGAAATACCTTCCGAGACAAATGAAATTCATTCCTATTTTTCAAATCAATAATAATTCCCTAAATCTGAAAAGTGAATTGCCCGAAAAGTCTTTTCACTTCTTCCGTCGAAAAATTATTTACGGTGGATTTTTTTTTCTGGCGATATTTTCGGGAATATTCTTTTCATTGAAAAGTTATTGATTTTTTTCCGGGAATATTTTTCCCTTGATATTTGTATTGGGCACAGCTAATACGTTGGTTTTTTGTGTGCGCGCCTTACTCAAGTCATGGTTCTACCTTGATTATAGGATAGTAGGCCTATTTACATGTATACGTATATAGCTAGATGAGCGTGGCGAAGATTTTCACTCAAGTCTTACGGAGCTTTGTCTGTGCGTTTTTCTTTTTCTTTTTTTTTTTTTTTGTAAACACTGCACAGGTTGCAGGGTTTGACCGATCGACATGAAACTTTTTTTTTATAGCTACGTGTTGCTGTCCAATAAGTATATTTTTCCGTGGAATTTCTAAATTATAAGTGATATCGAGAGAGCAACTCCTTGTTTCATGTAATGGAGATGGTGTAATTAAATTTTGTTTTTTATATGAATTGAAATTTTTGAACACATGAATAAGTGCATTTCTTATGAATAATTGCTTAACGTCTAGCACTTGGGTGCATTGAAATATTGATTTTGAAGAGTACTGCATTGTCTTATTCAACATGATCTTTAGTAATATTTTTCGAATGGTTATCAATGGCTGAATATTTGATTTATTGGCGGCTCCCCATCCTAAAATACCGTACTGTATAACTGTTTGACCCAGAGCTTTATAAATGTTGACAATCAAGTTCCTATTGACACATTTTCTTAGTTTATAGAATACATATAAAATACTTCTCAGTTTTCCTACTGTATTGGCCACATGCTGATTCCATCTGAGGTGTTTGTCGACAATAATACCTAAATATTCAGCATGGTCGTTAGCTTTAATTTCATGACAATCACATGCGTATTGTGTAGTGCAATTATATGAATGTAATTTCAAACTTCTTGAAGTTTCCGGTTGAGTTTTTATATCTATTGTAAGAGGTAAATATATTGTTTGGTATTATTTACTGTCAGAAGATTATCATCTAACCACTTACATATACGTTTCAACATTTTATTTGCGTTTTCAAAAACTAGATCCCAACTAACATCCGAGAAAATCAAGACTGTATCATCAGCATACGTCAGTATATTACCATTAATTTGAATATCACACAGATCATTTATATAAATGGTGAACAGAATTGGACCAAGGACCGTTCCTTGAGGTACCCCATACTTAATCTGAGTTTGACTACTATATGTATTACCTATTTTCACCAATTGTTTTCTGTTCGTGAGATAATTTCGGAATAAATTTAATGGCAGACCACGAATACCATTTTATTCTAATTTATGCAACAAAATAGTGTGATCAATTGTATCAAAGGCCTTCGCTAGGTCCAGAAATACTGCAATTACCTTTTTATTACTGTCCAAATTGTTATATAGATATCTAGTTAGCTGATATATAGCATCATTTGTACTTCTTTCCGGTCTGAAGACGTATTGATTTGGAGATAATATGCTATTCTGTTCAAGAAAGCACATTAATCTACGTTTGATACATTTTTCAATTATTTTAGAGAAGTGTGAGAGTAAAGAAATCGGTCTATAGTTTACTGACTTTGTTTTATCACCGCCTTTGAATAAAGGAACCGTAATTGCAATTTTTAAATTATCGGGAAAGACTCCAGTTTTGAAACAAGTATTACATATACGTGTTAAAGGATCCGCAATGTACATTCTTGCTACTTTAATTGTTTTAACTCCTATTCTATCATAGCCGCACGATGAATGGTCTTTTAAGTCCTAATATTAAATTCGTAATTTCACTGGGACCTACTGGATTTAAAAACATAGATTTACTTGCTATACGTTGTATTATTTGATTTGTTGGAGTTATGTTTGTGGATTGATGATTGTTCAATTTATTTTTGATTATAATTTTGTCGGCTAATTATGAACCGACATTCGAAAAATAATCATTCAATTCGTCTGCTATCTCTTGAGGTTCCTTGGATGATCTGTTAGTGGGTCCATCTATTTGTAGTTCATTAATCAAATTTGATTTATTCAATGTCCTTCCTGAAATCTCATTAATGGTTCGACAGATTTTTTTGGGACAGTGCATATCTGAATTTATTTTATTCGTATAATAATTTATCTTTGTTTTGTATATTAGTCGGTTCATAAGATTTCTGTATTGTTTATAACGCCCCTTCAGATATATCAGGTCGTTATCATCGCCGTTAGGGGGACCATTTTTAAGCTTCATTATCTTTCTATGCATTGCGTCTCGCTTTCTTATTGAAACTATAAGGCCAGCAGAGATCCAAGGTTTTATTTTTCTATGTTTTGAGTTTTCTTTTATTACTTTAAAATCAGATGCATTATCAATGTGCGTTCTGAAAGTATTCACAAAATTATTTAGTGCTACATTTACATCAGTCTTTTCTAGTACGTGATTCCATGATTCAGTTCTCAGTAGTGCCACAGACTACAGAAGCTAAACATTTAGCTTCTGTAGTCTGTGGTAGTGCTAGCAATTTAACGTCATTTAATTTCAAAGTTTTATTATTAGAAGAACTGTCTTTGATATAATCATGATTTGTACCACAGAGCGTATCCCAACCAAAGAATATTGGAAAATGACCAGTTATACTACTCTGTAATATTCCTGATAAAAATTTATATTTCTTAGTGGTTTTCTTATGCGAGATAACATCTTGGTCACTGAATCCAAATGTTACCAGAGGGCCTTGTATAAGTTTTAATACCGAATCGTTCATTGTGACTACAAGCTTACTTTTTTGTGAGGTTTCAATATCATCGGTTGTGAGTGAGGACGGTGACATGACCACTTTGTTCCCTTTCATTTCTGTTGCAAAAACAGAAGATATCTTCGAATCTACTGTTATCAGTTTTCTAATTGCTGAACTATTGGAAGAGGTTTTCAGTTTTCTTTTCCCTTTTCCCCATTTTTCTTCGTGGCTATGATGTTCGGGGTCGTTACGGGCTTTTTTGATATTTTTACTATCAAGTACTATTCCAGCTTGACGTTTGGATGCCTGCTTACAACTCCTTGCAACCTCTGAATCGTCTGACGAGTGTCAGTGTACTTGCTTGCCATGTTAGGTTTATCATCATCCTCTGTTGTAACATATTCACTCAATACTGGGGGACAATTGGATAAGGCACGAGCTGGGCAGTCCGTCCAGTTTCCCACTGTGTTATTGCTGACCTGATCATTGCAAACTTTTGGTCCTTTTTTCAACTTTACGAACTTTGACCCTCGAGCACACCGTTTAGCAGGTATCCTCAAATTGACTTCTCTTATCAAACTTTTAGTGTATCTGAGATTTCACGACAAATCGTGCTACTCTTTCATTGCGAGCACGGGGCTTGTACTTGTGCTTGGCTATGCAGAAGTGACTCTCAACATTGGCATTACTCATCCTAACCGGCGGTCGTTTTGGATCCTTGGATTTAATCAAAAACACTTCTGACCATAAAGGTAAATAAGTGATGTACTTTTTGAGAATTTTTGTTGCAAGTGTGGGATAACATTACGTGTTCATTTTCAAAGCTGGTTCAAGTTCATCAATAGAATCGTTTTCTTCAATTTCCTCATTCGAATTTGATACCTGTATGGCCTCACTTAGAATAACTTCAAAGTCTATGTAAAATTTGCTGTTTTTGTAAATAGTGTCCGAATCCATCACGTCCGTTTTACACGTATTTGGATTCACATTATTAAAGTCAGTTTCAATTCCTTCCTCTTCCACCTCGTCGAGAAGCATAGGTACACAATTCCTATTCACGTTTGAAACCAATTCTAAAACTGATTTTTTGGTTTTTGATAGGAATTCTGTCTCATATTTTGAGTTCAAGATTACGAACAATCCTTTAAAAATCAGCTTGATTGTCTTGTAGCTGGTAGCATTGTAAACAGAGGACAAAATTTCTTTGATAACTCGCCTCTCTGTTTTACACAGCCTGTACGTCCCCGCCCATTGTTTTCATCAAGTGACAACAGCATGAGGAGATTGTGGTTATCGTTTTCATTTTGTCATTCGTTTTTTCATCATCTTTCAAGATCATCGTCTCATGACATAAATCAAGATATGCCTGAATTGTCATCACATTCCATTGTTTGGGAATTGCATTAATGTTGGCGAATGAAAAATCTGTAACAATACTTGAGAATAAAGGCCATTTATTATTTAAATTCTTCATTGAAAAATACTCGAAATTACTCGGAAGATTACCTATCGATGCATTGTTGTGCTGCGATGTTATCATTTCCATAATGGGAATTATT
Organism: Brachyptera putata; assembly: GCA_907164805.1. Lineage (NCBI taxonomy): Eukaryota > Metazoa > Arthropoda > Insecta > Plecoptera > Taeniopterygidae > Brachyptera > Brachyptera putata. The sequence continues at coordinate 221,394 of OU015466.1, read as the reverse complement.
TTACCATCAATATTCACAACTTCGGCGTAGTAAAGTACCTGTTTACCGTCCAGTGACATCTTACCAACAAGACCGCCTGTAGCGTCAAAATAACAAATTAGGGGCCCAAAAGTTATTAGCCAACAATACTTGTTTCCTAGAATAGGAATGCACAGTAAGCGGACTTGACACATGTTGAATGTATTTGTATTTGCCAGTTTCCACACAGAATTGATTTTTCTGTAATTCGTATACATCAATTATTGGATCTTTATCAAAAACATCTTTCATCTTGTCCTCCCAACGGGCTTGTCGAATAACAGACTTCGATTTAATGCCTTGTAGATTACAGTTCCTTAATATTTCTTTGTCAGCCTCTAGCACTTCATTACACCTGTATGTATAATTGTTGGTGTGTCTCAACTCTAACTGTACTTTTTTCCTTTCACAACCAGATAATATTCTCGTCCTGTATTCAGTGTGAAGTATAGGTTGATTCGAAGAATAAACTCGTACTGTAACTGGCATGCCGTCTAATGGTTTTTCCAGAATTAAAAACTTATATTTCCGACAATTGTTATGAACGCAGTATGCAAAAATGCTTGCAAATGCGTGAACCCGATTAATATATTTTTTATTAACATAAATTATGCATTTATTTGGATCCATAGGCTCAAATTTGTCGGCCAATAATTTACTATAATCTTTAAGAAATTTGTCTGCATGATAAACGTTTTTCCACTCCTCCGACGCAAACGTGAATTCACCAACATATTTATCACAGCCACTCCAATTAAGCTGTTTCACTTTTTCATGCGTTGGAGGCTTTTCCGTTTCATTTTCTGATGTAACCACGGAACCATCATGTAATTACGAACATTACTCAACTTTGTCATCTGTCATATATGGAGGATCATCTTTACAATAACTGTCATCATCTGACTCGTAACTACTTCTGTCAGAAGCACTTATAGTATTGTGATCTTCAATTTGTTCCACTATTTGTTCTCTACATTTTTCACTTTCAGATTTACTATTGGCAGAATGAATCTCATTAACAGAATGAGACATCGTTTTGACAGGAACATCAGGGTCAATATTTTTAGGGCTAAACTTAATTTTATTCGACTTACTGACGCTGTAAAGTACTAAATCTTCACTCGAAGCTTGGTTAGTAGACTTACTAGGCTCATCAACAGATTGTTTGACGTCAACACTTCCTAATACATTTTCCTTGCTGTTTGTACAACTACTGCTGTCAACTATTCGGCCAATTTCATCAACTTTTAAGTCAGCACCATCATTCAATGGCAATGCAGTCGTCTTAGCATCACACATGTGAATGTGATTAAATGTTGCTCTGACATTTTTGTAATTATTCTTCCATCTATAAGCTAAACGTTTGACGGATTTTTTGCTTGAACTGGGGAAAAGATCGTTGAAGTTTGAGTTCTTATTGTTCTTATGTATTAAAAATGTACAACCAAGTTCCTATTAAAATCCGCTAATTGAACAATATATTTGAATTTAAATTATCAATCACCAATTGGATCATCCGATCAGGTCGAGATTTTTGTATCAATTTATGTAAAGTTCAATTAAGGTATCCCTATAACACGCAGAGTCTCTACTATTATTCTTACTATTATGCTTATTTATATTTTTATATTTTTTCATCTTTTTTAGCGTTTTTACCACACTGTGGAAACACACTTATATGTTTGGCCAGAAAGGGACCGAAAACACGTATTTGTCGCCTAGTATCGCTAAATTTCTACGTAAATTGAAAATTATTGCGCTTGGATTATGCAAATTTTTACAATCTTCGACTAGGTAGTAATAAAATTTGTCCACATAGCCTGTATATATTCTAATTAAATAATCAAAGGATACTTTGGATACAAAGGATACTTTGAAATAATAAAAAACCGTGTGGAAGAAGTATTAGGTGAAAACTACTACGTGGAGTTACCCAGTGCAGCTACTTATGCCAAGTTGAAAGTTTTTGATGTAGACTTAGCTGACTATGTAAATAATGACGAGAAGCTAATTAGCGACATTATTAAGACCAACAGACTGAGTAGTGACAGCGAGTCACCAGTTGTGAAGTTGATTCACAAAAGTTATGCCAACAGAGCGGGTTTATCAAATATAGTGATAGAAGTAGACGCAAAGTCAAAGGAAGTGTTGTTAAAAAGTCAGAGAGTTTTCATAGGATGGAACTGCTGTTCACTACGTGAGCATATACATATTAAAAGGTGCTACAACTGCACATCATATGGACACTATGCCAGGGATTGCCGAAGTCAAGTAGTTTGTAGCTATTGTGCAGAATATCATGCATCAGATAAATGTGAGAGTAACTATTATTGGTGCAATAACTGTAGCAAGTATAATACAAGATACGGGCTTGAAATAGACAGTAGTCACGCAGCTAGTGATAGGCAGTGTCCTTGCTATATTCGCATAAGAGAAAATAGACTGAATAAAGTAGACTAGCAATCAAAGAATGATGAAGGTAAAGATAATTTAATATTATATGCAAATATTCAAGGATTCAACACAAACAAATATCTTCTGGTAGAAACTATAGCTGAATTAGATCCAGCAATTGCCTGTATTAGTGAAACTCATGTGACAAATGAATATAGACATAAAGAACTGGATATCAAAGGTTATAAATATGAAGTATGCTACTCAAATAGTACCCATACAGGAGGGGTTATAATCTACATCCGGAATGATATAGAGTATGAATTAGATCTGAAAACAATCATTGAGAGAAACCTATGGCTACTTGCCATCAAGATTCTTACTAAGGGATGTGAAATATATCTGGCAGTTTTGTATCATTCTCCTAATGGATCACATACCCAGTTTCTAGAATACTTAGAGGAATGGTTTGATAACCTGGCTCTAAGAAAAACCAAGAAAATTATAGTTGGAGATTTTAATATAAACATGAATGAGAGTTCTACAGAGAGAAATAGACTTGAACATGCCATTTCTGCTTCAGGAATGGTACAATCCGTAAAGGATGCAACAAGGGTTACGTCATCTAGTAGCACAAAGATTGACTTGGTGATCACTAATACCGAAAGCATTAGTGTTGATGTATCTGATAAATATCAAATGTCAGATCATAAGACATTGTTGATTCATGCCCCCACATTGAACAAGAAAGTTGAAGAAAAGGTACACCTAAGTAAAGTGTATGTGCGAAAAAAATTAAGTAATGCAGAGTACATTTTAGTTAGTAATGAACTATTAGAAAAGAGATGGAATTATGAAGAAACTGATGTGAATATAATAGCCGACACATTTGTTTCTAACGTAACTACAAGCATGAATAGCATTGCTCCCATGAAAGTTGGTGGGTATAATAATACTAGTAGAAATAAGAACGGAAATCCTTGGTTCAATGAATATCTTAGAAACCTACAGAAAGCAAGAGATTCAAGTTACGTGAAAGCTCAGATGACGGGTGTGTATGATGATTGGGAAGCATATAAACGAAACAGAAATATATTTCTATCGAAATCACGATTAACTAAGAGAGATTACTATGATGAAAAAATAGATAAAACTGAATACGATTCCAAACAAATGTGGCGAACACTGAAAGATATTATTAGTTGTAAGGACGAGATAGAATGTAAAAATGTAACCTTTGTGGAAGGAGGACCACATATTGGTGAAACAGAAGCTGAAAACTTCAATCAATATTTTGTCAAAAGCATTGAGGATATTGTCAACTCAATTGATGAAAGTGATGAAGTGATAAACTATGAAACTATAGATTGTTTTCAAAAGAATCAAGCTCGGCCCATACTACATGAGTTCGAGCCTTCGACATTGCAAGATCTTCGGAGTATTATAATGAAACTAAAGAATAAGTCAGGCACAGATGAAGGAGTGAATGCTGAAATTCTGAAAAAGTGCATTAATCAAATAGAACTTCCTCTTCTTAATGTCATTAATGTGTCTCTGAAGGAAGGTATTGTTCCAGACACAGGGAAAACTACAACCATTATTCCAATCCCTAAAGTCAAAAGGACCAATTTAGCACATGAATTTCGCCCCATCAATATGCTACCAGTATATGAAAAGGTGTTGGAAACAGCGGTTTACATCCAAGTTAAAAAATATTTTACTACTAACTTACTGTTGTATGAAAACCAATCCGGGTTTCGTGATAATTATTCGTGTGAGACGGCAGTGCAACTTCTGATGGCCAAATGGCACAACGACCTCGACATGAATAAAATTATTGGAGCGGTATTTGTCGATTTTAAGAGAGCTTTCGAAACAATAGACAGGTCAATACTATTATGCAAACTGGAGGCATATGGTTTAGGTGAATCAGTCATCAGATGGTTTCGTAGTTACCTGACTGACAGAAAACAGAAAACAAAATTCAGAAACGAAATATCCGAAGAAATTAGTAATGACTTTGGCGTCCTACAAGGGTCCGTATTAGGGCCTCTCCTTTTCATCATCTATGTCAACGATATGCACTTATGTATGAAAAATGTTTTTGTGAATGTATTTGCTGACGATACGTTAGTATCAGTCTCTGGTTTTGATTATATTGAAGTACGGAATTCTATAAATATGCAACTAGCAAAGATGAGCATTTGGTTGAGACAAAATAAGTTGAAACTCAATATAAGTAAAACTAAATGCATGATATTAACTTCCTCGAACAAGATATACAGAGGAATTTTAGATAATCTAGATAATACGGGGCGTATACAGATGGATGATGAAAATCTAGAGCTGGTTGATGAATTTAAATATCTAGGTGTAGTTATTGATAGAGAGTTGAATTTGAAGAAACATGTAAATTCTATAGCAGACAAAATAAGAAAGAAGACTGGGTTTCTCTCGAGAGTTGGATATTGTTTCTCTCCGTGGGTACGCACACTTATTTATAAAACAATTGTCGCACCTCATATAGATTTTTGTTGTACTCTACTGTGGAATAGAAATGAGAAAGATCTGGACATGCTACAAGTTCTACAAAATAAAGGAATGCGTGTAATTTTGAGATGGAACAGATATAGTAGAATAAGTGATATGATAGAGGTCCTTAAATTTCTCACAATTAGACAAAGAATTGCATTAAGTGTTCTCATTTTCATTTTTAAAATGATTAATTGTAAAACACCAGTATACCTCAGCAATATGATCGAGTTTCCGTCCACTGTTCATCAGCACAATACACGCAGTTGCACAATAAATATACATGTAGACAGAAAGAATAGATCTAATAGTCAAAAAAGTGTATTTTACTCAGGTTTCAGGATGTACAATAAATTAGATAAGGATATTAAACTAGAAGATAGAATAGCGTTTTTTCAAAACAGAGTGTATCAAGTTTGTGAAATATAACTATTAGTATTTAATAACTATAAGTATCTAGAATTGTTAACATTATTGTAATAATTTTCCATGTCCAGTGCATTTTTTTCTTTTGTTGGTTATGTATTATTATGTGTATTATAAAAATGTGATGTGTGATGTGTTTTTCAAAGTAGCAACAAGCTAAATAAAAATACTTACTTACTTACTTACTTCAGAAAAACAGGTTAGGCCACACCCACCTCCATTGTTGGCGTGGAGTTTTAGTTGGGGGCTCTATAGAATCGCTGGTTTCCCAAGTAAATTAGAAATTTGACCGCTTCAAAATTATAATTGGTTATAGTCTACCGCGTTGCGATAATATCTTTCGTCCACATAGCCTAAATATTTTATAATTCAATAAAAACCGAAAAAAATTGGGCTCCGCCCACTTTTGGTTCTCTCGTAACAATGGTAACGAGCATAAACAACGGAGGTGTATCAGCTGACATATCTTTTCAAAATTGAATCTTTTTCTTTGGACAAACAGAATAGAGCCTACTTGAAATAATGACACTGCCCTCTTGAGTTGCACAGTGAACAAAATTCATTATCAACATAGATCATTAACACATTAACCGTATTTTGTTACCTTACTTCAAAGTCTTCAAGAATGAAGATGGAGTGAAATACGAGGCTGAGGTAGGCCATAGGCAAAGGTAATATTCATTTTGGGCCTCTATAATTGAAGTCTGAAACCATCAAATCAGTCTAATCTCCCAATCCAACGTAGCCGGGTTTGGGGGTGGAGGTAGCTCCACTGTCGTTTCTAGGGCCGCTTGCGATGTCGAAGCCGGTGAGCCATTTCGTCTTCCTCCCATCGTCTGCTTCTCCTTTTTTCTGCTTCCTCTTATTATGAAACCATAATAGGCAATAATATCAGGCGTATGGTATTTTGCCATGTAATTACACTGAAATTGGTAGGGCCTATGTAATGTTGTTCTGTATCATTGTCATTTGTAATATTAACTCGTTAAGGTTAGGTTGCCTACAGGTATAATTAGCCCAGGCATACAAACCATTAACTTCTTCTTCTATCAATTCACAGCAATGTTTAGCCAATGAATTAAAATGTAGGCCTACATAGGGCAGGCTTACAATGAATACTATCACAAGAATAACCTCAAAGTGATATCAACTGCTTCCTCTTTCACAGCTGTATCAGTTGTCAAACTCAAGTTCGTGGTTTAGCCGCTGCCGTTCAGAATCAGCTGTCATTGTGAAAAATAATCTTATGATAGAGGTTAAGTTGGAGGTTAATGTTTACACTGTCATTTCATTTGATGAAAACATATTTTCTGTGAGTCTAGATTTGGATCGTGATGGATATCTAGGCCCAATTCGATCATTAATTTCAGCTAGGCCTATTCCATACTTCGAAAAATTGTGCACCGTTATGCTTAGGTTTAAACTTATTTCACCTAACCTAACCTAATTCAATAAAAGCAACAGGCCTATTCGAAACTAGAAGCCTAGGCTACTCAAAGTCTTATTAATTATAAAATTACACCTCTTTCTTTCTTTACGACAGTAGACCTATGATCAACCGTGATTCATTGTAATGCGCATTTTGATATTTTGCTTAATGCTGACAGTTGTTAGGACCAAGTGGTGCAAACAATTCACACTGAAAGTAATTTATCTTTAGTTGTACTGTGGCTGACCCAGCAATAATGGATAAATACACTATAAAAGAAGTGTGCATTTAGTTGTCCACAAAATTGATGGTGTAGTTTAAGTAGACCTAGCCTAATTTTTAGTTGCAGTATCTGACGAAATCTTCGTAGGCAAAATTGACGGAAGAGTTGAAATGGGTTGTTCAATGATTCATTCAACACAGTCGCACGACAGAGTTTATATTAGTGTGAAGTTCCTATTATACGTAGTTTTAAATTTCTTGTATGTGCCATGAAGTTCTTCATTTAAATTTGATTGAGTTGATGACCTTAGTTAATGAAATTCAGGAGCAATTGCATTGAAATTTTGCATTTAAAATTAGTTAACACCATGTTTGTAATGATTGGAGGAAGGTAGAACATTAACACTGATCCTGCCGGCCAACACTCAAACCATTGTCGCTAGTGTACAGTCTCTCTGGAGACCTCCTGGAGTGAGGACGTGCTGCTTTGTTTCTCCTCACATTTCTTCCGATCGGTGTGGAAGTACTGGGTCAGGGGAGTGGTGAAGGGGAACGGCAACCAATTCCCGAGAACTGCTGCCTGTGTTTATGAATGATAACCGCTCGTTTTCAGCGGCGTGCCTTTACGTTGGCTTATCTGAGAAACTCTGAATAAGCAATGACACATTCTAATATTATATTTCGACTCGGGGAAAGGGTATGATGGAGACGTGAAACTCCCGTGCGCTAATGGTGTGGGAAGGGGAGACGGTCAATCTGAACCTTCGTCATTCGTGTGACGAACATTTCATTCATGTAGTATAACAATGCTAATCAAATGAACTAGTTTTATGTTGTAGAGGTTTATTCAAAGATACATTCATTATTTTAAAATTGATTTCAATCCCTCAATATCAAGACTCATAACTCATTTAAGTGCAACAATAATAGAAAAAAACAATTATCGATGCAGTCTATAAAAAGGAAGTGAATATGTTGACTAGGGTGAATACGCGGCTTGAAACGTAAAATGACAGTCTTGATGTTCCTCACTAATCTTAGCCCATCTAACACTAAACAACACGGACAAAAATTAAAAAACTTGACAGAACACACCCGTAAATCAGGTCCCTACATTTCCAAGCAGAAAAATGTATAGGCCTATTCTAAATCTAACGAATGATCATGAGCCAGGGTACGTATCATACACTATACTCGCTTGTTGCTTTCGGGCCGTCGATTTAAAATCATCAAGTCCCAAATGTGTGACCGTATTGATAGGTCTATGCATATAAGATATGCGAGACATAGGCCTACACAATGAACAAAATGTGTATAAAGCGTGAAGCGGGACTACATAGAAATGTATAATCGTGTTATGGCACAATATTTCATAGGCCTATGTCGGATGATTGATTGATTAGCGGTGTGATCTTCCATATAGTAATCCAAATAATATTAGCTATACCGTAAAAGCATAAATATATTACATATATAAGTAACGATTAAACATACAATTCACAAAAAAATCCACAATTCACACAGAAAGTAGATGAGGAAAAAGGGGTATTTATAAACCAGCAATATCATATTTGTAAGGTACTTATACAAGTACAACCTCAACAAGATGTCAGTAATTACACTTTTCATCGTAGCTAGGGGCAATCAAGATTTTTTGTGTATTTTTGTAAAAAATTCAGATTGTGTACATATTTTATAGATTTAATATATGTGTAGGCTATTAGCTCTGAAAGGTTCCATTTCGATTCTGAGGAATCATTTATAAGGACATAATCATCGCAGGTAGGCCCTTCATAACATCATAGGTCCATAAAATAATTATTTCTCAGTATCTGTTCATTATTATTCTCTATTTGTTATTATTTATCATAATTATTTGTTCTTAGTTATTTCAAATCATTTATAATTCGAGTAATACCAATAGACTGTTATTAACAGTATTTTTTTTATTAAAATATCATCTCATCTACCTTTATATACATTATGTATCCCATGTTTTGTTGATCTGTGTCATATGGCAATCTTTTATTCAATGCAGTCTTATTTTATAAATACAAAATATAAAAATACGACATAATAGAATAGAGTATATCTACGAAAACCAAGATTGAATAATAAACATTCGCAAATATAATGAACTCAAATTCTGCAATCTATAGGAAATCCTAATTGTATTCTTTATTCCAAATCAAATACCGCGCTTGCTAGGTAGTACCATGAACGAAGGATATGCACTGTCTCTGGTATTATCACTCAATTCACTAAAAGTAAAGTGTATCAAATAAATTGCTTTGCTCCCTGGCAATTGGCTTCCTTTCTCGTTAGATGAGCGTAGCGAAGATTTTCATTCCATGTACTGAAAATTTTTGGGCTTGGTTTTTATGTTGTTTTTTTATATATTTTTTTTGTGTGTAATTTTGTACGCGGCATACAGGTCAGGAAAAAATTTCAACCAACTCGAAACTTTTTTTTTCAAATTGGTGTTATACCAGAATAGGTTGGGATCGTTTTTCACAAAAATCGGTCGAACAGTTTTTCCGGAAAAAATTTGGAAAGTATGGAAATTCCCCATAAGAAATAGGCTGGGGAAGAAATACTTGGAAAACTAAAATTTTCCAAAAGCTCTCAAATTTATACTGAATGTGGAAAGAACTATCACACATATTTAAAGCGATTTATAGAGCAATCAGATGTGAAATAACGAAGGAAACTCATTTTTTATCTACATTTTCACACATCAACAAAAGCAATTTAGAAAGCAATTAAGGGACTATTAAATATGAGCAACAGGTGTCACCAATGAATTAATACGATTAAAATCTGTGATGGCTATCAAGAAGGCACTGGTACCATTGTTGGGAAACCAAGGTCCATATACCAACAGACAGCCGCAGTTTTTACACCTTTGAAGTGATCCATGGCCTGTATATGTACATTGAGCTGACCAAATGTTCTCAATTCTACATTTCCATACTTCTAAGCTCATCTCACAACGCATATAAGGCGTTTTCCTAGTCGTAAACAATTCTCTTTTGCTTGCTTCGGGTCGCTTGTTCGAATTTTTGTTTGGCTCGAGCATCAACTCTTGATGCAAAAGATTGATCGATTATTGCTTGTTTTACGATCCCACCAACAGCTAAGATATTTGGGGGGGGGGGGGGGAGGGTGCGAACGAACAGGTGATGATGAAACTTTGAAGCGACGATAAGGGAACGTTCTCAAAAAGTCAAAAATCAATCTTGCTTGTAAATTTCAATTGAAGATATAATAAAAAGTGATATAAAAGGATAATTAATTTCGAGTAAGTACGGTGGTGCAAAAACTAGACATTGTTGAGTCTCATTGTTTCCAGTATTACTAAATCTCATATTCAACAGTTTAACCGCACAGTCGCTTATATTTTAGCATCATTAGTGGCCTGTCTCACAGGACTTTATTTTATTTTAGATTTTAGATTTCTTTTTCTGTTTCGCGATTTTGACTTTCTTGGCCTCTTCTTGAGCTTGTACGATGTACAGTGGCTCCCTTATTGTCTTCCCTCTTGGTGTTCGAGGATCAGCAATTTCCGGAAGAATACACTCTAGATAGAACTGCTTCAATTTTGGAAGCATTTTCTCCGTCCAGAGTTGTGTGTTCCTCTCTATCCTTTGAACATGGAAATCTTTCCTGGCAAACACTATCAGGTCGCAGAAGTCACGGTCAGTTATATTCAACTGACCTTGGATTTGGAAGAAATAATCATGCTTCTCTTTCAAAGCTAGGTCGCCAGTACTTGATTGATAGAGACAAATGTTGCGCTTCCCAGCAATAGCTTCAGTAAAGGACATGTCTGCTATCGAAGGTATACACTTTACTTCTACTAGCCCACGGTCTCCAACCAAGCCATCAGGAGAAGCGCCTAAATACGGGTACTCCATGTCGACGAACAGACCTGCCGTCTCCACAGACAATCCCGTCTTTTCTGTGTATTTTTGGATGGCGACGCTCTCATTCTCCAAGCCGAACTGGATGTTTTTGTTCTTGCTCAAATCGTGAGACTTGTAGAGCATCGATTTTACCAAATTGTGGCAGGAAGTCGTCGCTTCACGATTGTATACCTGCAATAAATCGTTAAAATTTATTATAGTGACAAAATCAATCGACCCAATTAACTACAATTTAATCAAAATATTCGTTTATACCTTGCCGAAGTTGGACGCAGTTAGCCGATTGCTTCTGGCACTCCTCCAAACAGAGCTCTGACTTTGACCCTAAATGCAAGAAACAACTGTGATGACATCCGATCTTTTGAGAAACATCTTGACATTTTTAAAAATATATATTAGTCGTACCGGTTGCCCTTTTTATTTGAAAAATTGGCTAGTAACGCTATAAAATTACAATTTTATTCTTTCTAACAAATTGCTGGTCTATAGTATCAGATGTAATAATTTGCAATAGTGTAACCATTGTTGTTTCACGAACAACAACAATTCAAATTTAATGAAGATTTGATTGAAATAATTTTTGTGGATAATTTTTGTGGATAATGTTTTTTTTTTGTGGAACGGAATAATCCGTTCGGATTTTTTTGTTGCTGTGTACAATTTGTTGAAGAATATTTTTATATCCACGAACCTTCGACTTCTGCTCGAGGTCATCTCGCTTCTCCTTAGTGAGTACGTCATCCATCAGAGCTTGTAGGATCGCCGCTTTGTCGGCCTCAAGCTCGTCTTCAGGTTTATCAACAGCAGCTGCAAGAGGACCGTACTTGTCATCGGGTCCTGTACTCGGCCGGACTGACCTCCGAGGCTTGTGAGGACCCTCTAGACGACGCCGTGCGCGAAGCGAATTTCGTTTAGTCCGACGTATCCACTCTCTGCGTTGAACTTGACCTGGACTGCGACCGGTCATCCTTTTCCAAGGACTGTAGTGCCATCCTGGTCCGCCTATCTGTGAGAGGCCAGCTCCCTCACAGCGCATGGTGTAGCCTCCTTTCTTGGATACGTCTATTCTCTTGCCACCTACAAACTTAGCCACAAGACTGTTGTAACTTTCGGCCAAGTTTGTTGTGTGGTTCAGTACAAGTCTGTCAGCATTGCGGACCATGACGTCCACAAGCTTGTAGATCTCCACCAACATGTCGGCTTCTTCGAGGAGCGGGACGACGTTCACCTCGTCCTCCTTGGGCTGACAGAAGCCGGCCTCCTCTCGGCACCTCGCATGGTCGCCAAACACGTGTCGTGGCCCATTCTTCAGGTCTTGGCGAAGAAGTTCAACAGACTTGTGGTCCCCCGCATGACGAATAGCCCCACGAGCAGCCTTCGTTAAACGGGGAATGCGTGTCGTCAACAACTTCCTCACGGTCAAGTCGTATTTCAGATTGGTTCTGAGGATATGGAGGCGGTTGGTGTAGCACTTTACCATATGGTTAGCGCACTCTATCTTTTCTACGCGCCTCCCATACGTGCATTGTTCAACAATGCTAGAATACACGCTCGAGTCTCCGTCACCTGAAATAATGCAATATGTACAGGATAGTTCCACGAATACCTTTCATTATATGATGAAGCATTCAAATGAATTCGTTGTGTTCGATATCTCTTACCAATGATGAATTTGTATCGCAACTTATGCTGTTCCTCACTGCGATTGAAAGCCTCTACGATCAAGTCTTGTTCCATCGCCGTGGAGGAGCCGTGATGGTTCAAGAAGCAAGTGTGAGTATTGGGCGTCTCTCCTTGCGGTGTGGTTGCGCATACATAACAATACTTATTACGTATGCCCAAAGAGAGTAACTTCTTGGTTTCTACGCCAATTACGCAAGCCTAGAGGATTACAATAATGATATACACTTTCCCCAAACCATGCAAGTTCATTCTTCAATATCCATGTAAACGTAGTAACCGACTTCAGCAACTTCTCCATCACCACCAACGTATTCCACATTTCAATTGTTTATTTAATGATCGAATATTCTTCGACGTATATCCACTCATGCACCATACCTAAGCAATTGGATCTCTTTTTGCAAGGACCTGAATATTTCAATTATTATTCATTCATGATGGTACATTTATATACATGGGCTAGATGTGTGTATATATATATATATATATATATATATATATATATATATATATATATATATATATATATACGCTCATATACAGCCCTACAATTGCACAAACAAACACATTACCGGTACACATATCCATTCATTATGCATATTTATATATATATATATATATATATATATATATATATATATATATATATATATATATATATATATATATATATATATATATATATATATATATGTATATACGCTCATATACAGCCCTACAATTGCACAAACAAACACATTACACATATCCATTTATTATGCATATTTATATATATATATATATATATATATATATATATATATATATATATATATATATATATATATATATATATATATATATATATATATATATATATATATATATATATATATACTCTATATACTCTCTATATATATTCATTTACATTGGGTTTATGACGACCTACTCAAATGATAACTAAGATTTATTGGCGTCGGATGAATAGTTAATGTGATGATTAGAGGATGAGATGAAGGTATTCTTGTAGTAAATTATGGAAAGTTGTCATTAGGTTATTCATTTTCAGGATTATTTCAAAATTGATTGACAGAATACTTACAACTCCTGATTTCGCATTGTAGTCATGACCAAAAGTCCTCCTACTCCAGGCTCCGTCAACAATTGCAGAGGTGTAGGCCACACCTTCATCAAATTGGTTCTTCGCAACGGCAATGGCTAATTCTGCGGCACCATTCTGTCTAATCTTTTCAGTCAAATGTTCGTGCCAATTCTGAAAAATAAAAAAGTATAGTGGGTCTTTTCTGCCAACTGTACGTCAAAAAGACCAATATATTATACGCTTTGTTGTAAATAATATTGGAGAAAATGTAATAATTTGACTTCATTTTTTTCCATTTCATTCCGTATGTTCGGATGGGGCACCACAAGGGCGATCTTACCACTCATCTCCCCAATTATTCTTCACTATAGTTAATATTTAGATATTTAGTATTTAGTTATTTTAATTTTACATTCATTTTTTTTACCGATCTAATTTATGATTTATAATTTATATTATTATGCAGGTAGTGAGGCACTTGTTGTTACGGGGCTCCTGCTCTATTCTCACTACCTGTATTATTGTATACAGTGTATATTACACTGTATAGAAACAATAATAAATATTTTATATATTGAAAAAACTCGTCATTTACCTGTGCTACCGACTCTTCTGCTTTTTTGTAAGCTCTTTCGGACAACATTGGAATATCCAACAGTGACATCAACTCTCGAGCTTGAGAGTACCCAATACCAATCGAGCTAGCTCCCCAAACGAGTGCTTCATTCAACTGATTTGGAGATGTGCTTGGTCGTGACGAACATACTCGAAACGTACGATCACAGTTATTACAAGCAAATTCGAATTCACTATTGAGCCCATTCGGAATTTCTTTGACAAACTCATATCGACCAGTCGTACAACTCCGAGGGTGTTGACTCATCTTCAGCATTGTCTCTATGAAGTAGTCGATGTCAACAATCCTGTTCCCAAATAGTTTCACTGCAGGTGGCACAGACTCAACAATAAGATCAGAGTAATCGCTATCACTCGAATCGACACACTCCATCTCTTCTAGGCGAAAAGAGCTGGAAAATAACAATGTTGTACTGAGAGAACAAAACACAAAATGTACGATGTAAGATGAGTGCAATTGATAAAAATGTTGTAAAATGCCCCAAAAATGCTAAAAATTACAAGTTTCTTCAATTAACTCTCAAATCAATGACCTGATTGAATACTGAGGTTAATTGATCTAATAATCAATAACTACTTCATTTTCCCAATTGTGTGGATTGTGAGTTTTTACTTATGTTCGCCTGTATAAATTCTTTATTACTAGGAAAACGCCATATATGCGTTGTTAGACGAGCGAATAGTAATAGTATGGGTAAAAATGGGTAAAAACTGCTTCGAGTGGCAATTTAGCACAAATTATGGTTCTTCTTCAAAATGGCTGACCCGATCATGCTGAAAATTTTAAAAATGTGTATCGAAATATAATTCAACTTCACACGAAATTTCATTTTTTTGGAAAATAAAAATATTTTCTTTCTTTTTCCGCCATGTTATTCTAATGGGTATTTTTGAATTTTCTAAAATTCATAATAAAAAAGTTACCACCCGATAATGTCACAAAACTATACAGATCTAAGTTAGATGAGGAGCCATATTGAAAAAAAGTTCGAAGTTGATAGCTGTAGCCGTTTGACCTGTGGAGAACCGACAAAAAAACATGAAAAACGAAACCAATTTTTTTCAGTATGTCAAATTGAATCCTCGCTAAAGCTCGTGTAATTACAAAATAAATACTCTGCCTTGTATCACAATCTGTATCAATATCAATCAATCTCACAATCTCAATATTTAGACGAGCTTTAGCGAGGATTCAACTTGACATACTGAAAAAAATTGGTTTCGTTTTTCATGTTTTTTTGTCGGTTCTCCACAGGTCAAACGGCTACAGCTATCAACTTCAAACTTTTTTTCAATATGGTTTTGTGGCATTATCGGGTGGTAACTTCTTGTTTTATGAATTTTAGAAATTTCAAAAATACGCATTAAAATAACATGGCGGAAAAAAAAATATATTTTCCAAAAAAATGAAATTTTGCGTGAAGTTGAATTACATTTTGATACAAATTTCTGAGAAATTTCAGCTTGATCGGGTCAGCCATTTTGAAGAAAAAAACATAAAATGTGCTAAATTGGTACCACCCGAAGCAGTTTTTACCCATTTTTACCCATACTATTACTATTCGCTCGTCTAACAACGCATATATGGCGTTTTCCTAGTGTATCACAATCTGATGAGAGAATAAAAACATTATTATTATCATCATCATTATTCTTATTATTATTATCATTATTATTATTATTATTATTATTATTATTATTATTGTACAGGATGTCAATCAGATACAGAATAATATAACAATGAATATAACAAATTAATAAAGAGATCAAGAAGACATCAAAATAGTAGTTGGTACAAAAAATAATAATAATATTGAGCTAAAGTCTAGAAAATATGATTTTATAACTAAGAAAAAGCTTTGACAGTCGAGTTCGAATTGAAGAAGAAGATGATAAATACTCTAATTATCTAATTGTCACGAGTTGAAAATCATATTCAGGTTATATTTACTAAATGTATGTTTTCTCAATCTGTTACACAGAAAATACAACCTTCAATTTCCGATGGATGTTATAGACCTAGACCCGCCTAGACCTAATTGAGAGAAATGATTATTTCAATTTGAACTATAAAATAGCTTGCTCATCGCACGCTCGCGTATGAGTGTTTCATTCTTTGTCGCGCTGAGTGTGCACTGATACCGCCTTGTTATGTACGAAAGAAGGTCCCGATCAGATGTCTCCCCATACACACCACTAGCGCACGGTTGGTTCGCTCTTTCAATTTTCGTGGATGTACTTATTTATAATCATAGCGACAATAATTATAAAACACGTGTGCTAAATAAAAAATGTAGTTACTATTATTCTACATAATAGTGTCAAATAAAAAAACAACAGTAAAAAACAACAGTCGTTGTCTCATTGACAAATAAAATAGAACTAATTATTTCACTATACCGAGAAATCGAGAATATTATTACTAAATCTTACAATATTTGCATTTTACCTGTCATTACTAGGACAACTAGGAACCGGCGAATGCGGTGCCACGCCGTTATCTTGCCTGGAGTATGTCCTGGCACTTGCATCTTGAATTGATCTTGAACAACTGCAAATAAGATATTGACATGAGAATCAATAGTCAATATAGACATGTATATTCTCTTCGTATTTTTTTCTTGTTATTTTATTTTGTGCCCAATTAGGATGTCGATGTCGGCTTCGGCACCACTCAAATGTAAACGACACCTTTGATACAATTATTATGTAGTGTTTTGAATTTTGATAACAAATGCTATGGGTCGATCATCCGTTTTTTGACAGGCCTAATAATGCAATGAATGCACTTACCATGGTTCAGGTGAGCTTGGTTGAGCATCTTCAATCACTGGTTCTTCCTCATGAACTACACCTACACTGACACTTTCTGATGGTTCATGAGACAATGAATTGGTTTTCTTCTGTTGGTGAAATAGCCGCATCAACTTTGATTTTTTACCACGCTTACGAGCTCTACTAGGTTGTCTATGTTTTCCCATTTTAAATATTACTTATTAAAATAATTTTTAAAATGTACCCAAATAAATAATAAGTGAACGAAATCACATTCAATCAATTTCCGGCGCACGTGTTCACAACAATAGCAAGGACTCGAAATACAGAAAAATTGCCGGCAGCCGAGCACGCGCCACAACTCGCTAGACATTAGTTGGGAATTTGACCGCTGTCGCCGGCCTAGTCGAGCGCCCTTGGCTGGCTCGGTTATCGCGAAGAATTGTGCGAAATCTCAGTTTCGAGCGAGCGTAAAATATCGTAAAACATGTGCATACAGTTTCGTAGAAAACTCTGCTCATACTCGATGTATCGGGACAAGTGAGGTGTCATTTTATTCGCAAATGTTGGCAGATTGAGCCGGTTTCATTTATATTAAAATCAAGCAACTAATTCTGACGCTATGACATGAAGAAATTAGCTTACTTCTTCAACCAAATATGACATTCCGAAAAATTGGATATAAAATTAGAGATATTAATTCATCACATTTTTTTTTATTTCAGCCCTATATTCAGAGTGTGTACTATTCGCACAAAAAAAATCAAATGGATAACTCAAATCGCACAGAAAATTTGCATGAGTTTACAAATGTCTATATATTATTGAATTTTCCGTAATTTCCCCCACATTTTTTTTTTCAAAAAGTAAAAAATATTTTTTTCAACATATTTTAGAGAGTACTATCCGAAAAGAGTTGAAAAAACGTATTGAAAATATTGTAGGATCCCCCTTAACCTACTCTGTTGGTCATATGGTGAAGACTAGGTCGATCAGTGAGTGGTAGATAGCGGCCGTAGGTTCAATCCCCGTCATCGACCATCTTTATCTCTGCCTCCGTCACAAAAATACGAAGTAGATTTTCTCAACAAACAAAACAAGTTCAGTGGTGTCAGAAAAACTGATACAAGTGATAACAGAGAAGGTGGGGATGTTGAAAAACTTGACCTTACCAGGCCTAATTTTGAAACAATATTTTTTGCGATCACAATTGACCGGCCATCTCTGGCATGACGTAAAATTTCAAGTTACTACCGCGTTCAGTGGAGGTCTACTCCATTTAAGTCACCAGTAGCTCAGTTTATAATCCAACAGTAGACCATAATAATAATAATATTTACGAGAAAATTGCAATACCTATGGTTTCTTACAATTCTTATGAATTAAAGTTTCATGGCTGTCATTTGAAAATTCAAAATATTCCTTAGGATTAGGACGAGGCCTGAACTGAAATAAAATCAATAAGTATGGTCTGTCGTTGAAGGTTGAATAGTGTACTCAGTTGTTTGTCGATGCCTGTTGAACATTGTTGGGTAATGAAATTTAAAAATTAGGCCTTAAGGATTAGTTTTTCCAAAAAATGTTCAATTAAGCAAAATAACATCAATTCAAAAGATTGTATACAACTTTGGGATTAGAATAGGCCTACATAAATGCATTACAGTTTCCTGAGTTTATAACGAATGTTTGGAGCGTGAGATTATTTGATTTCTGAACTATGGCTCAACGAATAGAAATAAAATAGAGATCAAATAACTGAACATCAAGCTTATCATCAAATTTCATATAGTTTATTAATTCTTGAAAAAGTAAATATTCACTCAGTTTTTCAGCGTGTTCACCATACTGTGGAAATGGAAACACACAAGTTTATATGTTTGGCTGAAATAAGAGGGACCAAAAACACCTATTCGTCGCGTAGAATCGCTGAATTTCTATGTAAATGTATGTATGTATGTAAATTTCTATGTAAAATTATTGCGCTTGGGTTATGCAAATTTCTACAATCTTCGACTACATACTCATAAAATTTGTCCACATAGCGTGTATATTTTCTAATCAACAAATTAAAGAAAAAAACTGCTATGATCACACCCAGTGTGTAATGGAATAGGTTTTCAAAATCCGCTGACTTTTTTATGCGTAATAGAATCGCTGGTTTTCTACGTATATTATAAATTTATGCGTTTTGAAATTGTAATTGGTTACGGTCTAACATTGAACGATAATAACTTTTGTCCACATAGGCCCAGCGTAAATATTTTATAAATCAATAAAAACCGAATTTCTTTTTGGCGTACCGCCCACTTTTGGTTCTATAAGCCACGGTTTTGTTTCTTTTTATTTCCTGGTTTTGAATGAATTTAATAATAATTACATTACCTTTTTCATACCTCTTTCAATTCAATCAGCAACAATCGACAAGCAAGCAGTGCTATATGAGCAAACATCAAGGAAACTATCAGTGTCATTAAATTTACAAGATAATTGAGCTCTAAATGAAGTTGACATACAATTCAAAGGCTAGGCTTCTTTTGAATGTGTCCGTGGAGGACCTCACCGAACACCTGCGAGCCGCCGCTCTTCCGAAGACGGCTCTTCCGTCTTATTACACCGGAACCTGTTTTTAAATCCGTTGTAATGTAATTATACCGATAAGTTTCATACATACAATTAGCACGACCGTAGGCGCTGATAACCCAGCCGTTGAGCGCCTTAAAACAATACTAACTAACTAACAAGGTCGATTATCAATTCGTTCCTAATACAGACCTTAAAAACGCATTTAAACAACGGTTGAAGTCCTCTTGGCAAGAGTCATGGAATAGAGTATCAAATAATAAATTGAGATCTATCAAAACGTCAGTTGAGCCATGGCACTCTTCGTCTAGAAGTGTTAGACGGGAGGAAGTTGTTGTCACAAGAGTACGAATAGGACACAGCATACTTACTCACGGATTTCTGCTGCGGGGTGATGACCCTCCAGAGTGCGAGGAGTGTATCGAGCGGCTCTCTGTTCGCCACCTCCTGGTTGAATGTGACAGGTTCCGGGATCTGCGCCGGCGCCTGGGTATGCCAGAGGACCTGTCGCTGATCCTGGGTGACGACCAGAGGGCTGTCGATCGCCTCTTGGTTCTCCTGAAAGAAACTGGTGTTTTTAATCTATTGTAATTCTGTCCACTGATCTCACATGTTGTACTACAATAGCTATAAGTATTACGAGGAATTGATGTTTACCATTAGACTTGTAAGTTATTGAATTTGTTATTTAGTATTTAACGTGTGTGTATGGCCATTTACACCATACACACACATGTTATTAGTTATATAGTATCGTTAGCTAGTGTTAGTTAGTAAGGTAGTTGGGTTCCGGCTTCTACACCGGAACCTGTGTTTTAATGTGTAATTATTCATATGTCGGTTATATTAGTTAACGATCTCATTGTAAGTTTGTTACTGTTGTTATCTGTTGTTAGTTAGTAAGTGTTAGTTATTCTTGTTCAAGACGAGGCAGTCTCCGGCCTTCTACACCGGAGCATCTGTTTTTGATAAGCTTCTATGATTATTTCATCCGTATTCCCGTTATGTTCATCAGAAAGTAGATATGTAAAATTCTTGTTTCAAATCAAATTTTCACAAGGCGCAAAATAACCTAGTCGTTGACGCGCCTCTAAACTCCAATATTCATTCATTCATCTTCCGTCTTATAACGTCCAACACGGAGGCAGTGGACCAGCTACTCAATCAAGGCCTCCCCATCTTCCACCACCCTCTATGTGTGCCCGCTGCCAATCGTTCAGACATTGAGATTATAGGTTAACGCAAAGGTTCGGTGAGGTTAGGTTGCATGCATTTTGCTATTCCAATTTAAAAAGCTTCTTCTTCTTCAAAGCTTCTTCTCACATTAATATTCAGCCAAATAATAGAAAAATTATAAATAAACATAGGCCAGGGCAACTAAACATATCATCCCACGATTATACAGCGTCAAATTGATATTAATACTATGCCCACATCATTTCACAGTAATTTTGTCAATTTTATTCCACAAATGTTAAATGCAAATGTTATCACTACAATGTGCTAGGGCCTAGTTTGGTTTCTCTTCTGTAGTTTTGTGAGTAAATATTTCCAGTTCGTAGTTTTATTAATAATTATATTACATTATAATTACATAACTTCATACAATCAAAAACGACCGAAAACAGCAACAGCATTGAGATCAACACTTCAATGGCAACAGACTAGAGATGCCGTAGACTATATCGATATTTTGATAAATCGATTCATTTCCTTTCGATACATCGATTTTTGAATCGATACAATGGGTTCCGATATATTGCTGAATCGATGTTTTCACGTCCGATTTTCGATGTTTTATATCAATTTTAAATTTGTCAATTATATTGTGTTTTCGAAGTATAATTTTGTAGCGTAGGGATTATGTACAGCTCTCGACTCTCGCCACCTGTCTTCGCCCTTCCACTTTCATTTATTAACGGACTTTCGCGATGAACACTAGGCGCCAGAATACAATTCATATTCTTGATATTTCCCAATTGAACAGAAACCACTTTGTTGTCAACTGTTCACAAGAGTTGGTGATCCAACTTCATTAAAATCAGATACCATACAGTACAATACCAAAATTACGAAAAGTCTTACATGGAATATTTGCATTCATTGAAAGTGACTTGGCAATAGAAATAGATCCTGCTGCAACAAGTATTTTACACACAATATTCATTGAAAACTTGAAAAGCTCTACCGGTATTTTAAATTTGAAAAATCGATTTTTCAAATTCTAATATAGATTTTCTCACTTCCGATTAATCGATGAATCGAATCAAATGAAAAATATCGAATCGAATCGACGTATCGATTTTTTCGCTATATTGCGGCATCACTACAACAGACCAGGACCCCTATTCCTGAGATAAATGAGATGTGAGAAAAATCAGTGCGAAAACTATCTCATATAATAATGACATATTTCATCTCATATTTTATGTGAGATACTCGTTATCTCACTCATTTTTATTTTTCTCACATCTCATTTATCTCAGAAAACTATCTCATATAATAATGACATATTTCATCTCATATTTTATGTGAGATACTCGTTTTCTCACTCATTTTTATTTTTCTCACATCTCATTTATCTCAGGAAACTATCTCATATAATAATGACATACTTCATCTCATATTTTATGTGAGATACTCGTTTTCTCACTCATTTTTATTTTCTCACATCTCATTTATCTCAAGAATAGGGGTCCAGTTTCCCTTCGAGCTCGTTTCGCTATGTAACTCTCGTTCTTGTTAAGATAATTCGTAATTCTTTCGTCGAGCAGGCCGTGAACGTGTTGCCAATAATTGCCCAGTGATAGGTTGTTTTTTGTGTACGTAACATCAAGAGTTAGACTAATCAACTATAAAGAAAGTATCATTATTATATATATACATATTATTATATATTATATATATATATATATATATATATATATATATATATATATGTTGTTGCGTGCTCTCGGGTTGACCGCGTTTGCTTTTTCGAAGAAAACTGCTGGATCTTGAAAGATCCATTGTTACTCCAACGTTTCGGCAAGATGTGACTTGCCATCTTCAGGGATCCGTAGTCTTCGGCGTGCGTAGATCGAATGACTCGAACTTTTTTTTTTTTTTTTTTTTAATTTTTTCAAGTCGGTAATGCTGTGTTAAAAGAACAGCAAGACTCGACCGGAGGGGTTATCGGGAGAGGGAAGATGTATCGTCTAGCTTTTTAGCTAATATGATACCATAGTGCTGGCCGGGAAAAAAGTGGAAAAAAACTTGACCTTAGTTGGATTGACAATCCCTATGGGATTTTAATTTATTAGGAATAGCTGGTAAAACCCCACCGGCGGAAAGTAGGGAGTGCCGATGGGTAAACTCCAGCTCATCTGAGGAAAGGGGTGGCACTCGCGAGCGAAGAGTGCTCGCGGGAATCGTCACCATCAGGCGGTCCTCGAAAGGGCCGTTTATTCGTTGACTTTATCGGGCTGACTCCATCTTTCCTTGAGGTCCTCAAGTATTGGAAATGGCATGCTCTCGATAAATTGCCGCACCGTCTGCTCTAGGTCAGCCTTCCATAGTAGCTTGACCACTTCGTTTTCGCTACTGCTTTGCGGAGGCGTTTCCGGCTTCGGGTTCTTCGTCTTCGTTGGGGCCTTCTTCCCCGGGCGTAGCCTGCATCCCGAGTGGTTAGCTGGATGGCTGTCACCACAGAGACACGTTGCTGGCTGGTCCTTCGGTCTCGGGCATTGTCGGTGGTCGTGGCCCCCGGCGCACTTCGGGCAGCGGGGCGGTCGGTCACATGAAGCCGCGTAGTGGTTGAAGCCTTGGCATCGATAGCACTGTATCAATGCGGGCTTCTTCTTCTTGGGTGCAGGGCCGGCTGGATGCGTGAAAGCAGAAGGGAGCTTGATCACAATGGTCCCGGATGCCTGCTGCTTCTTCTTCTGTGCTTTCTTCTTTTTCTTCGGTTTTTTCTGGACGGTCTCCCATTCAGGTTGGTCAGTCTCGGTCTGTTGACTGACTGTGTCCATAGGCTTCGGTTCAGCTTCCGTCTGCGTAGAAGCTTCCTTGGAGTCGGGTGCCCATTTCAGGGACTCCACCTGCTCGTTGAGTTCTGCAATCTGCTCTCCGGTAGACTTGAGTTGAGCTTCGCTTGCCGACAAGACAAGTCTCAAGTGACTTGAGTTAGTTGTGGTAATCTCGAAATAATCTTCGAGCTTCTTTCACAGGAAGTGGCTGACTGCCGACCAGTCTACACTGCCTGGCTTTTTCTTCTTCTCGGCTCTCCACTTCTCTCGCAATTTCTCGTGTTCTTCGGTAAAGTTGCTCGACATGTTGCTACTTCAACGTTCAGAACGGGAATCGACTCGAACTTCAACGGTCGGTGTATATATACCCTTGGTGGAAAAGGGTCGTCTGTGATTGGCTCTCGCGTTCGGCCTATCACGGTGCACGATTGACCGTTTTCGACGCGGTCCGCGTGGCTGCCTGGGTCAACGCTCTGGTCCTGGCTCTGCTGCCTGCTGTGGGCTCCTCGATGCGGGATACGAGCATGTTGCGAGTAGATGCCCTGGTGGTCGGCCGTGTCGCGTTGCTGGCATTGTCCGTTGGTCTGACTTTCCTTCTTTTGTCAATGCGTGCTGTTGGCTGTTGGTCTCGTGTCCTACTTGGTGGAGATGTAGGTACGACTCGGCGGTTGTCTAGGACTGGTTTCCATGTGTCCGGCAGTCTTCGGGCGTCGACAGTGACTGCGTCTCTCGATCTCAATGGCCTCCCGAAAGATGCGCGGAAGCTCATGGTCAATACGAGCCAGAGTCTTGGCTTTACTGAAGTCGTTCCAGTGGCCTTCATTCATCACGTGTTGGGCCAGTGTTGATGAGGTGGCCTGTCTACTGATGGCCACTCGGTTTTCGTCTAGCCGGGCGGAAATCTTTCTGTTGGTTTTCTGTGAACGCACGTACATCGGAAAAACCAACAGAAAGATTTCCGCCCTGAAGATGGCAAGTCACATCTTGCCGAAACGTTGGAGTAACAATGGATCTTTCAAGATCCAGCCGTTTTCTTCGAAAAAGCAAACGCGGTCAACCCGAGAGCACGCAACAACATTCTACTCAATCCGCGAAAACATCCGTCACAACATACATACATATATATATATATATATATATATATATATATATATATATATATATATATATATATATATATATATATGTGTATCATTATTATATTGAAATTTGGTGAAAATTTGAAATTTTTTGAAGGACATTTTTTTCATGAAAATTCTTCTCTGGCTTATTCTTATGGGTTAATTGGAGAATGAAAAATTAGTTTTCTCAGAAGTGGTGCAACCGATTGCGTATAAAAACTAATGGGATTCAATCCAGATGATGACACATGGGCATGCCAAGTTTCAATCGAATTTGAATTTTCGGCTGACCTGTAGAGCGCGAACAAAAAAAAAACAAAAAAAAAAATGTACATTTTTTTCGGGTCAAGTGAAATTGAGTCTTCGCTTCGCTCATCCAATAATAATAAATAAAATATATCTTGTATAATTTGAAATCAATCAAGCCAAAATGGGATCTAAACTAGGAAAACGCGTTATGTGTTTCCGCGTTGATGGATGAGCTAATAAGAATGAAACTGAATTATTTCAAAAAGTTAAATCAAGTTGATGTTTTGACGGCATTCAAATTAAAAATTAATGTTTTCATTCGGTTGATTTATTTCGTAGACTATTCTCATCATGAAGGAAATATTAGATGCAATCTAAGATACAATATATACACCTTGAGATCCAATTATATTCATTACTCATTCTGAATAATATCTTTGATAATAAAGAAGGCTTTGTTTTAATAGTTCTTCAATAATTGGTGACACTTGTTGCTTGGATTTAATTGGTTTTCTTAATAGCTTTGAATGATGTATAAAAATGTCATTAAATCATTTTTTATATCTAAACGACTGATTGGATTCCAGTGGAAGTTTGGAATCATGTGTATCATTATTATATTGAAATTCGGTGAAAATTTTAATTTTTTTGAAGGACATTTTTTGTACGAAAATTTTTCTCCGGCTTATTCTCATGGGTAATTTGGAAAATGGAAAATTAGTTTTCTCAGAAGTGGTGCAATCGATTGCGCATAAAAATCAATGAGATTCAATCCAGATGATGACACTTGGGCTTGCCAAGTTTCAATTGAATTTGAATTTTCGTTTGACCTGTAGAGCGCGAACAAAAAAAAAAAAAAAAAAACATGTACATTTTTTTCGGGTCAAGTGTAATTGAGTCTTCGCTTCGCTCATCCAATAATAAAATTGCGGAAGTTTTTGTAATTTTGTGTATCGTGTGATTCAAGTTGAATCGTTGTATCATTAACGCGCTTATATGAATGGACTTTAGGCCATTTGTACATGTTTTGAAAATAATATGCATGTTGACTATATGAACACAATATGTGGTACACAAAACTGAGACCACTATACATACAAATATTGGTATTGAACTTTTTTTTTTAGGTTTCTGTAAATAGAAGAGATCAATACAATGTTTATTCCACTATTCCAGTATACAGTATTCCAGTCTTATTCCAATATACAACTTACCATTTTATTCTATTATTTATAGTTTGTCTATAGACGTTATACCTAGAAGCAATATGTATATATATATATATATATATATATATATATATATATATAAATATATATATATACCGGTATATATATATATATATATATATATATATATATATATATATATATATATATATATATATATATATATATATATATATATATATATATATATATATATATATATATATATATATATATATATATATATATATATATATATATATATATATATATATATATAAAATGAATGAATATTGTAGTTTTACGGCGCGTCAACGACTTGGTTATTTTGCGCCGGTTCATGTGTTCTATATGTGAACACTATAAATCTAATAACAATGAAACATACATAACGACATATCAAAATGCAGGGACCGGTGTAAAAGGCCGGAGCCAGTCGTCAACACAACTATGAATCTAATAACTATAAAACAACTCGATCTGATAACAGTATAAAACAACTATATATCTAATAACAGAAAATTCAAATATAAATCTGATGACAGTAAAAACAACTATAAATCTGATAACAGTAACGAATATAGGAACCGGTGTAAAAGGCCGGAACCTGTTTAAAGCTAACTATGAATCTAATAACAGTAAAACAACTATAAATCTAATAACGGTAAAACAACTATAACTCTAATAACAGTGAAACAACTATAACTCTAATAACAAATATCCTTCTTAATATATAACTAGAACTAAGTGACTAGATCAGGTTATAGAGATCAGCTTGTTTCAGAAAGTCCAAGAGGCAATCAACAGCCTTCTGCTCGTCACCTAGGATCAGTGACAGGTCCTCCGGCATACGCAGGCGCCGGCGCAGATCCCGGAACCTGTCACAGTCTATCAGGAGGTGACGAACAGTAAGGGGATCCAAACACTCCTCGCACTCAGGAGGCTCTTCACGCTTAAGGAGAAACGAATGTGTAAGACAGCAGTGACCTATACGCAATCGTGACAGTACAATTTCTTCCCTCCGGCAGACTCTAGACGAGGTGTTCCATGGACTTACAGAAGGTTTTATAGTCTTCAGCTTATTATTAGTGACGCCATCCCAAGATTCTTGCCATAAGTCTTTTATTTTGTGTTTAAAGTAATTTTTTAGGTCTTTGTATGAGACTTCCTTATAATCAAGGTGAGTTCTAAGCGTAGCTTCTTTAGCTGCCCGGTCTGCCTTCTCATTTCCAGGAATTGCAGCGTGGCCGGGAATCCAGCAGAAGACTACTCTAGAAGCGCGCCTATCAAGCTCGTAAAGAAGAGACTGGACTTTTTGAACGAGATGAACTGTAGGGTAAAAGTTATTTATTGCTTCCAAAGCACTTAAAGAGTCAGATAAAATCAGAAATTTATCATGAGAGTTATGTTTTGCATATACAAGGGCTTGATGTATTGCGTACAGTTCACTTGTAAAAACACTACACAGTGGACTAAGTTTAAATTCACCCGTAGCTGCGTCCACTACGTAGGCACAACCTACTGCATTGTTGAGTTTAGAGCCATCGGTATAAATGAGCTTGAAGTCTTTATAGGAGTCAAGTAACTGATAAAAATACTGCTGGTATACTGAATTAGGGGTGGTTGCCTTGGAGTGCTGAGTCAGCTGCGTTAGGCAGACTGGTTGAGGAACTATCCACGGAGGGATCATGCTAGCACTTATGGTCTGAACTTTAGGAAGATTAAAAGAGATACGATCTAAAAACTCACTCGCACGGATACCAAGAGGTCTAGTGGCTTTCTCCCGAGCGTCATAGATGCGCTTGTAGCTCGGGTGGAAGACTTTCTGGTAAGTGGGGTGTTTGGGTATGCCACGTATATGAGATAGATAGTTGACCATGAGATACTGACGTCTAGAGTGCAGGGATGGCTCACCGGCCTCACAATAAAGACTGACTACAGGGCTTGTACGAAACGCACCTGTTGCCAGTCTCAACCCAGTATTATGCACAGTATCAATAGATTTAATGTAAGACTGTCTGGCTGATGCGTAAATTATGCAGCCATAATCTATTCTAGATCGGATCAGAGCTCTATAGAGCCTTAGCATACTAACCCGATCAGCACCCCAGGAAGTTCCACTGAGAATTTTAAGCATATTTATTGATTTCATACATTTTGTTTTAAGCTGATTAAGATGAGGTTTCCAGTTAAGTTTCTTATCAAATGTCATTCCCAAGAATTTAATCGTTTCTGAAACTGTGAGGTCCAAACCGGCAAGCTTCAAAGCTGGCTGTGGATGAAGACCTCTTAATCTATGGAAATCAATACATGAGGTTTTACTGGCAGAAAATTTGAACCCAGTCTGGTTCGCCCATTTTTCTAATTCTTTCATCGTAAGTTGGAGCTGACGCTCGGCTGTGCTCAACTTGGCAGATTTATAGAAAATCGCCAAGTCGTCGACAAACAGCGAACAACTTACAGGCCTCTTGATGCACGCAGTGATTCCATTTATTGCTATTAAGAATAACGTGCAGCTCAACACAGAACCCTGCGGAACGCCGTTTTCTTGAATGTAGGATGACGATATAATATTTCCGATACGAACATTAAAACTCCGATTACACATGAAATTTGAAATAAAAATTGGTAGGTGACCTCTGAGCCCCCAATTGTATAAGGTTTTTAAAATTCCATACCTCCACGTCGTATCGTACGCTTTTTCGAGATCAAAGAAAACCGCAAGCAAATGTTGTTTAGAAATGAAAGTATCTTGAATCATGGCTTCTAGATTAGTAAGATGGTCCATGGTTGACCGGTGGCGGCGAAAACCTGATTGTTGGACTGCTATCAAGTCATTCTTTTCCAGGAACCACGTTAATCTTCTATTTACCATTCTCTCCATGATCTCACATAGACAGCTCGTTAATGATATAGGTCGATAGCTTTGAGCTTGCTTGCGGTCTTTGCCCGGTTTTAAAATAGCTACAGTTAGAGCTTTGAGCCAGGAGTTTGGGAAATCATCACAAATAAATACGTTGTTGAAAACTTTCAAAATAAACTCAATAGCTTTTGGAGACAAGTTTTTCAGCATTTTATTATGAACTAGATCTGGCCCCGGAGCGGAATCTTTCGCCTCACGTATTGCCGATGTTAGTTCCCATATGCTGAAAGGTTTATTATAGATCTCATTATCATCACCAAGGTTAAAATTAAGGGCTATCCGCTCTTCGGCGTTCTTGACCGTGAGGAACTGTGCGGAGTAGTGCTCAGAACTAGATACGCCAGAAAAGTGCTTCGCTAGGGCTTCAGCTATATCTATACGTGATGTCACTATGTTATTATTGATCTCCAAGCCGGCAATATCACTACTGACATATTTTCCGGAAATCTTTTTGATCTTGTCCCATACTTGGGTTGTGGGAGTATGGCAGTTAATTGACGAGATATAGTTTCTCCACGAACATTTTCTGGATTCCTTTATCGTGTATCTGGCTTTTGCTCTAAGTATACGGAAAGCACTCAAATTCACTTGGGTTGGGTATTTATTAAAAATTCGAAGAGCTCTCTTCCTCTTCTTTATTGCCTCAGCACATCTATCATTCCACCATGGTACGGGTGTTCGACCAGGTTTATCGGAAGTCTGTGGGATGGTTGTTTCAGCGGCTTGTACTATGGTGTCTGTGATGTAATCCACTTGCTGTTGGCAGTCAGGGAGTAATTCGTCGTCATTGAAGGCGACGAGTTCCCTGAACCGACACCAATCAGCACGCTGAAACTTCCACTTTCTATGTCTAAGATAATCGTTTTGGTTAATAATAGGGTTTATAAAAATAGGAAAGTGGTCACTGCTACAAAGGTCATCGTGTACCTTCCATTCGAAGTTGAGTGAAATGGAAGGAGATACGAAGGTGAGATCAATCACTGAAGTAGTGCCGTGTGCTGTGCTAAAATGAGTCGGAGAGTCAGTATTTAAAATCACCAAATTGTTAAGAGTTAAAAAGTCCTCTACAAGAGAGCCCCGACTGTCTGTAAAATCACTACCCCATAAAACATTACGAGCATTAAAATCTCCGCATAGTATAATAGGGGGTGGGAGTTGCGAGACGAGGTTATTCAAATCATGTCTAAAAATTCTGTCAGCGGGTGGTAAGTATATGCTGCAGATAGTTGTAGGGCTGGGGAGGGACACTCTGACAGCTACTGCCTGCAGAGGCGTCCGCAAGGTGAGTTCCTCTGAGTAGCAGCTGTCATGGATGACAATCGCCACTCCTCCACTAGCCCTTTCATAAAATATTTTGTCTTTGCGATAAAATGAATAACCCCGTAGCGTACAGATGTCTGAATCTTTAAAACGGGTCTCTTGTATACATAAACATTTAGGTTTAAAACTCGATATAATCAGACGGATTTCTTCTAGGTGGGCCCTGAATCCGTTGCAGTTCCACTGCAGTATAGCCATCGTTCCGTTTAAAAATATAAACTTCCACGATAAAACGATCGAGTATAACTCGGACGTCCACCGACTATCTCTTAAGAAAGATGCTCTTACTCCCAGAAGGTATAGTAGATATGCTGTCTTCGGCAGCTGCATCTTTCTTCTGTTTTCTCATCCCCTCTTTTTTCTTCTCACGACTTTTTGAGAATTTAACTTTTTCGGTATCGGACGTATTACCAGATACCGTTGGTTCTATTACGTTTGTAGGAATATCAGTGTCAGTTATTGTTGAATCCATTAAAACTTCTACTTCTTCACCATCTTCGCTATCTTCTGGAGTACGACGTTTCCTAGTATTTTTCAACAGTTCATCCATACTCATTTGTAGTTTTTCAATTTGTTTGGCTTGTGTCAAAATTGTCTCTTGGAACATTTTCAAAGATTCCTTGAGACTACAGTTTTCTTTCCTCAAAGCAAGTAGTTCAGCAGCATCTTTAGAGTTCTCTTCTCCAGCTACTTTGGCGTACGTCGACGGTAAGTTCAATGTCGGATACAACTCTTTATACTTCAAACGAGCATCGCGGTATGAAAGTTTATCGGTACTTCTAATTTCACATATTTTTTTCTCCTCAGTGTATCTCCTGCAATTCTTTGACGACGCTGCATGGCCCCCGCTGCAGTTAGTGCAGCGAACTTCAGCAACGCACGGTGCTTCGCCATGGTCGTCAAGGCCGCAGGATGAACAGGTAGGTTTACCTTTACAATTGGCCTTAGTATGCCCGAATCTTTGACAAGTGAAACACCTGGTTGGATTCGGAACATTTCTTTCAATTTTTACTTACTTTCATTTCTTACTTTCAATGAAAGATACCCTGCAATTAGATTTGTCGGGGCATGTGACGAAGAAAACGTCAGAATCAGAGTGGGCGTATCTACTTTGATACCGTTTGAAGTTCGAGTGATTCGGTATACATCTGTCACCTTCTGGCTTGCTAGTTCCTTCTGTATTTCTTCAGTAGTGCAACACATGAGCTCATGAGAACTGACTACACCTTTGCATGAATTCAGTGTTGGATGAGGAGTGACTTTGATAGGAAATAAATTCGCAAAACTGGTAGCATTCATTAACAGGGAAAACTGTACATCTTTAGCGGTTTCAACAAGTAGAACAGTGTTGTTCTTCACCTTTGACATATGGACATACCCCGAGATACATCTAAGGGCTTTCTCTATCGCAAAGGGAGACACATTACGGAATGATGTGTTCTCTTCAACACGCTCAATAATGAAGAATCTTGGCAGGCTAGGTGAACTTTTATTCAGATCTTGTAAAAGTTGTGATTTATTGGTTGTAACATCAAGTAAATCAATGGGTCGTTTTTTGAGGGGGGGGGGAAAGAGGTTTTTTTAGAATTGATTGTATCCATTTTGGTCCCACGAGTAGCTAGGGAACTGAACGTCTGCTCGCACAGAGCCCCGCATGTGCAAGTAAGGTTAAATTAAAACTGAAGGTCACCAGGTATTCAGAGTATATCGTTAAAGACTACCTTGACCCGTAGCCATTCATCCTCTCGGCACGATGATTTCCACCTTAGGATTGGGTTCATGTCCTTTATCGGAGCTTGGTCGTCAAGAAAGCGTGAGTACATATCCTGTTCATAGCCATGGTTGTCAACAGTCGTGGGCGTTCTAAGCATGCAGAGGGAGCCGGCAGAAACAGAAAGGTAAGTAAAGAAAGAGGAAAAGGTGAGAATAGAAGTAAGAAGAGAAAAAAGAGCTCAGAACTCCCTCTATACACTCCGGTCACCGAAATGGTACCCACTCGACCGGCGGTCCGAACTTCGTCTGAGCCCTCACCCCAGACCTTATCGTCATGTGTGACCCTGCTGGGAGCAAATGAATTGCTCCCGACGATAGCTCTGGGGATCACGGGACCACGCAAGCCCCCACACCACGTCAAGGTGTCCGGATCCTTTGAGGGGGCATATGGAATCATTTCGACAACGATGGTCCCAGGACGAACAACCACGTGGAGGGTTGGCACAGTAAATTGGCGCTTATCATAAATGGAAGAAAGCAACACAACATTTACGAGTACATCGCATTGCTGCAACGACTCCAACAGGAGGCGGAAGCAGCGATGCTTGATTTATCAAGGGGGGTTGTGCCGCCAGCTACATCGAGGAGGTATCGAATTGTAAATGAGAGACTACGTTCATTAAAGGAGAGATTCATGACCGATCAGATGAACCTCGAACAATTCCTAGACGCTGTTAAGCATGTTTTGAAACATCATTAGATTCATAATTAAATCGTCAAAATCTTCCATCGCCCTAATTTTTGTATTTTTTCCTCTAATTTCACATACACAATTTTCCTCCACATTGATTGATTTCTAAAAACTTTTTGCCTGTTTTATTATTGATTCAGTTTGAAATTACATTCGTTTCATGACGTTTTATAGACTTTCCAATCTGTTCACTTTTTCAATCTCATTTATCATTCCTCTATTACTTATAAAATTTTAAAATACAAATGCTTGTAAAATATAATTAATTACAAATTACATGAAACCATATACCACAGTAACTTCCAATTACTATAATCAGCATAATTGTCATAATTTCTTCAGTATGGTCTATATATCTTGTCAATGTCATATATGTACATATTATTATATCAAGCTTCGTATAAGTATATTTGTGCTAATTCATTATTTTTCATTTTACGTTTCGAGGCCTACTATTTGTATATTGTATAGTACGTTATTTGTAAGATTTGTATTTTTGATTTTTTTTGTTGTTGATGTTTTATGAGCTTATTTTTTGGATTATATTATTTAATTTTTTGATTTTTGATGAGAAATAAATTTTAAGGAATTTCAACTTCATCATTGTCATTCATTTACCATTAGGACATGTGAATATATTGCTTGAATAACCACATATTTACATATCACTGTTGTTGCTTGCAGATTGTTTCCTCATTTCTATAATTTAGGCTACTGTTTACCTATACCCCTCTTTTGAACACTTGTAACATGCCAGTTTTCCCTGTCTAAATTTTGATGTTAATAAGTTTTTTTTTGTTTGATAATTCCCACGTTGTCTTGACTTTCTGAGTCTGTTGATTTTATGACGACCATCCATTAACACCCTTCACCCCGTCATCTCGTGCCTGCATCCCCCATTCCACAAGCACACTTCAGTTGTTTTTCTCAAATGCATTAACTTTCTGTTTATATTCATCTTGTACCAATGTATCTAGTGTTTCAAGTGTATTTTGTCAAATGTGTACAAACCATAATTTAATCAGAACACTCGGCATAGGGCAGATACAATAAGTTTAAGAAGTGACAGATATATGACCAGGGGATGCATCAAGCCACAAAAGCCAAAAGCTGATGTATGGTGAATTGTGATTGGTTTAAATTTGTATCCGCATATTTTATTGGTCGAACGAAAGTAAGCTCCTACAGGACAAGCCTGGTGAAACAGGGAGATGAGAGAAGAACTAGATAGACAATCAGAGAGACAAGTCAGTGAAAACGTCGACCGGAGATCACGGGTTGGGGGGTCCGACTTCGAACCGGGTAGTTCAGCATCGCCAGCTTGGCGGAGTCCAACATCGCCAGCTTTGTTGACAACGAACGTGGAACAAGGCGAACTCGGTGAGGAGACGTGACTACCCGTCCCGGGACTCGAAGACGCGTGGTTCGGCGGAAACTTGCGTGTGCGCGCGTGGGGTGAGCGAACCAGCGAGCGAGGGACCAATCACGGTAAAATCAGACATTGTTTAAACCAATCTGCCCTGGTCAGTTAAATGAATATATATATTTTTCAGTATTGTTTGTATGAAGGTAGTTTAATTTCTCTTTGTGTCATTTAAAATCACGTTGTGATCTCAATAGGCCATTGGAATGACAACTTTTCTTTGTTCCATTGTTCCAAGATTGAAGTTTTGTGTTTTGTTTTAACGTCATTGTAGTCATTTTGTTGAAAATACACGTAATATTTTAAACTGATTCAAGTTTCAACGAGTTGCTTTTCCCGCAATCCCAGCTACAAAGATCCATTTTTGTTTTTTCAGATTTAGTTTGATTATTTTTGAAATTTAATTCTTTTTTTTAAATTTCGATTTAGTCCATTTAGAGTAGGATTGGACAGAAAGCTACAACTGTCGCCCTGTCGTGGTGGCAATCGAACATTGTTTTCTTCAAAGTATATTTTTATGTCCCACGTTAACCCTGAGATTATTGCATGATCTATTTTTTTTTTCAGTATATATTTTCCGAGTTTTAATGAAACTTGGTGGCGCCCGTAACTAATTTTTATTTTTATGGCATTGTGGTATTTTGTTTAAGTGGGTTTGCATAGTTTCCTGTTACTCGTGCGTTGTCTTCGTATGTGTTATTGTTAGGCTAATAAAGAGAGCGATGGCGGACAAACAGGACGTGCAGATTAAAATGGAGGGTAATTTGGATAGTGGTGAGGATAGGCCTATTAGTCCTCTGTCACAGGTTAGTCAGATAGGTGATTTGGATGAAACTAAAATTTTACAGGCTGGAGAAAGTCAGAGTATGATCACGGAAGTTTTAATGTGTTCAATGGTGAAAGGAATGTCGGAAGAATTCAGGAAAATATTTGAGGGAATGAATGCTAGGTTTGATGGGCTAGAACGGCAGAATGTGGATTTGGGCGTTCGTGTCGATGAATTGAAATTTGAAAGTAGGTTCAGGTTCGAGCAATTGAATGAGAGAATTGAGAGTTTTGGAGTGAGATTATCGGTTGTTGAGGAACAGGGAGATGAAGGGAAAAAGATGTAAATATTCAATCGATCAAAGCGTAAGTGGTAATTAGACTTAGAAGTGTAGCGAACAAAATATAAATAGTTCACACATAACAAACTATAGTCAAGTTAAGTTAAATTTGGTCTCGTGTCTTATGTAGGGATACGAATATATACACATATATTGGATTGTAACCTAGTATAGTTTAGTGTATTCAATTTGAAGGGTAGTGGTGTATCGTTTGTATTGTGAAGTGGGTTTTCAAGAGATAATTCTAGTGATGACAGATTTAGTATTAGTAGTTTCTCTTCTAATTTCATCGTCCAGTTGACTTTTTGTTCGGATAGCGGGATCGTTGTTTTCTTTCTGTCTTAGGTTTACAAATTAGGGATGGTTTTGCAATTCGTCACACAACGGGGGGTTAATAACTTGGGTGGTAAACTGTTTAGCATGTACCCTCATGTTGGCCGAGTGCAGCATGTGTGGACTTTATACGATGTCGTTCCCTCATATTAGCAAGAAGCTAAGTGAGAGGAATTTTTTATTTTTGTTTTTGTTATGGGTCACCGGTCATGTCAAGGCAGTGATCGCCAAGTTACACAAGTCGCGACTGTAATCGTTGAATTTGTGTGATAGATCAGCTTCATGATACGGACAAGTTATTATCGAGGTGTATGATCGAAATGCAAGGGTGTTAGAATGATAGGTGAAAGGGCAGAGTTAAGATGATGAACCAGTGCTATCTTGCTTGTGGTAATATCCGTTTTGGATACAAATATTCGTCTCCTTGAATTGTCTGTAGAATATCTTAGATCACACCTTCAAGTTAGTATACTTTTTATTCGATTCGGTTAATTTTGATTCGAAAACCTTCGATTCATAATTATTCATTATTTTAAGGAGTTGAATGTATTGGAAGAGTGTTTATACTTATCAGTAGAATTATGGTAGAATGGGGTACGTGGTCGGTGATAGTTATGTCTGGTCGTCAACCTCGAGTCCTTTGTCAGGGGTAATATGTTCATCTAAGAGGGTGTTATACAGAGATGACACTTGAGTAACAGGTTTTTGGCGTCAAATAGTATTCTTAACATGATGGGGGGTCGTATTGGGTTTGTGTGGAACATCAAAATTACCCAACCCGCGCATATATCGTTTTAGGAATAAGTCAATATGATGCTATGAGCAGCATTTTAACGTATTCGGGAGGTGTTGTAACATGCCAGTTTTCCCTGTCTAAATTTTGATGTTAATAAGTTTTTTTTTGTTTGATAATTCCCACGTTGTCTTGACTTTCTGAGTCTGTTGATTTTATGACGACCATCCATTAACACCCTTCACCCCGTCATCTCGTGCCTGCATCCCCCATTCCACAAGCACACTTCAGTTGTTTTTCTCAAATGCATTAACTTTCTGTTTATATTCATCTTGTACCAATGTATCTAGTGTTTCAAGTGTATTTTGTCAAATGTGTACAAACCATAATTTAATCAGAACACTCGGCATAGGGCAGATACAATAAGTTTAAGAAGTGACAGATATATGACCAGGGGATGCATCAAGCCACAAAAGCCAAAAGCTGATGTATGGTGAATTGTGATTGGTTTAAATTTGTATCCGCATATTTTATTGGTCGAACGAAAGTAAGCTCCTACAGGACAAGCCTGGTGAAACAGGGAGATGAGAGAAGAACTAGATAGACAATCAGAGAGACAAGTCAGTGAAAACGTCGACCGGAGATCACGGGTTGGGGGGTCCGACTTCGAACCGGGTAGTTCAGCATCGCCAGCTTGGCGGAGTCCAACATCGCCAGCTTTGTTGACAACGAACGTGGAACAAGGCGAACTCGGTGAGGAGACGTGACTACCCGTCCCGGGACTCGAAGACGCGTGGTTCGGCGGAAACTTGCGTGTGCGCGCGTGGGGTGAGCGAACCAGCGAGCGAGGGACCAATCACGGTAAAATCAGACATTGTTTAAACCAATCTGCCCTGGTCAGTTAAATGAATATATATATTTTTCAGTATTGTTTGTATGAAGGTAGTTTAATTTCTCTTTGTGTCATTTAAAATCACGTTGTGATCTCAATAGGCCATTGGAATGACAACTTTTCTTTGTTCCATTGTTCCAAGATTGAAGTTTTGTGTTTTGTTTTAACGTCATTGTAGTCATTTTGTTGAAAATACACGTAATATTTTAAACTGATTCAAGTTTCAACGAGTTGCTTTTCCCGCAATCCCAGCTACAAAGATCCATTTTTGTTTTTTCAGATTTAGTTTGATTATTTTTGAAATTTAATTCTTTTTTTTAAATTTCGATTTAGTCCATTTAGAGTAGGATTGGACAGAAAGCTACACACTTTATACGGGCCAATTTATTTTCCTCCTTGTCCGCATGCATCAGCTAATGTAGGTTTCACTTTAATTCATTCTAGTACATCTTCGTGTTTGAAACCAATTGGCGCATGTTTTGTTTTCCTTATTATTCTCACGAATAAATTATTCTTATATTGATAATATGTTCCTGATTTCAATTTCATTTGTATTATTATTATTTTCACTATCGTTTTGGATGTAGCTAATTAATTTAGGCCTATAACATATACCTGGGATATATTGAATATGGCCTATATTTTAGGAATTGGGTTGTTGGGGAGAAGTACAAAGTCAAAGATTATGTAGACAAAATTTTCCTAGTATATAAAATCTATCTGTTGTGAAATAATTTATACTTTTGTTCAATACAATTTTGAGGAGAATTATTATGACTTTTCAAAGAGGCCTGATACTCATTTGAATCTAATTCAAAATCATAGTGAAGTGATGTATCATCTTTTTTTTTAAATATTGGGTTTAACGACGCACTGTAATGACAGCGAAGGTCTATTAGCGTCGGATGGATGATTAATGAGATGATGGGATGATGAGATGAAGGTTTCTTGGGTAATGGGAAGGAAGCGGTCGTGGCCGACTCATTTTGGGAACCATCCC
This sequence comes from Brachyptera putata, assembly GCA_907164805.1. Taxonomy (NCBI): domain Eukaryota; kingdom Metazoa; phylum Arthropoda; class Insecta; order Plecoptera; family Taeniopterygidae; genus Brachyptera; species Brachyptera putata. Next base: position 182,913 of record OU015466.1, on the reverse strand, counting down.
AGCATTAGCCTAGACTACAGAGGGAAACCACGAAAAATATTTGTAAAGATGGTCGGCGGCGGGGATCGAACCGGGTATCATCTAGTGAAGGGTTTTAATTGGACTGATAGGCTGTGTGAATATATAATTAGATTGATCAAGAGAGAACTAATTTTAAAGTTGCAATTTTATGCAATTTTAATTCGCACAAAGCTAATTTCTGTGCTGACCTGCTGACCATCAATTTCATTCGTGTAAAGCTCTTCTCTGATGTATTTTAAACCACGCGCCTGACTGCAATACAGGGTGTCAATAATAAAAACATCGTTTCAAAGGCGACAAATATTTCATTAGGCAGTACGATACAGTTCTTAGGCAGTACGCGAACACTTGGGTCAGTTTACCTATCTTAGGCAGTACGAGATCGATCCTAGGCAGTACAAGAATGAAAAGGTTTTAGGCATAACGCGAATAGGCAGTACGAGAATACACCACTCATTGACACAGGTAAAAACTGCAACTGGTTACCTACATAAACCAGATCCCCCAGTAGATAAGGACGCTGTCTAGCAGTGTGTCTGTACGAGTGTCTAGCAACGTGTTTCTGAGACCTAGGTAATGCCCGGGTGGAATGATTGAGGTGGAATTCTGTGAATTGTTGGAAATAATGAGTTTACAAATCAATTTGAGCTGCATGACAAAGGCTTAAGAGTTTAGACAGACGTAATTGATACTCATTTGTTTATGATCGAGATTGACATTTGGACTTTTCTTAATGAAATAAACTATCAACATGCCCACTTGACATTCCACTGATATAAGCCCTGTTGTGCTCAAGTGTTGTATCATGAATTTACTAGTTGTTCCTGAACTAATAGATATGGTAATAAGTTACATTTTCAAAGACAGCGTTAATTTGGTTGTGTAACAAATGTGTAGTCAAGTCGCCCCGAACATATCAAGTTTGCTACATAACTAACACTAGGAAAACGCCTTATATGCGTTGTGAGATGAGCTTAGAAGTATGGAAATGTAGAATTAAGAACATTTTGTCAGCTCAATGTACATATACAGGCCATGGATCACTTCAAAGGTTCAAAAACCGCGGCCGTCTGTTGGTATATGGACCTTGGTTTCCAAACAATCAAACCAATGCCTTCTTCATATACATCACAGATTTTAAACGTTTTAATTTATTGGTGACACTCGTTGCTCATATTTAATAGTTTCTTAATTGCTTTTATTGATGTGTAAAAGAGTACCTTAAAAATGCGTTTTCTTCGTTATTTCACATCCGATTGTTCCATAAATCGCTTAAAATAGGTATGATAGATCTTTCCACACTCAGTATGAATTTGAGAGCTTTTGAAAAAAATAAAATTCCAAGTATTTCTCCCCTGGCCTATTCTCTTGGGGAATTTCCATACTTTCCCGATTTTTTTTCCGGAAAATCCGTTTGACCTATTTTTCTGAAAAACAATCCCAACCTATTCTGGTATAACACCAATTTGTAAAAAAAGTTTCGAGTTGATTAAAACTTCTTCCTGACCTGTATGCCGCGTACAAAATTACACAAAAAAAAAAAAAAAAAAAAAAAAAAAAAAACATAAAAACCAAGCCCAAAATTTTTCGGTATATGGAATGAAAATCTTCTTTACGCTCATCTAATAACATGAATTTTACTAACTAGGAAAACGCCTTATATGCGTTGTGAGATGAGCTTAGAAGTATGGAAATGTAGAATTAAGAATATTTGGTCGGCTCAATGTACCTATACAGGCCATGGATCACTTCAAAGGTTTAAAAACCGCGGCTGTCTGTTGGTATATGGACCTTGGTTTCCAAACAATTAAACCAGTGCCTTCTTCATATCCATCACAGATTTTAAACGTTTTTATTTATTGGTGACACTTGTTGCTCACATTTAATTAGATGAGCGTAGCGAAGATTTTCATTCCATATACCGAAAAATTTTGGGCTTGGTTTTTATGTTTTTTTTTTTTTTTTTTTTTTTTTTTTTTTTTTTTGTGTAATTTTGTACGCGGCATACAGGTCAGGAAAAAGTTTCAATCAACTCGAAACTTTTTTTACAAATTGGTGTTATACCAGAATAGGTTGGGATTGTTTTTCAGAAAAATCGGTCAAACGGATTTTCCGGAAAAAAATCGGAAAGTATGGAAATTCCCCATAAGAAAAGGCCAGGGGAGAAATACTTGGAATTTTATTTTTTTCAAAAGCTCTCAAATTTATACTGAGAGTGGGAAGAACTATCATACACATTTTAAGCGACTTATGGAACAATCGGATGTGAAACAACGAAGAAAACTCATTTTTAATGTACTTTTTTACACATCAATAAAAGCAATTAAGAAAAGCAATTAAGAAACTATTAAATGTGAGCAACAAGTGTCACCAATAAATAAAAACGTTTAAAATCTGTGATGGATATGAAGAAGGCACTGGTTTAATTGTTTGGAAACCAAGGTCCATATACCAACAGACAGCCGCGGTTTTTAAACCTTTGAAGTGATCCATGGCCTGTATATGTACATTGAGCCGACCAAATATTCTTAATTCTACATTTCCATACTTCTAAGCTCATCTCACAACGCATATAAGGCGTTTTCCTATATAAGGCGACCAAGAGGTGGTGAACTGTGAGTGGCTCAACCGCTCAAGGCACTCCTCACACTCAGGCGGCTCTTCTCTCCTCAGGATGAATCCGTGCGTCAAAAAAGAATGTCCAATGCGCAGGCGGGCAACAACAACCTCCTCTCTGCGGCCTCTTCTACAAGACGAGTGCCATGGTCTAACTGTTGATTTATTACCTTCAGCTTGTTGTTTGTTACAGCATCCCACGACACTTGCCAGGCACTCCTCATTTCTTGTTTAAAAAGGTACTTCAGGTCATTAATATGGAGACGGGAATTGAAGGTAGCTGCAAGATGAGTAGCCTCCTTCGCCGCCTTGTCAGCTCGCTCATTGCCTGGGATTCCTGCATGCCCTGGCACCCAGCAGAAGACAACCTTGCATCGCTGAGCCGCAAGCTCAGCTAGGAGTGTCTCGATGTCCTGCACAAGATGGTCAGTTGGTGAGAAAACATCTAGGGCTTGCATGGAACTGAGCGAGTCTGTACAAATCAAGAACTTCTTTTGGTTGTGTTGCTTGATATGTTTCAGAGCCTGGAGGATCGCAAACAGTTCAGAACTATAGACGCTACACAAGGAGTTGAGTTTGTATTTAAAGCTAGTTGAACCTATAGTGAAGGCACAACCCACCGCATCGTCTGTCTTTGAACCGTCAGTAAATATAAAGACATGGTCAGAAAAAGAGGCGGCTAATAGATAAAAATATTGCATGTAGACAGAGTCAGGTGTGCTTCCTTTAGCGTGCCTTGCCAGCTGGGTGAGACAGGCTGGTCGAGGCACGGTCCAAGGTGCTACCTTGCAGTATCCAGTCGCATACACAGCTGGGAGCTCGCTCAGTGGTCGCCCTCACAGCTCCTTAGCTCGGATAGCTAGTGGTCGTGTAGCTTTATCACGAGTGTTATAGATTCTTTCGTAGTAAGGTCGAAAGATCTTTCCGTACGTAGGATGCTTAGGCTTACCGCTGGGAGCAGATATGTAACTGAACGCAAGATACTGTCTTCTCAGTTCCAGAGGTGGTTCGCCAGCCTCACAGTACATGCTAATCACAGGACTTGTCCGGAAAGCTCCCAAAGCAAGCCTGATACCAGCATTGTGTACTGTATTTATGGTACTTAAATACGATGTTCTAGCGGAGAAGTAGACGATACAGCCATAGTCCAGTTTTGAGCGTATCAGTGATCTGTACAAGTTCAGCATGACGGTCCGATCAGCACCCCACGTGGTGTGACTCAACACTCTCAATAAGTTCGAACTCTGTGTGCACTTTGTTTTCAGGGTCTGAAGGTGCAACTTCCAGTTGAGTTTTTGGTCAAGAGTCATCCCAAGAAACTTGACTGACTCCGAAACTGTAATGGTCGCACCAGATAACATTAGTGAAGGTTGAGGGCTGATACCACGAATGCGATTGAAATCAATGCAGACTGTCTTGGTTGACGAAAACTTGAACCCAGTGCTGTCTCCCCAGCGTTCCAAGCGATCTAAAGTAAGTTGGAGCTGGCGCTCTGCCGTACTCAACTTGGCGGACTAATAGAATATCGCGAGGTCGTCGACAAAGAGAGAACAATTCACAGGTCGCTTGATACATGTAGAAATACCGTTGATAGCTATCAGGAAGAGTGTACAACTAAGGACAGAACCTTGTGGTACTCCGTTTTCCTGGACGTATGGTGTGGAGAGATAACTATCAAGTCGGATTCTGAATCGACGATTTGACATGAAGTTCACAACGAATGAGGGAAGATGACCTCTAACGCCCCATTCGTGTAACGTCCTGAGGATACCGTATCTCCATGTGGTATCATATGCCTTCTCCAGATCGAAGAATACTGAAAGAAGGTGCTGCTTAGAAATAAAGGCATCCTGGATGAGAGACTCTAGAATAACTAGATGATCTAAGGTCGAACGGTTTCGGCGGAAACCGGACTGTTCGACAGCTATAAGATTTCTAGTTTCCAGGATCCATACAAGTCTCTTGTTTACCATTCTTTCAAGTATCTTGCAAAGGCAACTTGTCAGCGATATCGGTCGATAGCTGGATGCTAGCTTCCGATCCTTGCCAGGCTTCGGAATAGCTATAGTGATGGCTTCTAACCAGGAGTCGGGAAAATCTTTAGTCAACCAGATTCTGTTGAAGAGTTTCAACATATACTCGACAGCTACGGAAGAGAGGTTCTTGAGCATGGCGTTATGAACTGCGTCTAGGCCAGGAGCAGTGTCGCCAGACTCCTTAATTGCAGACGTCAGTTCCCACAGGTTGAAAGAGTTGTTATAAACTTCGTCTGCGGGTGCTCTGAAGTCGAGAGATTTCCTCTCTTCCGCAGCTTTCGTTGTCAGGAAGTTCGCCGAGTAGTTCTCAGAACTCGACACGTAAGAGAAATGCTTACCCAAGGCTGTCATAATGTCATGAGAAGAGGTTTCAAGTCGGCCTTCACCAGAAGACCATTGATACTGATGTGAACATTTTTCCCCGATATCTTTTTAACCTTTTCCCAGACTTTCGACACAGGTGTTCGGTGGTTTATTGAGGAGACATAGTGCTGCCAGGAGGTCTTTCGTGCTTGCTTGATAACAAGCCTAGCCTTTGCACGAAGCCGTTTGAAGGATATCATATTGATCTGCGTTGGGCACCTAGTGAAGAGCCTAAGCGCTCTCTTACGGTCTTTAATGGCTTTGGCACAGGCATCGTTCCACCAGGGAACAGGCGTACGACCCTGCTTACCGGATGTCAATGGTATAGAACTCTCAGCGGCACGTACTATGTTGTCAGTAAAGTAGGTGACCTGGGACTGCACATCAGGAAAAACTTTTCCTTAGTCAAAGATGGCAAGTTCTCTGAAGTGACACCAATCTGCACGCTGGAGTTTCCATTTCCTGTGTCTGGTGTTGTTATTAGCAGGAGTGTGAGTCTCAATGACAATCGGGAAGTGATCGCTCCCGCACAGATCAGGATACACTCTCCAATCAAAATCAAGAGAGACTGATGGAGAGCAAACCGTCAGGTCAATCATGGAAGTGGACCCGCTGGCCACACTGAGGTGAGTGGCAGATCCATCATTCAGGAGACTTAGGTTATATTACTGTCTAGAAAGCTCTCAATCACTCCACCTCTAGCGTCATTAGCCATACTTCCCCACAGGACGTTGTGGGCATTGAAGTCTCCCGTGATTATGATGGGGGCTGGCAGTTGCGCTAGAAGGTGGTCCAAGTCTCGCACATGCACTCTATCAGCGGGTGGAAGGTAGAGGTTGCAGATAGTTCGAGGGCTAGGGAAATGCACTCTGACAGCCACTGCCTGCAGAGGCGTCCGAAGCGGTATTTCCTCTGAGTAGCAGCTGTCATGGATCGCTATAACAACACCTCCACTAGCCCTCTCACATAAGATCTTGTCCTTGCGGTAGATGACGTTAGATCTTAGCTTGGGTTTATCGGTGAGTTTCAGTCTGGACTCCTGAATACAAATACACTTTGGATTCAGATCGCGTATCAGGAGCTTGATCTCTTCCAAATGGCAAAACATTCCGTTGCAATTCCATTGCAATATCTCTGTTACTGCCATTTTGGTCACTTATCACCTCGTCCACATCCACTTCCACTTCCTCCCCCGTCTCCTTTTCCGTTCCTGTTCCAAACTATGGCTTTCTTCGATTTGGAGACCGTTTGAAAAGCCGGGCTCTGTTCGGAGGCGTCCACAGATAACGTGGAGTTCGAGCGTTTGCTCGACGGAACAACACCTTCCGTTGCAGTGACTTCCGTTGGTTTGGTCGTCACTGACGGTCCAGTTGGTGTGGACCTTGATGTAGATGCTTGCGAATCCTCACTGACAATCATGTTCAAGGTACTTTGTTGTAATTCTGTGATTAGTTTGTTCTGGCTGAGTATGGTTGGTTGAAATTGCTGAGCTTGGTCTGCCAATTGCTTTCTCAGAGCTGTCATCTCCTGGGCCTGAGAGATTAAAATCTCTTTTATGTCCAGGAACTGGGAATTTGAAGAAGCCTGAGTCAGTTGTTGATTCTGGTTCAGTATCATCTTCTGCTGATCGTCAATAATGGCCTGTAGTCTGGTGACTTCAGCAGGTGCAGCTTGTCTCGTGACTTGACTGAATGTTTTGGACGAGGTTTCGGGGTACAGCTCAGCATAAAGCTGGCGGGCCTCACCGATTGACACATTTCTAGTTGTCTTCAGTTCTTCGATTTTCTTTTCTTTTTTGAATCGAGGACAGTCACGAGACCACGCGGGATGTTCACCGCTGCAGTTGACGCACTTGACCTTGCTGGTACAAACTTCCGGTTTATGTCCCTCTGACCCACATTTACCGCAAACCTCACAATCTTTGCAATTCGCGCTTGAGTGGTTGAATTTGTGACATTTAAAGCAGCGAAGTGGGTTTGGGACATGGGGTCGAACGGGTATTGACATATAACCGACCAAGATGTTAGTTGGCGGTGTTGGCGCAGAGAATGTAACGATAAGCAGAGCTGTTTTTTGCATCGTGTTATTTTTACGGCTTACAACTCTGAAAACATCAGTCACATTCTGGGAAGCAAGTTCGTTCTTAATCTCATCCTCTGGAACGTTAAGGAGGTCGTGGCAGAACACGACACCTTTACAAGAGTTGAGTGACTTGTGTGGCGATACATTGACGAAAGCAGTACCGAAAACAGTTGTACCGAGAAGAAGCTTTGATTGATTGCAACTCGCAGTCTCAATCAGCAGCGTGCCATTTCTCAATCGCTTCAACTGTTTAACGTCTCCTGCGAGTTTCAAAAGGTCCTTGGAAATTTTGAAAATAGACATATCTGTGAAAGATTCATCACCTTTCACAGACATTATCAGAAAACGTGGCTGTGTAGCTTTCGGGACAAGATCTTTGGCGGAGATTAAATCCTCCATCAAGTTTCTTGGCCGTTTCTTGCTCTGTTCTGTGGTTATTGGGGGGAATTGACAATCGGAGGACTCCATAGACTGGTTTGGGGACAACCTACAACAATTACTCGGATCGAAGGACTCAACTAACCCATGTCGGTTCTACCGCATAGGGCCTTGTAAACACAACCAGGTCTAGGTCCTGCAGCTGCTAGACCTAATCAACAACACTGCAGGACAAAGAGCAAGTTATGACTTCCTAAGCAGAGAGTGCCGTGCAGGAAAGTGCCAATTTTACGTCCGGGCGCACATAGACGCAATTGACCTTTTCACTGAGTATTCGGAATCGTTATTGTCATACAAGACCTTCTACCCAGCTATTGCAGCCAACGCAATCCATGTACGAGCCCAAGTGCAATAAGAGCCGATAGCATACCAATCAAGTCCTGAACATTGCTGGTGTCGTCAACATTTGTGGGCGGTTTGAGCACACGAAGTGAGCTGGCAGAAAGAGGAAAGTAAGAGAAGTTCATAGAAAAGAAGGTGACAGATGAGGAAAGAAGTTAGAAGGGTATACATAGTGCTCAGCGCTCACTCCACGTACTCCGGTCACCTAACGGCACCCACTCGACCGAGACGGTCCGAACTTGGTCTGGACCCTCACTCCAGACCTTATCGCCATGGGTGACCCTGCTGAGAGCAAATGAATTGCTCCCGACGATAGCTCTGGAGATCACGGGGCCACGCAAGCCCCCACACCACGTCAAGGTGTCCGGATCCTTTGAGGGGGTAAACTGTATTATATTGTACAAGCATAGTCAACATTATTGAATAGGCAAAGTGTAACAATAAGTTAGGTGAAGATTCCATTACAAAAAAAAAATTGAAAAATTTATGTTGGGCAATTACTTGTAAGTTAGGTGAATGTACTGTATGGGAGATGAAGTAGTTGGGTGGAATTAATAAGTTAGGTGAAGATTCCATTACAAAAAAAATATTGAAAAAATTGATGTTGGGCAATTACTTGAATGAATAAATGAATGTTAGAGCTTCGAGGCGCGTCGAAGCTAGTTCATTTTGCGCCTTTACAATCTATAATTATACCATAAATATGTATCTAATACGCTATTCTTATCATCACTATCAATATTAAATACCTTATAACTTTTTATAGGCTACCTATGCTCTATCGTAGAGTTTGTTGAAGAGAAGACGTTGGCCGTTGTGCCAAATGTTTGGTTGAACGGGGAGATGTGTTACTGGCCACCTTTCAAGAGTGATACGAGACGAAACAAAGCTGCTGCTGATAGAATGCTACCAAACATGGACACTTGGGAGCAGTGTCGATTCACCATCAGATTCAAAGCGTGTAAGCTTACTTATCAATTATCAATCCAGTGAAAAGTGATTCTAGAATAATTCGACTGTACAAACTATTTGAAAATGGAGGCCCAACAAATATATATATATGAACGCAGCCCAATTTAGGGTAAAATTCACTTACACAATACAATACAGTACAAAACAATTGGGGTAAAGCCTAATTTGAACCTGCTCCCAAATTGGACCACCACTGTATTGTCTTGGATATTGCACTTATATGCAATCTGGCGGTCTATTGTGTTACTTCACCACAAATTATTACGTCACAACCATTTTTAGGTCGGTAATCGAAGTTTAGCGCCAAATACAGAGGTTTTGTGATTTATACACCTTCTGATCTAGTTTTTGGGCAACATTCCTAAGTCTTCTAAATAAACGGTAAGTAACATTACGATAATATCAATTTTGAGATAAACCTTATTTCATTACGCATCGGCTCATACCAATTGTGATTTTCCACATACTACCTAGAAATAGTAATTGATTAATAATCTCAGATCACCTGTTTCCTAAATTGGACCACTTCACCATGCTTTCTAAAACCGAACATAACCTCAAAACGAATGCAAAAATCGTTCTTCTGCGAAGACTGTTATGTAAATATGTATGCTTTCTTGTATTTTCTATTGCTTTCTTCTATCATTTTTTTTTCTCACATTATGTGAATATGCAATAAACAAAAAAAAAAAAAAAAAAAAAAAAAATTTGAATCATTTCACCATGGTCCGAATTAGGGAACCACCGGTTCAAATTAGGCAACTAGTATCCTTAATTGAACCAATTGCACTACTTCATCTATATCATCATAAAATCCAAAAATATTAATTAAAAAAAATAATATGTATAACCAGTGTTTATGATGAATGTATCTATCACCCGATTTTTTTGGGGCCCAAAATCTTTCAATTTCAGCCCCCCAAAAAATAAAATGTCTGAAGTGGTCCAAATTAGGCAACCTTACCCTAAATTGGTCACAGAAAAAAAATATCCATTGTCTGGATCTATACCATAACATGAAAATTGCATAGGCCTACTTACATTTTCCTGTTTACTTTGTTATATGGTTTACTAGTCTAGCCTATAATATTTCATTTGTTCTGTTTTGATGTTGGGGTTTTAATTCTACCGTTACTATGGCCAAGGCCATAGAAAACTTGAGGCGTCTTGAACGTGATGATGTGGAAAACTTCACGACTGACGTAAATACAGATACGGAAACCACGTCCAAGAACAGAATGAGAAAGACGGCCGAGGAAGACATTCGAGTCGCCAATCAAATCCACTATCCATCCAAGTTCCCCAATTATGAACTTGAAGCGTAAACTTGCTTGTGACGCAACTTCTTAAACGATCGACCGTCTTAGATGTGCAGTTCTTGAAACGATCGGCACTCGTAAACCAATAACACTTGTGAGAATAAAATATCCAAGTACTTGGGAAAGTTCACACCACATAATGCAAGTTTGCATGATATATAATAATCAAGTACAAGATAACATAAAATTTTAAAAATATATAATAATATGTAAATATGGCTATACTTGTGTCCATGTGAGATGTAGGCTCGAATCTTCCGCGCGCTTTTGGTGGGGACTGATGGGGAGTCGGTCAAGCATTTTTCATTTTGTTTTATTTATATAGTAATGATAGCTAAGATGTTTTGGCGTCGATTGATGGGATCTTCTTCAGCAACTTCTTCACGTTTTCACAAATCTTCTGCCCACCCTTTCCATAACTCAACGCCTATCGGTCAGCCAAAAGCATTTTCAACCCCACAAGGCAAAGCACGTCCGAGCATTACGCCAGAGGCACAGAAGAGGGTTCTCTCGTTAAAATCATCAGATTCTATTCGACAGACGATTAAACATGTTTCAATACGTATGTTTTGTTCTACATTTTATTTTGCTGTGTATTCAAATATTTCTGATAGTTTAATACAGAGAAAACAAATTAGAAATAGTTAACTATGATCAAGTTGATAGGCCAAAATAATTCATAAGATGCCCTATTTTGTTGAGAATAGAATAATTGAAGTACCGTGCCTATTATACCTAGTCAATAAAATATGGGAATGTAACTGTTCCATCATAGCTTGACCATAGTCGTTGCCATATAATAATTTTAATATTTTGTGTTACATAGGTCGCAGTTGTAGTTGTTACCGTACTATAGTAGTTGCAGATGTATGAATTTAGTTTTCATTCCAGCCACGGACATGAAATATTTTAATTTATATGAAAAGATTTGGAATGAAGTAAATGACAACAGTGCCATGCTCCAGCAAAGCCATATCATGCTGCAACAGATTCTGCAGAAGAAATCCTGTAATTGCCAGTCAACATCATCATCGGCACTAAGTGACACCCACACTTCCCATAATTCAAGTCAATAAAGGCTTTGGCTTTCCCGTTGTCTATTACTGAACTAACTGGGCTTATGCAAATGCGATCTGATAAAGAAGTAGCCAATACGGTGAGTTATTTTTCATATATCTACCAGTCCCGATGTACAACCGTATTCAAGGCGAATCGATGCTCAGGGGCGAGGTCAGGGGTACCAGTTGGGTTACGTAGTAGCCCCGAGTTGTTGGCGTTTTCACAACGGGGTTCCATGCGTGAAGAATTCAGTCTTTCTCGATCGTTCGTACTGAATAGTTCTCGTCTCGCCAGAGCAAGGTATTTCTCTCTTCTTTTCTGTGGAGCTAGGGTCCAGAACCTCGGTCCACCCTAGTGTCCTATCGTCAACTATCTTCAGTAAGTTTTTTCTTCGCTTTCTTTTTATTTCTTTTTGTTTCATTTCTTATTTTTACCTCGTATCATCAAACCACCATTATTATTTATTTTCATTATACAGTCCACTTAGGCTAACCTCGCTATCAATACGCCGCTCAGAGTAAACACTCAGTTTAATTCAACTATCTTCCGTTATAATGCAGGGAACGGCTGGAGAGCGCCTTCATCTATTCAGACTATTCCCAATAATGTTTGTGATGAAGTTCCTGAAGATAATGCATACTGGCGGCTTCTCCTTCTGGGTATAGACATATGTGAAATTATACTTTCACTTATGATGAAGCTCGAATGGGAGCCGAACACGAAAGGCAGATCCCAGTATTTCAAATGTTATCAGAGCGTCACAACGCCAACGCCATAACATTTTGGCTCACGGAATGGTCAAGAACGGGAGGATTGATACCGAATGAATTGGTATGCGATTACTCGCTTGCATTTTTAAATGTTGTTTGCATGGCGTTTGCGGAGACGTCTGATACATGGACTTACTTACGTCCAAACATATTATCAGCTTCTTGTCAACCCAGGATGTGTTATCATCCTCTTATATCCGCGTTGACGTAGCACACCTCATCAAGCTTGTTACTCAATGAGCTTGTTTAAACCAAATCTAGGCTGATCAGAGGCTTCTATGTGAGAGGTGTTGCTAAATTGAAGCTGTACTTTCAGGATTTCTCGTTGTGGCCCGAACATCTTCAGAAGGCTTCTCCAAAAGTAACGGCTCGAGAGTCCAATGCGAAAAATACAAGAAGAAACTTAAAAGACTGTACGCTTCGGGAGACGTCGAAGATTCAGTTGCAAATATTGATGCGAAACACCCGAAAGCCAAGCGGAAGAGGAAGACGTAGATGGTAATCTTTTGACGTTGAATCGTTTATCCGTACGTCGAGGGGGAAAACGATGGCCAAGTGGAAGGACGACAAGAGAATCCATTCTCTCAACGTCTTATGCTCCCGAAAGAGAAGTTCGATAGCTTCAGGAATAATTTGAGAAATCATAATCTTCCTGTAAATGGTGAGTGTCGTGGAGAGACATCGTGTCATTTTATGACATCGACGCGAGAAAGGAGTCAACAGGCAGTCGGTGCGCAACGGAGTTGACCGTGAAACATATTTGCCCAGGGGCGTTCGCAAAGATGAGCGTCAAACTAGCGACTCAGGTAACCAGCCACTCTGTGAAAGCAGGCTTGCAAAGCGCTATCTATACTGGGGAGTTGAAGAGCCCGACTGCGGACGCAACTAAGAACGTTGTCGGAATTATGAACGATCTGTTCGTTTCACTCAACAGTTGCTGTCCCAATGATCTGACACCTCATAGGGCTCTTTCTAACGAACCTCACAACATGCCTCTACAATGTCTTCGAAATGCTCGCGAGTGGCTACCCACAATGATTCTGACTGACAAAGGCACTAAACCATATTGTTTTGACGGCTTCCATCAAACTGTCAACGGTGTTTTACTGCTCTGGAACGATATGTCTTTGGAGGGAGTGAAATACCTGCTCACATCTCTACTAAACCAGGGTACATTGGAAAATTCTTTTGCTGCTTTGCGTAACCGATCTGGGTGTAACCAACCCAACCCCCAGTCAATTTCGGCACAACTTGCAGACCACTATGTGCATTAATGCAATGAATAAGCCGAAGTTTTCCAATTGTGAGCCGAATAAATATGTTTGGCTAACAGCAATCGAGTCCGAGGCATCGGAAATACAATCAATGAGCAGTACAAAGTCATCTCCATCAACATCAGAACAAACACCGACATTACCGATCTCATCAACTTTATCAACGTCCAACTCATCTGTTGACCAATCAGACGTTATCACGGATGAGAGCGGGATATTAGTTTTAGGTTATGTCAGCGTCGAGCTATGCTCCGTCACCTACATTGCAGGCTGTTGGCGAGAAGGTCCATAACTAAATTAGATTGTGAATTTCTTTATTCTATGCCACTACGCTGCATGTGCCGGTTCTCATGCCTATCGACGAGCCGACCGAAGCTCTCCTGCCTACCTCTGCCTAGTCTGGCTAAGCACTCTAGCATTCGATTGATACAATAGGCGAAGCTCCCCTCTCTTCCAATGATTTCACTGTTCATAATTCAGACGATGGATGGATACATAATGGGTTTTTGTCTAACGTATAAGCATCAATCTATTCATTTCTCAATTCTTCATTCAATTTCATCTCCTAGTAACAGTCAATGATTGTTATCGAGGCCTTCTATAGTGTTAGTTCTACTCTCATTTATTTGAGCTATCGTCCGAAAAACAGTTCAACTTTCAAACACAGTGATATTTTTTCAAAAGTTAGGTCCCTCATCTTGTCGAGATGAAATTTTGAGGGCATACAAGGATGTTTAGAATTATTTTCTGGATTTCCTTGATTCTCCATTTTCCCAGTAAGTGCAATAGCAACAATGATGCATGATGGAATCATCACGAAGATTCAATTACAACTCACATTGGTTATGATTGGGTCCAACAAAAGGTTTCCAAGATATACCTATAGTCATGGTGTCAGAAAGAGCAAGGATAATTGCACTAAAAGAGTGTGGTCTCGTGAATCCAGAAGTTATAGGAGAGCTGAGGAGCATCATACCATCACTTGTTGATTGATCACTTGCCGATGTGGTAAAACAACTCCCTAAAATCCCCCCCCCCCCCCCCCCCGAACAGTTGCGGAAATTGTGTTGCTGGAAATTGGTTGTGAAAATTAATATAAAGAAGCATCTAAAACGATATTCAACCATACCTTGTCATTGGGATTTATGTGAGAATCATTTGAATTGAAAAATCAGTGGAACCTTGGTCTAATGTTGGAAGTCACGGCCATCTGGATGGATATTGACCAAGGTGTATGATAATTATTGACCACTGTATCAAGGTGTTTAAAGTAACAAACAAGAAATATTGGCAACTGAGGTACAAATATTATATTTTGATGTTGATGATTCTAGGCGATGAAACCTGTTAACACTGCCAGTAAGTACACGTACAATAACTAATGAACAATTAGAATATGTAGGCCTACAATAAGATGATATGAAATAAAATGAAATTGAAGGAAGACGACAGACGAAGAGAAAAGTGACGAGAAAACGAAATAAAATGAAAATACAAACGCAAAGTTCAGTATCCACATACTCCGGTCACCAGAAGGCTTCCACTCGACCGACGGTCTGAACTTGGTCTGGACCCTCACTCCAGACCTTATCGCCATGGGTGACCCTTTTGGGAACAAATAAATTGCTCCCAGCGACAGCTCTGGAGATCACGGGGCCACGCAAGCCTCCAAATCACGTCATGATTCCGGACCCTTTCAGGGGGCCAAGTCTTGTGAATAGAGCAGCTCAAAACTCTGCACTTCACAACGACACTCATGAGGGGTATACATTAGGTAGAAGTGCTAGATAATCCGCCGCATATTCGGATTATCTAGCAATGTACACCTATAAGTGTCGTTGTGAAGTGCAGAGTTTTGAGCTGCTGTATGTACCAATTTTGCGTAGGCCTATCCCTAAAACAGATTAGTATGGATAACCACAAATACACGTAATCTTTGATAACAAACTCTGTACCCCAGTACCGACTATTGAAAAGACGCGTTGACCACTGGGTGGAATGCTGAATTGTCATTCAGGAGACCAGGGTTTGATTCCCGCCATGGTCGCGACCATAATTTGGAAGAAAACTCTGTAGGTCTACGTTTATGAGTGTGTAGCGCATTGTCGCTAAATGAACAATATCATTACATCAACTTATTATCACAGAACTTTTCTGTGGTGTCCCTCTATCTTTACAAGAAATGAATTTGATGGCTCATTGAACATTTTACATACAACTGCTGTCTGATTCCAGGACAGTAACGAGCTAGGCTTTTCCACCGGTACTTTCAACGACCTCATCACGGACCGCCAACGAAGTGCAGTTATCAGAAATGCAGTACGTGGACGAAGAAGATGTAATTATCAGCGAAGACATTTTCGAGTTTCCACTGTCGGTCGTTGCGTCGCCACAAACAAGTCTCGGCTTCCAAAACATTGCGGAGATAGGAGGTTGGTTATACTTGATTCACAATTGAAATAAATAACTTGAATCATGTATTTAGCTACGACTGAGAACTGCAGAATAGGACAATCAATGACAACACATGTCTCTTTAAATATTGGGAATATATTGATGTACCGGTACCATAAATGTAGAAGATTTGGCATTGTTGCCTACTATATAAATACAAACACACTGGTCTACATCAAGCTGCACGTCACGCCTGTCGTCTTCAAACGTTTCGGCAGAGATGTCTAGTTCAACCCCCGGCCCCGTCCCACCATCACTCCGCACGCCAGTACAGAACCGAGGTTGGTGCAAATAATAATACATAAGTCATTCAGTCAAAGAGATGATAGAATTAAAATATCTCAACTTTAAGCGTCACAAGAAATAGTTTCGAAATATATCGCATAGTTGTGGGCCTATATTTAATGAATGGAGATTGACAAGAAGTATTTGAAAACTGGATCCATCAAATGGGATTTCTAGAAATAACATTAGTCTTTAAAGAAAGTACCGCATTAGATCTAGATAATGTTTGATTTCCATATTAATAACTACTCAAATAACATGTAAAAATGAAACGAATCATCGTCTCTAACTTGACATCTTCAATGTTGCAGGAACCGAACGGTGAAGAGATTCTGCCAGGTTCGCCGTGACGCAGCGAATTTATGAATAAGGTGACCAAAAATGTGATTGTTAGATTGAGTCGCTCAGTCGTTTTTCCAGACATCATGGTGGAGTTGATGGCTTACATGCGACGGCAGAGGTTCGTCAGGGTGGGTTGCGGGTTGTTTCTGTATACAGACAGACCCTGGGAACCAACAATCACGGCGAAGCGTTTCATCCAACACTGCGATTAATATTTCATACAATGGTCCCAGTAGAGATGCCGTAGACTATTTCGATATTTTGACAAATCGATTCATTTTCTTTCGATACGTCGATTTTTAAATCGATACAATGGGTTTCGATATATTGCTGAATCGATGTTTTCACGTCCGATTTTCGATGTTCTATATTCATTTTTAATTTGTCAATTACATTGTGTTTTCGAAGTTTGTGTTTTTTGTTCGGGGCGACAAGCCGACAAGACTTTTGACCTGAAGATGTTTTCATTGGCCTTGATTTGGAAGCATTTTATAATACAGAATAATGCTACTGCATCATGCAAACTGTGTATGGCATGTCTTAAAACTTGTGCCAACACCACAAATCTCAAAATCAAAAGCTATTGTTTACAGCCGGGAAAATTGATCGAGAAAACAGTCAAATATTTTATCGATGTCGACTACTATGATGACCGAACTGATGAGAGTATTCGTGTAGATATGGGAAGACCACATCAGCTCAATAAAAATGGGTAGACGAAATTTAATAAAAACGTCTTTATTCGATTTGCCGTAATTTGTGCAATACACACAACACCTCGAACGCTAGCAGGAAAATGCTATTGGAAAGCCACCGAATGGAAAATGTGGATTCACATTACTGTATTCCTTGCCTCACCGCAGTTTTCCAATTGAAACATATTCTGGGACATTTTAGTTTATTCTGTTGAACACTGTATTTATGAACAATGTGTGAAATATCCTCGGACACAACAGCGACAGCAGAACATATGCTCGAAGAATTCGTTTTGCAAGTTCATGTTCTGTATAGACCTCAAGCGATGACATTTGATGAGTAATACATATGAGCGGGCCACTCTGGGTAACACCAGCTTCTCCTTTTCAAGCAGGAATTCATACAACGTCTCCGAGGTATTCCAAGACAAATAACCGAAAGTATTGATAAACAATAGCATTCCGTCACTTGAGGGAGTTTTAATGTCGAGGCCAATTGTAACTAGAATATTCGAATCATCGAGAGGAATTGTTATGATGACAGACACTAGTTAGTTGTGGCCTATTCATGTCAGTGTACTTGGCCATAGTTGTCAACAAGCACATGGAGGGAGCGTGATAGAAAGAGCTAGAAAATTACGGTAAAATGATATAAAATAAAATGAACGAAGACGACAGATGGAGAGAAAAGTGTCAAGAAAACAACAAAATCAAATACAAACGCAAGGCAGTACTCCCTCCACATACTCCGCTCACCGAAAGTCTTCCACTCGACCGTGACGATCCGAACTTGGTCTGGACCCTCACTCCAGACCTCTTCACCATGGGTAACCCTTTTGGGAGAAAGTAAATTGCTCCCAATGACAGCTGTGGATCAAGACCCCACACCACGTCGAAGTATCCGGATCTTTCGCGGGGCAGGGAGGGGGAGAATCATTCATTTGCTCCCAAAAGGTTCACCCATGGCGATAAGGTCTGGAGTGAGAGTCCACACCAAGTTCAGACCGTCTCGGCCTAGTATATGGAGAGAGTACTGAACCTTGCGTTCGTCTTCTTTCATTTCATTTTACCATACATCGTCTGAACTTACTTTTCATGCTTTTTCTATCTATGGCAACGACACCGACATGAACATAGACGCAAAATGACAGATAATATGAAATGATTGATAAAAAATGAAATAATATTTTAAATATCATTCCACCATTGTTTCCCTATACATCAGATGAATAATACACAGCAGCCAGAATAAGAAACGAAATGAAGAATTGACCTGCACATTTCTATGAATTTTATGAACAGGTTAATTTTCACGAGTGCACAGCTAGCTAGTGTGGATCGATCACATGAACATATAATCAAGATATTATTCGAATGTGTCTTTGGATTTTATTCAAAACTTCGTCTATTCATACGAACCAAATATGAAGAAAAACTATGTTAACAATATTAAAAAATATATAACGATGGAAAATTAGGGAGCCAAGCCCTTGCTACTTGATCACCATATATAAAAGTAGTGATATAAAAAGCTTTGGTCACGTAAACTCTTCAAAAAAGTAATGGGCATATAATGCAAACGTTCGGTAATTATACAAAGTACTTCGAACTTACTTATAGGCATATGATCTACTAACAATCTTACTAACATGTAAAAGGAAACTACCATGGGAGGGAGGAAGAGAGTAGATCTGCAGGATAAGACATCTTGCAATGAAAGGTACCATGGAAGCGAGGAAGAGTAGATCTGCAGGATAAGACATCTTGCCCTGAGTGGTACCATGGAAGCGAGGAAAAGGGTTGATCTGCAGGATAAAATATCTTGCAATGAGTGGTACCATGGGAGCGAGGAAGAGTAGATCTGCATGATAAAACATCTTGCAATGAATGGTACCATGGAAGCAAGGAAAAGAGTAGATCTGCAGGATAAAACATCTTGCTCTCAATGGTACCATGGAAGCGAGGAAGAGTGGATCTGCAGGATAAAACAACTTGCTCTGAATGGTACCATGGAAGCGAGGAAGAGAGTAAATCTGCAGGATAAAACATCTTGCAATGAATGGTACCATGGAAGCGAGGCAGAGTAGATCTGCAGGATAAAACATCTTGCTCTCGATGGTACCATGGAAGCGACGAAGAGTAGATCTGCAGGATAAAACATCTTGCAATGAGTGGTACCATGGGAGCGAGGAAGAGAGTAGATCTGCAGGATGAAACATCTTGCAATGAGTGGTACCATGAGAGCGAGGGAGAGTTGATCTGCAGGATAAGACATCTTGCTGTGAATGGTACCATGGAAGCGAGGCAGAGTAGATCTGCAGGATAAAACATATTGCTCTCAATGGTACCATGGAAACGAGGAAAAGAGTACATCTGCGGGAT
This sequence comes from Brachyptera putata, assembly GCA_907164805.1. Lineage (NCBI taxonomy): Eukaryota > Metazoa > Arthropoda > Insecta > Plecoptera > Taeniopterygidae > Brachyptera > Brachyptera putata. Next base: position 163,463 of record OU015466.1, on the reverse strand, counting down.
GAAACATCTTGCTCTCAATGGTACCATGGAAGCGAGGAAGAGTAGATCTGCAGGATAAAACATCTTGCACTGAGTGGTACCATGGAAGCGAGGAAGAGTAGATCTGCAGGATAAAGCACTTTGCAATGAGTGGTACCATGGAAGCAGGGAAAAGAGATGATCTGCAGGATAAAGCACCTTGCAATGAGTGGTATCATGGAAGCAGGGAAAAGAGTAGATCTGCAGGATAAAACATCTCGCTCTCAATAGTACCATGGAAGCGAGGAAGAGTTGATCTGCAGGATAAAGCACTTTGCAATGAGTGGTACCATAGAAGCAGGGAAAAGAGATGATCTGCAGGATAAAGCACCTTGCAATGAGTGGTACCATGGAAGCGAGGAGGAGTAGATCTGCAGGATAAAACATCTCGCCCTGAGTGGTACCATGGAAGCGAGGAAAAGTAGATCTGCAGGATAAAGCACCTTGCAATGAGTGGTATCATGGGAGCAGGGAAAAGAGTAGATCTGCAGGATAAAACATGTTGCTCTCAATGGTACTATGGAAGCGAGGAAAAGAGTTGATCTGCAGAATAAAACATCTTGCTCCGAGTGGTACCATGGAAGCGAGGAAAAGTAGATCTGCAGGATAAGACATCTTGCTCTCAATGGTACCATGGAAGCGAGGAAGAGTAGATCTGCAGGATAAAACATCTTGCTCTCAATTGTACCATGGAAGCGAGGAAAAGAGTTGATCTGCAGGATAAAACATCCTAATCTGAGTGGTACCATGGAAGCGAGCAAAAGAGTTGATCTGCAGGATAAAACATCTTGCAATGAGTGGTACCATTGAAGCGAGCAAAAGAGTTGATCTGCGGGATGAAACATCTTGCTCTCAATGGTACCATGGAAGCGAGGAAGAGAGTTGATCTGCAGGATAAAGCACCTTGCTCTGAGTGTTACCATAGAAGCAGGGAAAAGAGACGATCTGCAGGATAAAGCACCTTGCAATGAGTGGTACCATGGAAGCGAGGAAGAGTAGATCTGCAGGATATGGCATCTTGCTCTGAATGGTACCATGGAAGCGAGGAAGAGTAGATCTGCAGGATAAAACATCTTGCTCTGAATGGTACCATGGAAGCGAGGAAAAGAGTTGATCTGCAGGATAAAGCACCTTGCAATGAGTGGTACCATGGAAGCAGGGAATAGAGATGATCTGCAGGATGGAGCACCTTGCAATGAGTGGTACCATGGAAGCGAGGAAGAGTAGAACGGCAGGATAAAACATCTCGCCCTGAGTGGTACCATGGAAGCGAGGAAAAGAGTTGATCTGCAGGATAAAGCTCCTTGCAATGAGTGGTACCATGGAAGCGAGGAAGAGTAGATCTGCAGGATAAAACCGAGGGGTCAACAACTTGACATTTTAGTGTACACCTGATTTTTGATTATTTTATTCTTTTGATTTTTTTGATTTTTTATGATCTTTTTGTGATTTTTGTGATTCTATTTGTTTTTTTTGATTTTCCGTGGTTTTTTATTTTTTTTGCAATTCTTTCTGATTCTTCTTGATTTTCTTCGATTTTTCGTGATTTTTTTGATTTTTTTTGATTTTTCGTGATTTTTGTTGATTTTTTTGATTTTTCTTGATTTTTTTGATTCTTTTGAATTTTTCTTGATTTCTTGATCTTTCGAATTTTTTGATTTCTCTAGATTTTTTGTTTTCTCTCAATTTTTTCTGATTTTTTTTGATTTCTCTTGATTTTTTTGAACTTCTTAATTTTTATGATTTTTCTTGATTTATTTTTATTTTTCTCGATTTTTTTGATTTCCCGTGATTTTTATGATTTCTCTCGATTTTTTTGATTTTTCTCGATTTTTTTGATTTTCCGTGATTTTTTATATTTTTATGATTTTTCTCGATTTTTCTTGATTTTTTTTCATTTTCCGTGATTTTTTTGATTTCTCTCGATTTTTTTGATTTTCCGTGATTTTTTTGATTTTCCGTGATTTTTTTGATTTTTTTTTCAAGTGTACACCTTATTTTTTCAGTTGTTAACCCCTCGGCTACTACAACAGGCATTTGTTTCTCGTCGATCAAATTGAGTATCCTTACTTTAAATGTCTTGCTCTTCCTTCTTCAGATTCGTCATGGTCTTCTATTCCTTGTCTGTCTTCGTCGCAAAGTGACATTATCCCGGCAGGGAGCAAATAACTCGACCACTCGACCAATGTCGTCACATCCAGTCAGGGGTTGCTGGGGGCTTCTCATCTAGCGAATTGTAGTAGAGGTTGCATAACGCCGACGACAAGCTGTTCCCCTGCGGCAATCCTTTGCTCAGCTGATGAGTCGAATTCATGCCGCACGTCACCAACTCATTGGTGGCGAGATTCATCGCAGACCGCAGCAACTTCTGTCCGTCCAAACCTTTCTATAATCCACGGTAAAAATTTTCTATCATCTTATCCATAGGCGCAAATGACCTCGTTGTCGTCACTCCCTAAAACTCCATTTCTCCAATGATAATAATAATAATAATAATTCTTTATTATGACTATTGATCTTGTCACAAAGATATCAGTCACGCCACATAAAATATACATACATTACAATCGTATAATAATCAACTATTATATTTAAAAACACAAGGCTATAAGTAAAGACATTTAAAGAGTAGTATTTTTACAGTCAAGAATAAAATCGGAAATAGAACAATACCATTTGTTTTGAAGAAACGTTTTTTAATTCATTTCAAACTTGTTTACGCTAAAATAGAACATGCTAAATGAATTGAATTGAATTGAATGTTGAAGTTTAAAGGCGCGTCGACTACGAGGTCATTTTACGCCTGTCACTTTGTTTTATAAAAGCTCTAATATTAAATTTCAAATTGATAGGATCAGGCACCGGTGTAAATGGCCGGTACCATTAAAAAGATAGGATAACATGCTAAATCTAATCACGAACTAATCAACACGCAAAAGACAAACTTAAATACTAAATAACGAGCATTTTCAAATAATAAAAGTATTGGTGAGTGAAACCCATCTTCTAAATTGACAGGAGCTGAAATGTGAATCAGGCACCGGTGTAAAATACCAGTACCATTAAAAAAAAAAAAGAGGGATAACAAACTAAGGCTAATTACAGACTATTCAACACCTAAATAACGAGTACATAAAACAGCTTAAATACTAAATAACGAACATCTTTTAATAACAACAGTAACCTACCTTCTAAATTGACAACTATAGTACTAAAAGCAGGCACCGGTGTAAAAGGCCGGTACCAGTAGAAAAGATAGGATAACAATAACATACTCAATCTAACTACAAACTATTCAACACATAAAAACACGTATATAAAATAACTTGATAGTAAATAACGAACATATTAAATAGCGAAGGTACAACCTTCCCGAGTTCATATCTTATTCAATAGGTCGGACAATCTCAGGAACTTGAACAACTTGACAATTACTTTAAAATTATTTGCTAAAACTTGGGGTAAGGTTCTCTCCATTGACAGTTGCCGCCTCAGTGCTCTATATTTATCACAGTTAATTAAAATATGCTTCACAGTTAAAAACTCGTTACAAGTGTCACATCTAGGTGCGATTTTTTCTGGGGTAAATAAATATGAGTGCGTTAAAAGAGAGTGACCAATTCTCAAACGAGAGAGGACCACTTCCTCGCGCCGAGTTCCGCGAATTGAGGAGTCCCATGCTTCGATAGTAGGCTTGACTTCTTGTAGCTTATTGTCAACCTCTAGATCCCATTGTATTTGCCAACGGCATTTAAAAAGGTGTTTAAAATGAGACTTGAGGTCATAAAACGGTACTCGCGGAAAATCTATCAAATCTTTTTTAGTAGCATCCTTAGCAGCTCTGTCTGCATGTTCGTTTCCCCGAATACCTACATGTCCAGGTACCCAGCAGAGCACTACACTGACTTCCTGCGAAGCAAGGGTGGTCAGGAGCGTCTGCACTTCCTGGATCAAGTAGTTTTCAGGGAATATCTTGCTTATTGCTTGGAGCGTACTAAGGGAGTCGGAACAAATTAAAAATGCCTTCTCAACTCTTGTCTTGATGTGTTCTAAAGCCTTAATAATAGCAAAGATCTCAGCAGTAAAAACACTACACATATTATTCAGTTTAAAATTGCGTGGAGGAGTGCCATTACAAAAAACACCACTCCCCACATTGTTATGAAGTTTGGAACCGTCCGTGTAGTACTGGATAAAATCGCTGAATTCGGAACAAATATATTTAAACTGTTGTTGGAACACGACGTCACACGTATCCTCCTTCCTATTCGATGCCAGTTGGGTATTGATATGTGGCCTTGGGACCAGCCAGGGAGCGGTTGAGCTGCACCTGGCTGGATACACACTGGGCAAGATGAGCCTCAGCTCCGCCAACAGCCGGGATAATCGTATTCCGGCTGGTGGAGTCGCATTGGGTCTAGCATCGAATAGGGGTTGGAAACGCGGGTTGAAAACAGGTTGGTATGTCGGATGTGCAGTCATAGACCTCAGTTTCGATACGTAGGATGCGAGAAGATAGTGACGTCTATTTGTAAGTGAAGGTTCACCAGCCTCACAATACAGGCTTTCTACCCGACTGGTACGGAGAGCTCCAATAGCCAGTCGGATGCCTGTATTGTGGACGGTGTTCAAAGGTTTTAAATAACTTACACGGGCAGAATCGTACACTATGCTTCCGTAATCTAACTTCGATCTGACCAAGGCTCTATACAACAACAACATGGAAGTGCGATCGGCACCCCATGTAGTTCCACTTAAATACCTCAATAAATTCAGAGATTTTAAACATTTAGTCTTTAGTTGAGCAATGTGTACTTTCCAGTTCAGTTTGATATCGAAGGTCAAACCCAAGAATCTTACTGACTGACAAAATGGTAATAATTCCCCTCGCAGGCGGATATCTGGGTCTGCGTGCAAGCCTCTCAATCTAGAGAAGTGCATGCACGTGGTTTTCGTTGACGAGAATTTAAATCCAGTTGCATCAGCCCACTTTTCTAATTTATTAATAGCAACCTGTATCTGGCGTGATGCTGAGGCTACCTTAGCTGACCTGCTGAAGATTGCCAGATCATCTACAAATAAGGACGAAGTTACTGAAGGTGGTATAAAATTAGCAATGCCATTTATAGCTATTGCAAATAAGGTGACACTTAAAACTGATCCTTGAGGAACACCATTCTCTTGAATAAAATTGTCAGATAAAACATTCCCAACACGAACACAAAAACGTCGTTTTTCCATAAAATTTGAAATAAAAACAGGCAGGTGACCTTTAAAGCCCCACGTTGCAAGACTATTTAAAATGTTAGGGCGCCAAGTCGTATCATAAGCCTTTTCCAGGTCAAAGAATACACCAATTACGTGCTGTTTTGTCAGGAAGGCCTCTTGTATGTAGCTCTCCATACGGACGAGGTGGTCTAGCGTGTTCCTGTTTTTACGGAACCCAGACTGCACTGTGCAAAGGAGGTTATTGCGTTCCAACCACCAAACAAGGCGGTTGTTAACTATTCTCTCCATCACTTTACACGGGCAGCTGGTCAACGGTATAGGGCGATACGAGGAAGGGTGTTTCTTGTCTTTTCCACTTTTTAAAATAGGGACCTGGATAGCATCCCTCCAACTATCCGGAAAAACATTCGTGTTCCAAATTAAGTTGAAAAGGCTTAAAAGATGATCGATAGATTTTGAAGACAAGTGTTTTAAAAATTGATTATGGATTCGATCACCTCCAGGGGACGTATCTCGAGATCGCTCTATTGCGTTCTCCAACTCCCACCTACTAAACGGCACATTATAAACCTCGTTGTTTGCAGAAGAGAAATCTGGTCTTCGTCTTTCTGCATTACGCTTATGTATTTGAAATGATGCCGAGTAGTGATGAGAGCTGGAGACGTCAGCAAAATAGGCTCCAATGGTGTTAGCAATTTCAATGGGTGTTGTGATCATAGTACCATTCACTTCCAATCCAGAAATGCATGTTCCCCTATGTTTACCGTCTATTTTCTTTACCCTACTCCAAATTTTGGTGGAGGGTGTGGAGTGATTGATCGACGAAACGTAAGTATTCCATGATGCTCTTTTAGATGATTTTATAATATAGCGAGCTTTTGCACGGAGTTTGCGGAGAGCCATCAAATTCAAATCCGTGGGGTACTTGATAAAAACACGAAGAGCCAACTTTCTCTTGCGGATAGCTTCTTTGCACTCCTCGTTCCACCAGGGAACGGGAATGTGAGAAGAGTTGGTAGAAGTTACAGGAATACTTTGTGTTGCAGCAGTAACTATGCTGTCAGTAACTTTCTTGGTGAGGACCTGCACATCACAGTGATCACTCGAGAAGTCAAGATCCACGAGACTCGTGAAACGCGTCCAGTCAGCGCGGCGCAGATTCCACTGCGCACAACGTGTAGGAGCTGGTAAGTATGTGGTAAGAGTCAATAAGAGTGGAAAGTGATCACTGCTACACAGGTCAGGATGTACAGTGAATTTAAAAAGAGGCGCTATCGATGGCGAACAAACACAGAGGTCTATAGCTGAAAACTCACCATTATAGGAATTAAAACGTGTTTTCTCTCCATTGTTAAGAACTATGAGATCATTGTCATTAAAAAGATCTTCAAAAAGACGACCTCGACCATTACCGTCTGCCATTGTGTCCCCCCACAGATGGTTGTGGGCATTAAAATCACCTAAAATAACAAAGGGATGCGGCAGTTGTGATAAAAGGCTCTGCATGTTTCTTTTGGTTACTTGAGCCCATTCCGGTAAATAAAGATTACAGAAAGTAACAGGTTGGGGGAGAGCGACGACGACTGCCACTGCCTGCAAAGGTGTTGTCAGCGGCAGTGGACTTGCCTGGAAGTTTTCCGAGACAGCAGTCGCTACTCCGCCATGTGCCCTGTTACCAGTAAGGTCGTCAAATCTATAAAAACTATAATTACGAATTAAAGGAGAATCACTAGGTTTAAAATGAGTTTCTTGGAAAAAGAAACAAATAGGTTTAAAATTCGCCGTTAAAAGTTTTATTTCCTCTCTGTGTCTGCTAAAACCATTACAATTCCATTGTAAAAACGCCATACTGGATATATCACTCGGGTTTATGAACTGATTTATAAAAAGATATTATACAAATAGGGAGTATTTGTACGTTAAATTGGAGTGATATATTTGTATTGTACACACAGGTCAAGATTTATCCCCTCTGGCACTATCCATAAATTTGCAATGAACACGAGTCCAGGGTTCTTCGTTATCTTTAGGCTTTGGCTTAAGATATTTCTGGACTCGAGATTTATGAGATGGGTCTAGATCCACCTCCATATCATCACCACTACGTTTGGGTGAGAGGGAGTGGTTCCTACCCTTTCGAGATTTGGGGTTTTGAGTCCCCCGTGTCAACTTCACTGTGGTATGTGAAGGTGTCGCGGGCGTTTTCATCTCTTCATTGTCGTTAATAATTCTTTCAATATCAGGCTCGTTCGATGCTCCCACTTGCTCTGAACGAATCTTAATAGATACAAGTTCAGCAACTTGTTTCTTTAATGATGTTATTTCGATGTCTTTTAGTTTCAATTGCGCTTCAAAATGACGTTTCTCTTCTTCATGCCTTTTCTCTAATTCTACGTGCCTCTTTGCCTGCTCCGCTGACATTTCCAACTGCATCTTGAGTTGTTGCCCCAATTCCTTCACCATATTCTCTAGCTTCTCGACTGCAGGCGGTACAGAGGAATTCTGCGACACAGCCTGGGAAAAGGTTTTGGACATGGTAGAAGGGGGACATTCCTCGGCATATCGTTTCCTTGCTTCGTAAAGTGATATATTATTGAGCGTCTTGATCTCCTGGATTTTCTTTTCCCTCTTCCACTGTGGACATTCCCGGGACCACGACGAGTGGTCACCGTCACAGTTCACACAGTGGAGTTTTCGGGTACATGCATCAGGCTCGTGTTTGTCAGCTGAACAATTTCCGCAAATGGCTGTACCTTGACAACCGTCGCTGGGGTGCCCAAACCTCTGGCATTTAAAACACCGCAGAGGGTTTGGGACGTGCGGACGCACTGTCAGGCACGTATAACCAGCATGGATTTTTTCAGGTATCAAGGGAGTGGCAAAGGTAAGTATAAGAAGAGGTGTCGGTACAAGTTTCCCGCTCTTCCTGGTAGACATCCTGTATACGTCGGTCACATGTTGTAGAGCTAATTCCTTTTTAATTTCCTCAACGTCAACATCTAAGAGATCGTGACAGAACACGACGCCTTTCGATGAGTTCAACGACCTATGAGGGATAACCTCGATAGGGTAGAGTCCGAAAACGGTTGATTTTAAAAGAAGCGACGATTGTTTACAGTTTCGTGTCTCGATCAGAAGCGACCCATTCCTCAGGGTTTTACAGCTTTTAACATCCCCGGCCAAGCCTAGAATGCCTTTCTTCTGAGCGAAAAGCGAAACATTTTTGAAAGTGATATTTTCCTTTTTGATAGTCATAATGAGAAAGCGAGGTTGTTGAAGTTTGGGAATCAGGTCTTCTGCGTTAATGGGGTCATCCAATAAAGATCGAGGTCTTTTATTGTTAACTTTGGTTTGAACAATGTTAGGGGAGGGCTGATTGATAATAGGGGAAGGGGGGTTTGGGTTTGTATCGAGATTCATATTTGGTCCCACGAGCAGCTAGGGAAATGAAGGTCCACTCGCACAGAGCCCCGCATGTGAAAGTAAGGTAAGTATGAAACTGGAAGTCACCAGGTATCCAGAGTTCATCGTTAGAGACTACATTAACCCGTAGCCATTCAGCTCCTCGGCACGATTGTTTACACCTTGAGCTTAGGTTCATGTCCTTGTACTTTGCCATTTTTGTCAACAGATGTGGGCGATTAAAGCATATGGAGGGAGCCGGCAAGAAGAAGGAAAGTAAAAGAAGGAGAGAAGAAAGGAGACAAAAGAGAAGGAAAGAAGTGAGAAGAAAAGTTCAATGCTCAGTACTCCCCCCACACACTCCGGTCACCAGAAGGAGCCCACTCGACCGACGGTCCGAACTTAGTCTGGACCCTCACCCCAGACCTTATCGCCATGGGTGACCCTGCTGGGGGCAAATAAATTGCTCCCGACGATAGCTCTGAGGATCACTGGGCAACGCAAGCCCCCACACCACGTCAAGGTGTCCGGATCCTTTGAGGGGGAACATGCTAAATTTAATGAGCTTCAGAATAAAACAAAAATAGCTTTCTACCTATAAATCTGATATTTTCTCCATTGTTGGAAATCACAGTTGTGTGTGTGAATCTTAGTTTTGCGTAAATTGCAGTCAAAGTTGTATTAAATGTCTTGAGAAGTCAGTTGTCTGCCATTGTTGGATGCGATGCCCTCTACCGCAGCATTCTTATCAGCGGTTCTCCTAGCTCGGCTCCTGATACAGCGACGTGACTTGGTAGCTTGTCGGGCGATCATTTTGGGTCGTTCATATGAAACTGTTAGCGACCTCCGTTATTCTTCATACATTTTATTACAAACTCGTCCATTATAAGCCCTATGAAGTGTTTGGCTGATTTTTTTCCCCGAGAGTTGAACAATTACGTAAATACCCACTTTCAACGCTCTCATATTTGTGCTTCGTGGTTTTTTCAAAGGTGGTTCTGAAACCATCGCAACTCACTCTCTTCTTCGTCCGATATCACGAACTGTGACAAAGGATCGGACGACTCTGCCTCATCATCCGTATTGAAGTTCACTAACGGTTTACGGATTCAAGCTTTCTTTCGAGGCGGAAAAAGTTCCCTTTCATTTTTCATTTCATTTTTGATTTCTCTTGATTTTTTTGATTTTCCGTGATTTTTTTGATTTTTTTTTTTCAAGTGTACACCTTATTTTTTCAGTTGTTAAGCCCTCGGCTTCTACAACAGGCACTTGTTTCTCGTCGATCAAATTGAGTATCCTTACTTTAAATGTCTTGCTCTTCCTTCTTCAGATTCGTCATGGTCTTCTATTCCTCCTCTGTCTTCGTCGCAAAGTGACATTATCTCCTGTGTAGGAGTTGATGAAGACGAAGGTGCAACTAGATCAATTGGTCTATGAACCGAAGTTGGAGTGAGAAATGATCTCATATTGACTTATGATTTCGCCGAATTTAATTTTAATAGTTTCTCTTGCATTTTCCTTCTCTCGTGTCCCATATGCTTCTATTGACTTTCCACCGTACCCCGGGCTCCCCTACTATGCGCCCGCCCTGTGGAGATCTTTGCCATACCTTGTGTTATGGTCATGGTCTGTAGTATTTGCTCGAATAATCCCGGAATGGCCTTTACGAATAATAAAACTTCTCAAATATAAATACATGTAAGTTACATTCATATACATTTTTCAATACATTCACAGACCTAGTCAATGCCCAGTGGACACTATGACTACTTCAAGATAATAACTGTTCAATTATTTTTGTAATACTTACACATGTGACTCACACTTGATCTGACAACTTTTGAGGGATTGAATCGCTTATTAGTCAATAATTGGAGTCATTATCCAAAGCATATGAAGTCAATGTCCAAAGTAAACAGACGCCAACGACAATTTCTACTTTTGTGGCCCAACAGAGGATCTGAACACCGTGGTGTGGGGCTTGCAAGACCCCCAGAGCTGTTGCCGGGAGCAAATAACTTGACCACTCGACCAATGTCGTCACATCCAGTCAGGGGTTGTTGGGGGCTTCTCATCTAGCGAATTGTAGTAGAGGTTGCATAACGCCGACGACAAGCTGTTCCCCTGCGGCAATCCTTTGCTCAGCTGATGAGTCGAATTCATGCCGCACGTCACCAACTCATTGGTGGCGAGATTCATCGCAGACCGCAGCAACTTCTGTCCGTCCAAACCTTTCTATAATCCACGGTAAAAATTTTCTATCATCTTATCCATAGGCGCAAATGACCTCGTTGTCGTCGCGCCCTAAAACTACATTTCTCCAATAATAATAATAATAATAATAATTCTTTATTATGACTATTGATCTTGTCACAAAGATATCAGTCACGTCACATAGAATATACATACATTACAATCGTATAATAATTAACTATTATATTTAAAAACACAAGGCTATAAGTAAAGACATTTGAAGAGTAGTATTTTTACAGTCAAGAATAAAATCGGAAATAGAATATTAACATTTGTTTTGAAGAAACGTTTTTTAATTCATTTCAAATTTGTTCACGCTGAAATAGAACATGCTATATTTAATGAGCTTCAGAATAAAACAAAAATAGCTTTCTACCTATAAATCTGATATTTTCTCCATTGTTGGAAATCACAGTTGTGTGTGTGAATCTTAGTTTTGCGTAAATTGCAGTCAAAGTTGTATTAAATGTCTTGAGAAGTCAGTTGTCTGCCATTGTTGGATGCGATGCCCTCTACCGCAGCATTCTTATCAGCGGTTCTCCTAGCTCGGCTCCTGATACAGCGACGTGACTTGGTAGCTTGTCGGGCGATCATTTTGGGTCGTTCATATGAAACTGTTAGCGACCTCCGTTATTCTTCATACATTTTATTACAAACTTGTCCATTATAAGCCCTATGAAGTGTTTGGCTGATTTTTTTCCCCGAGAGTTGAACAATTACGTAAATACCCACTTTCAACGCTCTCATATTTGTGCTTCGTGGTTTTTTCAAAGGTGGTTCTGAAACCATCGCAACTCACTCTCTTCTTCTTCTTCGTCCGATATCACGAACTGTGATAAAGGATCGGACGACTCTGCCTCATCATCCGTATTGAAGTTCACTAACGGTTTACGGATTCAAGCTTTCTTTCGAGGCGGAAAAAGTTCCCTTTCATTTTTCATTTCATTTTTGATTTCTCTTGATTTTTTTGATTTTCCGTGATTTTTTTGATTTTTTTTTTTCAAGTGTACACCTTATTTTTTCAGTTGTTAACCCCTCGGCTTCTACAACAGGCACTTGTTTCTCGTCGATCAAATTGAGTATCCTTACTTTAAATGTCTTGCTCTTCCTTCTTCAGATTCGTCATGGTCTTTTATTCCTTGTCTGTCTTCGTCGCAAAGTGACATCATCTCCTGTGTAGGAGTTGATGAAGACGAAGGTGCAACTAGATCAATTGGTCTATGAACCGAAGTTGGAGTGAGAAATGATCTCATATTGACTTATGATTTCGCCAAATTTAATTTTAATAGTTTCTCTTGCATTTTCCTTCTCTCGTGTCCCATCTGCTTCTATTCACTTTCCACCGTACCCCGGGCTCCCCTACTATGCGCCCGCCCTGTGGAGATCTTTGCCATGCCTTGTGTTATGGTCATGGTCTGTAGTATTTGCTCGAATAATCCCGGAATGGCCTTTACGAATAATAAAACTTCTCAAATATAAATACATGTAAGTTACATTCATATACATTTTTCAATACATTCACAGACCTAGTCAATGCCCAGCGGACACTATGACTACTTCAAGATAATAACTGTTCAATTATTTTTGTAATACTTACACATGTGACTCACACTTGATCTGACAACTTTTGAGGGATTGAATCGCTTATTAGTCAATAATTGGAGTCATTATCCAAAGCATATGAAGTCAATGTCCAAAGTAAACAGACGCCAACGACAATTTCTACTTTTGTGGCCCAACAGAGGATCTGAACACCGTGGTGTGGGGCTTGCAAGACCCCCCAGAGCTGTTGCCGGGAGCAAATAACTTGACCACTCGACCAATGTCGTCACATCCTGTCAGGGGTTGCTGGGGGCTTCTCATCTAGCGAATTGTAGTAGAGGTTGCATAACGCCGACGACAAGCTGTTCCCCTGCGGCAATCCTTTGCTCAGCTGATGAGTCGAATTCATGCCGCACGTCACCAACTCATTGGTGGCGAGATTCATCGCAGACCGCAGCAACTTCTGTCCGTCCAAACCTTTCTATAATCCACGGTAAAAATTTTCGTTGAAAAAAGAAAATTTTCGTCTGACTTTGAGAAGGGATTCTCTACACGTTTTCTCTACTCTTTTCTCTTCACCTGTCGTAGACGTTCATGTTATCTTATTTTTAGAGATGGGCCGATTCCGATTCCGATTCTGCCATTTCTACGATTCTTAAAGAATCGTAGGAATCGCAATTCTTGCATTTATTGTTCATTTTGAACGATTCCGATTCTTTGAAAAAATGGCGCCAATTTGATTGAATTTTTAAAACCAATCAATGCAGCTTGTATACTTTGAAGCTTCCTATTGGCTGTGGGATCTGAACCAATAGAAACGGCCTGTTCAAGATGATACAAAATGGCTGTCATCTTTGCAGTTTGCTACAGGCCTACTTAACCTCTTTCAGTTCTTAATGTTTTACTGAAATATCTACCTGGTTGTGTAACTTGAATTGTGTGATGGCTACTAGTTCTAAGCGAAGAAGGAGTGAAGTGTGGGATTACTTCAAAGTTAAAACTACAAATTCCAACTATGCAGTGTGTGACTTTTGTAAAGTAACAATATCCAGGGGAGGAAGTAAAGGTGGAGGTCAACAAGCCATGTCATACACAACATCCAATATGCTGAAACATTTAAAAACATTCCACCAAGATGCTGTGCAGCAATGCAAAGAAAATGATGTAGATAATGACCTTGCAGAAGTTGTGTCGGATGATGAGGAAGTTATGCCTAGGCCTTCATCTGCATCAAGTTCAAGTATAAGTGCAAGGTCTAGCCCAACTAGCCCTAGTCCTAGGCCGACTGTTTTTGCACCAGTGTTTGGTCCGATAACTAGTTCCCCTACTCATAGGCCTAGGTCGGAAGTGAATCAAGTTAACTCCCTGACAAGTTCTGTAGACGTAGGCCATCTCAGTGCTGCTTTGCCTAGGCCTAGGCCGTCGGCACCTTCTCCTACGACCGATCAACCTACAGTAAAACAAGCATTTGACAGAACAAGACCACTCAAATCAACAGATTCAAGGGCTATCAAGATCACGAATCTTGTTGCAGAGATGATATGTACTGATAACCAACCGATCAGCATTGTTGAAGATCGGGGATTTCAAAGAGAACTGCGGTTTTTAGAACCAAGGTATACATTGCCAGGAAGGAAATACTTTTCGACAACAGCAATACCTACTATGTATGAAAAGGTGTGTGCTAAAATCAAGATTTTGTCAAAAAAAGCTGAGCACATTAGTATTACCACTGACATGTGGAGTTCCACAGCTAACATAGACTATATGAGTCTCACAGCCCATTTTTTCAACTGAAGAAATGGAACAAATACACATTTGTCTTGATGTAGTACCGTTTCCGTACGACTCGCACAGTGCAGCATATCTTGCGCAGTTCATGAAGGAATCACTAGTGCACTGGGGTTTTCTAGAAAAACTGAATGTAATTGTTCGTGACAATGCGAGGAATATTGTTGCAGCTATGGAGCTAGGAAAGTTTACTCACATTCCTTGCATTGCCCATACCTTACAGTTGGTAGTGAAAGATGGGTGCTTAGACAATCCAGAAATTTCGTCGTTAACTGCTATTTGCCGAAGAATTGTTGGTCACTTTAAGCATTCTGTTAATTCTTATAAACTGCTGAAAAAATCACAGGAAACATTAGGCTTACCTTCGCATAGCATCATTCAAGATGAGCCAACTAGGTGGAACAGCACCTTCCACATGCTTCAGCGCTTGGTTGAGCAAAAGGATGCCATTCTTTTGGTAACACCTCATTTTCCAAACACGGGCAAGCAAACGTAAGAACTGACTACTGACGAGTGGGCAAGCTTAGAACCCCTCGTAGCGGCACTGAAGGTATTTGATGATGTCACTAAATCTGCAAGTTCAGCTGCGGTAACTGCCTCAGAAGTTATTCCGATGGTGAATGCAGTCAACATTTCGCTTGATGCAATAATGGATTATGGAAATTTCAAGGAAAAACTGAAGGAGTCCTTGCATCGACGGTATGGGGAGTGTGAGAAAGAGGCTATATATGCATTCGCCACTATTCTAGACCCAAGATTTAAAACCAAGATTTTTAAATCGAAGTGGAAAGCTGACCGTGCAGTTCGAGGATTGACTGATGAGTTGGACCAAATGATCTTGGTCATACCGGCAAATGAGTTGAGGGCTGACACAGGATCTGAAGAAAGATCGTCATCAGAACATGTCTTCTCATTGTATACAGAGCTGTTAAGCCAAAATAGTGAGGTAAGAATTTTAAATATAAGTACAATTATTAGGCCATAGGGGCTTTATTTCAACAGATATTCATCCTGATTTGCATTTTATCTATCATTTTAGATCCATCAGGAGCCTGTTACTGGAGCAGATGAAGTCAGAGCGTACATTGCAGAACCACTCCTGTCAGTGAATAAAGACCCATTGGAATACTGGAAGACTTCAAAGTTTAAAAATCTTAAAGCATTAGCTCGTAAATATTTAGGAACACCGCCGTCCACCGTGTTTTCTGAACGTTTATTCAGTACTGCTGGCCTCATTTGCGACAAGAAGAGAAGTCGTTTGACACCGGACAGACTGAAGATGCTTGTATTCTTGAATAAAAACCTGCCAATGATCAACTATCAATACTAATTAGTAACTCCTGTACATACTAATATGAGTTATGATTAAATATTGGTAATTGTAACTGTAGTACTAGCATACATAGTTTGTGCAAGTAAAATAAAAAAATAAATAAAAAATTACTGGTGCCTATTCATGTTCCTATAGTAGTACGGTATGTCCCATATACAGTTAGGGCCTACATGTTATATATTCTTGTTCACTTAAGAATCGGAATCGGTCAAGAATCGGAATCGTATACAAATATTTGAGAATCGGAATCAGAATCGGAATCGTGAAAATCAAGAATCGGCCCATCTCTACTTATTTTATATCATCTTATCCATAGGCGCAAATGACCTCGTTGTCGTCACGCCCTAAAACTCCATTTCTCCAATAATAATAATAATAATAATAATTCTTCATTATGACTATTGATCTTGTCACAAAGATATCAGTCACGTCACATAGAATATACATACATCACAATCGTATAATAATTAACTATTATATTTAAAAACACAAGGCTATAAGTAAAGACATTTAAAGAGTAGTATTTTTACAGTCAAGAATAAAATCGGAAATAGAACAATAACATTTGTTTTGAAGAAACGTTTTTTAATTCATTTCAAACTTGTTTACGCTAAAATAGAACATGCTATATTTAATGAGCTTCAGAATAAAACAAGAATAGCTTTCTACCTATACATCTAATATTTTCTCCATTGTTGGAAATCACAGTTGTGTGTGTGAATCTTAGTTTTGCGTAAATTGCAGTCAAAGTTGTATTAAATGTCTTGAGAAGTCAGTTGTCTGCCATTGTTGGATGCGATGCCCTCTACCGCAGCATTCTTATCAGCGGTTCTCCTAGCTCGGCTCCTGATACAGCGACGTGACTTGGTAGCTTGTCGGGCGATCATTTTGGGTCGTTCATATGAAACTGTTAGCGACCTCCGTTATTCTTCATACATTTTATTACAAACTCGTCCATTATAAGCCCTATGAAGTGTTTGGCTGATTTTTTTCCCGAGAGTTGAACAATTACGTAAATACCCACTTTCAACGCTCTCATATTTGTGCTTCGTGGTTTTTTCAAAGGTGGTTCTGGAACCATCGCAACTCACTCTCTTCTTCTTCGTCCGATATCACGAACTGTGATAAAGGATCGAACGACTCTGCCTCATCAACTGTATTGAAGTTCACTAACGGTTTACGGATTCAAGCTTTCTTTCGAGGCGGAAAAAGTTCCCTTTCATTTTTCATTTCATTTTTGATTTCTCTTGATTTTTTTGATTTTCCGTGATTTTTTTGATTTTTTTTTTCAAGTGTACACCTTATTTTTTCAGTTGTTAACCCCTCGGCTTCTACAACAGGCACTTGTTTCTCGTCGATCAAATTGAGTATCCTTACTTTAAATGTCTTGCTCTTCCTTCTTCAGATTCGTCATGGTCTTTTATTCCTTGTCTGTCTTCGTCGCAAAGTGACATTATCTCCTGTGTAGGAGTTGATGAAGACGAAGGTGCAACTAGATCAATTGGTCTATGAACCGAAGTTGGAGTGAGAAATGATCTCATATTGACTTATGATTTCGCCAAATTTAATTTTAATAGTTTCTCTTGCATTTTCCTTCTCTCGTGTCCCATCTGCTTCTATTCACTTTCCACCGTACCCCGGGCTCCCCTACTATGCGCCCGCCCTGTGGAGATCTTTGCCATGCCTTGTGTTATGGTCATGGTCTGTAGTATTTGCTCGAATAATCCCGGAATGGCCTTTACGAATAATAAAACTTCTCAAATATAAATACATGTAAGTTACATTCATATACATTTTTCAGTACATTCACAGACCTAGTCAATGCCCAGCGGACACTATGACTACTTCAAGATAATAACTGTTCAATTATTTTTGTAATACTTACACATGTGACTCACACTTGATCTGACAACTTTTGAGGGATTGAATCGCTTATTAGTCAATAATTGGAGTCATTATCCAAAGCATATGAAGTCAATGTCCAAAGTAAACAGACGCCAACGACAATTTCTACTTTTGTGGCCCAACAGAGGATCTGAACACCGTGGTGTGGGGCTTGCAAGACCCCCAGAGCTGTTGCCGGGAGCAAATAACTTGACCACTCGACCAATGTCGTCACATCCTGTCAGGGGTTGCTGGGGGCTTCTCATCTAGCGAATTGTAGTAGAGGTTGCATAACGCCGACGACAAGCTGTTCCCCTGCGGCAATCCTTTGCTCAGCTGATGAGTCGAATTCATGCCGCACGTCACCAACTCATTGGTGGCGAGATTCATCGCAGACCGCAGCAACTTCTGTCCGTCCAAACCTTTCTATAATCCACGGTAAAAATTTTCGTTAAAAAAAGAAAATTTTCGTCTGACTTTGAGAAGGGATTCTCTACACGTTTTCTCTACTCTTTTCTCTTCACCTGTCGTAGACGTTCATGTTATCTTATTTTTAGAGATGGGCCGATTCCGATTCCGATTCTGCCATTTCTACGATTCTTAAAGAATCGTAGGAATCGCAATTCTTGCATTTATTGTTCATTTTGAACGATTCCGATTCTTTGAAAAAATGGCGCCAATTTGATTGAATTTTTAAAACCAATCAATGCAGCTTGTATACTTTGAAGCTTCCTATTGGCTGTGGGATCTGAACCAATAGAAACGGCCTGTTCAAGATGATACAAAATGGCTGTCATCTTTGCAGTTTGCTACAGGCCTACTTAACCTCTTTCAGTTCTTAATGTTTTACTGAAATATCTACCTGGTTGTGTAACTTGAATTGTGTGATGGCTACTAGTTCTAAGCGAAGAAGGAGTGAAGTGTGGGATTACTTCAAAGTTAAAACTACAAATTCCAACTATGCAGTGTGTGACTTTTGTAAAGTAACAATATCCAGGGGAGGAAGTAAAGGTGGAGGTCAACAAGCCATGTCATACACAACATCCAATATGCTGAAACATTTAAAAACATTCCACCAAGATGCTGTGCAGCAATGCAAAGAAAATGATGTAGATAATGACCTTGCAGAAGTTGTGTCGGATGATGAGGAAGTTATGCCTAGGCCTTCATCTGCATCAAGTTCAAGTATAAGTGCAAGGTCTAGCCCAACTAGCCCTAGTCCTAGGCCGACTGTTTTTGCACCAGTGTTTGGTCCGATAACTAGTTCCCCTACTCATAGGCCTAGGTCGGAAGTGAATCAAGTTAACTCCCTGACAAGTTCTGTAGACGTAGGCCATCTCAGTGCTGCTTTGCCTAGGCCTAGGCCGTCGGCACCTTCTCCTACGACCGATCAACCTACAGTAAAACAAGCATTTGACAGAACAAGACCACTCAAATCAACAGATTCAAGGGCTATCAAGATCACGAATCTTGTTGCAGAGATGATATGTACTGATAACCAACCGATCAGCATTGTTGAAGATCGGGGATTTCAAAGAGAACTGCGGTTTTTAGAACCAAGGTATACATTGCCAGGAAGGAAATACTTTTCGACAACAGCAATACCTACTATGTATGAAAAGGTGTGTGCTAAAATCAAGATTTTGTCAAAAAAAGCTGAGCACATTAGTATTACCACTGACATGTGGAGTTCCACAGCTAACATAGACTATATGAGTCTCACAGCCCATTTTTAACTGAAGAAATGGAACAAATACACATTTGTCTTGATGTAGTACCGTTTCCGTACGACTCGCACAGTGCAGCATATCTTGCGCAGTTCATGAAGGAATCACTAGTGCACTGGGGTTTTCTAGAAAAACTGAATGTAATTGTTCGTGACAATGCGAGGAATATTGTTGCAGCTATGGAGCTAGGAAAGTTTACTCACATTCCTTGCATTGCCCATACCTTACAGTTGGTAGTGAAAGATGGGTGCTTAGACAATCCAGAAATTTCGTCGTTAACTGCTATTTGCCGAAGAATTGTTGGTCACTTTAAGCATTCTGTTAATTCTTATAAACTGCTGAAAAAATCACAGGAAACATTAGGCTTACCTTCGCATAGCATCATTCAAGATGAGCCAACTAGGTGGAACAGCACCTTCCACATGCTTCAGCGCTTGGTTGAGCAAAAGGATGCCATTCTTTTGGTAACACCTCATTTTCCAAACACGGGCAAGCAAACGTAAGAACTGACTACTGACGAGTGGGCAAGCTTAGAACCCCTCGTAGCGGCACTGAAGGTATTTGATGATGTCACTAAATCTGCAAGTTCAGCTGCGGTAACTGCCTCAGAAGTTATTCCGATGGTGAATGCAGTCAACATTTCGCTTGATGCAATAATGGATTATGGAAATTTCAAGGAAAAACTGAAGGAGTCCTTGCATCGACGGTATGGGGAGTGTGAGAAAGAGGCTATATATGCATTCGCCACTATTCTAGACCCAAGATTTAAAACCAAGATTTTTAAATCGAAGTGGAAAGCTGACCGTGCAGTTCGAGGATTGACTGATGAGTTGGACCAAATGATCTTGGTCATACCGGCAAATGAGTTGAGGGCTGACACAGGATCTGAAGAAAGATCGTCATCAGAACATGTCTTCTCATTGTATACAGAGCTGTTAAGCCAAAATAGTGAGGTAAGAATTTTAAATATAAGTACAATTATTAGGCCATAGGGGCTTTATTTCAACAGATATTCATCCTGATTTGCATTTTATCTATCATTTTAGATCCATCAGGAGCCTGTTACTGGAGCAGATGAAGTCAGAGCGTACATTGCAGAACCACTCCTGTCAGTGAATAAAGACCCATTGGAATACTGGAAGACTTCAAAGTTTAAAAATCTTAAAGCATTAGCTCGTAAATATTTAGGAACACCGCCGTCCACCGTGTTTTCTGAACGTTTATTCAGTACTGCTGGCCTCATTTGCGACAAGAAGAGAAGTCGTTTGACACCGGACAGACTGAAGATGCTTGTATTCTTGAATAAAAACCTGCCAATGATCAACTATCAATACTAATTAGTAACTCCTGTACATACTAATATGAGTTATGATTAAATATTGGTAATTGTAACTGTAGTACTAGCATACATAGTTTGTGCAAGTAAAATAAAAAAATAAATAAAAAATTACTGGTGCCTATTCATGTTCCTATAGTAGTACGGTATGTCCCATATACAGTTAGGGCCTACATGTTATATATTCTTGTTCACTTAAGAATCGGAATCGGTCAAGAATCGGAATCGTATACAAATATTTGAGAATCGGAATCAGAATCGGAATCGTGAAAATCAAGAATCGGCCCATCTCTACTTATTTTATATCATCTTATCCATAGGCGCAAATGACCTCGTTGTCGTCACGCCCTAAAACTCCATTTCTCCAATAATAATAATAATAATAATAATTCTTCATTATGACTATTGATCTTGTCACAAAGATATCAGTCACGTCACATAGAATATACATACATCACAATCGTATAATAATTAACTATTATATTTAAAAACACAAGGCTATAAGTAAAGACATTTAAAGAGTAGTATTTTTACAGTCAAGAATAAAATCGGAAATAGAACAATAACATTTGTTTTGAAGAAACGTTTTTTAATTCATTTCAAACTTGTTTACGCTAAAATAGAACATGCTATATTTAATGAGCTTCAGAATAAAACAAGAATAGCTTTCTACCTATAAATCTAATATTTTCTCCATTGTTGGAAATCACAGTTGTGTGTGTGAATCTTAGTTTTGCGTAAATTGCAGTCAAAGTTGTATTAAATGTCTTGAGAAGTCAGTTGTCTGCCATTGTTGGATGCGATGCCCTCTACCGCAGCATTCTTATCAGCGGTTCTCCTAGCTCGGCTCCTGATACAGCGACGTGACTTGGTAGCTTGTCGGGCGATCATTTTGGGTCGTTCATATGAAACTGTTAGCGACCTCCGTTATTCTTCATACATTTTATTACAAACTCGTCCATTATAAGCCCTATGAAGTGTTTGGCTGATTTTTTTCCCCGAGAGTTGAACAATTACGTAAATACCCACTTTCAACGCTCTCATATTTGTGCTTCGTGGTTATTTCAAAGGTGGTTCTGGAACCATCGCAACTCACTCTCTTCTTCTTCGTCCGATATCACGAACTGTGATAAAGGATCGGACGACTCTGCCTCATCATCCGTATTGAAGTTCACTAACGGTTTACGGATTCAAGCTTTCTTTCGAGGCGGAAAAAGTTCCCTTTCATTTTTCATTTCATTTTTGATTTCTCTTGATTTTTTTGATTTTCCGTGATTTTTTTGATTTTTTTTTTTCAAGTGTACACCTTATTTTTTCAGTTGTTAACCCCTCGGCTTCTACAACAGGCACTTGTTTCTCGTCGATCAAATTGAGTATCCTTACTTTAAATGTCTTGCTCTTCCTTCTTCAGATTCGTCATGGTCTTTTATTCCTTGTCTGTCTTCGTCGCAAAGTGACATCATCTCCTGTGTAGGAGTTGATGAAGACGAAGGTGCAACTAGATCAATTGGTCTATGAACCGAAGTTGGAGTGAGAAATGATCTCATATTGACTTATGATTTCGCCAAATTTAATTTTAATAGTTTCTCTTGCATTTTCCTTCTCTCGTGTCCCATCTGCTTCTATTCACTTTCCACCGTACCCCGGGCTCCCCTACTATGCGCCCGCCCTGTGGAGATCTTTGCCATGCCTTGTGTTATGGTCATGGTCTGTAGTATTTGCTCGAATAATCCCGGAATGGCCTTTACGAATAATAAAACTTCTCAAATATAAATACATGTAAGTTACATTCATATACATTTTTCAATACATTCACAGACCTAGTCAATGCCCAGCGGACACTATGACTACTTCAAGATAATAACTGTTCAATTATTTTTGTAATACTTACACATGTGACTCACACTTGATCTGACAACTTTTGAGGGATTGAATCGCTTATTAGTCAATAATTGGAGTCATTATCCAAAGCATATGAAGTCAATGTCCAAAGTAAACAGACGCCAACGACAATTTCTACTTTTGTGGCCCAACAGAGGATCTGAACACCGTGGTGTGGGGCTTGCAAGACCCCCAGAGCTGTTGCCGGGAGCAAATAACTTGACCACTCGACCAATGTCGTCACATCCTGTCAGGGGTTGCTGGGGGCTTCTCATCTAGCGAATTGTAGTAGAGGTTGCATAACGCCGACGACAAGCTGTTCCCCTGCGGCAATCCTTTGCTCAGCTGATGAGTCGAATTCATGCCGCACGTCACCAACTCATTGGTGGCGAGATTCATCGCAGACCGCAGCAACTTCTGTCCGTCCAAACCTTTCTATAATCCACGGTAAAAATTTTCGTTAAAAAAAGAAAATTTTCGTCTGACTTTGAGAAGGGATTCTCTACACGTTTTCTCTACTCTTTTCTCTTCACCTGTCGTAGACGTTCATGTTATCTTATTTTTAGAGATGGGCCGATTCCGATTCCGATTCTGCCATTTCTACGATTCTTAAAGAATCGTAGGAATCGCAATTCTTGCATTTATTGTTCATTTTGAACGATTCCGATTCTTTGAAAAAATGGCGCCAATTTGATTGAATTTTTAAAACCAATCAATGCAGCTTGTATACTTTGAAGCTTCCTATTGGCTGTGGGATCTGAACCAATAGAAACGGCCTGTTCAAGATGATACAAAATGGCTGTCATCTTTGCAGTTTGCTACAGGCCTACTTAACCTCTTTCAGTTCTTAATGTTTTACTGAAATATCTACCTGGTTGTGTAACTTGAATTGTGTGATGGCTACTAGTTCTAAGCGAAGAAGGAGTGAAGTGTGGGATTACTTCAAAGTTAAAACTACAAATTCCAACTATGCAGTGTGTGACTTTTGTAAAGTAACAATATCCAGGGGAGGAAGTAAAGGTGGAGGTCAACAAGCCATGTCATACACAACATCCAATATGCTGAAACATTTAAAAACATTCCACCAAGATGCTGTGCAGCAATGCAAAGAAAATGATGTAGATAATGACCTTGCAGAAGTTGTGTCGGATGATGAGGAAGTTATGCCTAGGCCTTCATCTGCATCAAGTTCAAGTATAAGTGCAAGGTCTAGCCCAACTAGCCCTAGTCCTAGGCCGACTGTTTTTGCACCAGTGTTTGGTCCGATAACTAGTTCCCCTACTCATAGGCCTAGGTCGGAAGTGAATCAAGTTAACTCCCTGACAAGTTCTGTAGACGTAGGCCATCTCAGTGCTGCTTTGCCTAGGCCTAGGCCGTCGGCACCTTCTCCTACGACCGATCAACCTACAGTAAAACAAGCATTTGACAGAACAAGACCACTCAAATCAACAGATTCAAGGGCTATCAAGATCACGAATCTTGTTGCAGAGATGATATGTACTGATAACCAACCGATCAGCATTGTTGAAGATCGGGGATTTCAAAGAGAACTGCGGTTTTTAGAACCAAGGTATACATTGCCAGGAAGGAAATACTTTTCGACAACAGCAATACCTACTATGTATGAAAAGGTGTGTGCTAAAATCAAGATTTTGTCAAAAAAAGCTGAGCACATTAGTATTACCACTGACATGTGGAGTTCCACAGCTAACATAGACTATATGAGTCTCACAGCCCATTTTTCAACTGAAGAAATGGAACAAATACACATTTGTCTTGATGTAGTACCGTTTCCGTACGACTCGCACAGTGCAGCATATCTTGCGCAGTTCATGAAGGAATCACTAGTGCACTGGGGTTTTCTAGAAAAACTGAATGTAATTGTTCGTGACAATGCGAGGAATATTGTTGCAGCTATGGAGCTAGGAAAGTTTACTCACATTCCTTGCATTGCCCATACCTTACAGTTGGTAGTGAAAGATGGGTGCTTAGACAATCCAGAAATTTCGTCGTTAACTGCTATTTGCCGAAGAATTGTTGGTCACTTTAAGCATTCTGTTAATTCTTATAAACTGCTGAAAAAATCACAGGAAACATTAGGCTTACCTTCGCATAGCATCATTCAAGATGAGCCAACTAGGTGGAACAGCACCTTCCACATGCTTCAGCGCTTGGTTGAGCAAAAGGATGCCATTCTTTTGGTAACACCTCATTTTCCAAACACGGGCAAGCAAACGTAAGAACTGACTACTGACGAGTGGGCAAGCTTAGAACCCCTCGTAGCGGCACTGAAGGTATTTGATGATGTCACTAAATCTGCAAGTTCAGCTGCGGTAACTGCCTCAGAAGTTATTCCGATGGTGAATGCAGTCAACATTTCGCTTGATGCAATAATGGATTATGGAAATTTCAAGGAAAAACTGAAGGAGTCCTTGCATCGACGGTATGGGGAGTGTGAGAAAGAGGCTATATATGCATTCGCCACTATTCTAGACCCAAGATTTAAAACCAAGATTTTTAAATCGAAGTGGAAAGCTGACCGTGCAGTTCGAGGATTGACTGATGAGTTGGACCAAATGATCTTGGTCATACCGGCAAATGAGTTGAGGGCTGACACAGGATCTGAAGAAAGATCGTCATCAGAACATGTCTTCTCATTGTATACAGAGCTGTTAAGCCAAAATAGTGAGGTAAGAATTTTAAATATAAGTACAATTATTAGGCCATAGGGGCTTTATTTCAACAGATATTCATCCTGATTTGCATTTTATCTATCATTTTAGATCCATCAGGAGCCTGTTACTGGAGCAGATGAAGTCAGAGCGTACATTGCAGAACCACTCCTGTCAGTGAATAAAGACCCATTGGAATACTGGAAGACTTCAAAGTTTAAAAATCTTAAAGCATTAGCTCGTAAATATTTAGGAACACCGCCGTCCACCGTGTTTTCTGAACGTTTATTCAGTACTGCTGGCCTCATTTGCGACAAGAAGAGAAGTCGTTTGACACCGGACAGACTGAAGATGCTTGTATTCTTGAATAAAAACCTGCCAATGATCAACTATCAATACTAATTAGTAACTCCTGTACATACTAATATGAGTTATGATTAAATATTGGTAATTGTAACTGTAGTACTAGCATACATAGTTTGTGCAAGTAAAATAAAAAAATAAATAAAAAATTACTGGTGCCTATTCATGTTCCTATAGTAGTACGGTATGTCCCATATACAGTTAGGGCCTACATGTTATATATTCTTGTTCACTTAAGAATCGGAATCGGTCAAGAATCGGAATCGTATACAAATATTTGAGAATCGGAATCAGAATCGGAATCGTGAAAATCAAGAATCGGCCCATCTCTACTTATTTTATATCATCTTATCCATAGGCGCAAATGACCTCGTTGTCGTCACGCCCTAAAACTCCATTTCTCCAATAATAATAATAATAATAATAATTCTTCATTATGACTATTGATCTTGTCACAAAGATATCAGTCACGTCACATAGAATATACATACATCACAATCGTATAATAATTAACTATTATATTTAAAAACACAAGGCTATAAGTAAAGACATTTAAAGAGTAGTATTTTTACAGTCAAGAATAAAATCGGAAATAGAACAATAACATTTGTTTTGAAGAAACGTTTTTTAATTCATTTCAAACTTGTTTACGCTAAAATAGAACATGCTATATTTAATGAGCTTCAGAATAAAACAAGAATAGCTTTCTACCTATAAATCTAATATTTTCTCCATTGTTGGAAATCACAGTTGTGTGTGTGAATCTTAGTTTTGCGTAAATTGCAGTCAAAGTTGTATTAAATGTCTTGAGAAGTCAGTTGTCTGCCATTGTTGGATGCGATGCCCTCTACCGCAGCATTCTTATCAGCGGTTCTCCTAGCTCGGCTCCTGATACAGCGACGTGACTTGGTAGCTTGTCGGGCGATCATTTTGGGTCGTTCATATGAAACTGTTAGCGACCTCCGTTATTCTTCATACATTTTATTACAAACTCGTCCATTATAAGCCCTATGAAGTGTTTGGCTGATTTTTTTCCCCGAGAGTTGAACAATTACGTAAATACCCACTTTCAACGCTCTCATATTTGTGCTTCGTGGTTTTTTCAAAGGTGGTTCTGGAACCATCGCAACTCACTCTCTTCTTCTTCGTCCGATATCACGAACTGTGATAAAGGATCGAACGACTCTGCCTCATCAACTGTATTGAAGTTCACTAACGGTTTACGGATTCAAGCTTTCTTTCGAGGCGGAAAAAGTTCCCTTTCATTTTTCATTTCATTTTTGATTTCTCTTGATTTTTTTGATTTTCCGTGATTTTTTTGATTTTTTTTTTTCAAGTGTACACCTTATTTTTTCAGTTGTTAACCCCTCGGCTTCTACAACAGGCACTTGTTTCTCGTCGATCAAATTGAGTATCCTTACTTTAAATGTCTTGCTCTTCCTTCTTCAGATTCGTCATGGTCTTTTATTCCTTGTCTGTCTTCGTCGCAAAGTGACATTATCTCCTGTGTAGGAGTTGATGAAGACGAAGGTGCAACTAGATCAATTGGTCTATGAACCGAAGTTGGAGTGAGAAATGATCTCATATTGACTTATGATTTCGCCAAATTTAATTTTAATAGTTTCTCTTGCATTTTCCTTCTCTCGTGTCCCATCTGCTTCTATTGACTTTCCACCGTACCCCGGGCTCCCCTACTATGCGCCCGCCCTGTGGAGATCTTTGCCATGCCTTGTGTTATGGTCATGGTCTGTAGTATTTGCTCGAATAATCCCGGAATGGCCTTTACGAATAATAAAACTTCTCAAATATAAATACATGTAAGTTACATTCATATACATTTTTCAATACATTCACAGACCTAGTCAATGCCCAGCGGACACTATGACTACTTCAAGATAATAACTGTTCAATTATTTTTGTAATACTTACACATGTGACTCACACTTGATCTGACAACTTTTGAGGGATTGAATCGCTTATTAGTCAATAATTGGAGTCATTATCCAAAGCATATGAAGTCAATGTCCAAAGTAAACAGACGCCAACGACAATTTCTACTTTTGTGGCCCAACAGAGGATCTGAACACCGTGGTGTGGGGCTTGCAAGACCCCCAGAGCTGTTGCCGGGAGCAAATAACTTGACCACTCGACCAATGTCGTCACATCCTGTCAGGGGTTGCTGGGGGCTTCTCATCTAGCGAATTGTAGTAGAGGTTGCATAACGCCGACGACAAGCTGTTCCCCTGCGGCAATCCTTTGCTCAGCTGATGAGTCGAATTCATGCCGCACGTCACCAACTCGTTGGTGGCGAGATTCATCGCAGACCGCAGCAACTTCTGTCCGTCCAAACCTTTCTATAATCCACGGTAAAAATTTTCGTTGAAAAAAGAAAATTTTCGTCTGACTTTGAGAAGGGATTCTCTACACGTTTTCTCTACTCTTTTCTCTTCACCTGTCGTAGACGTTCATGTTATCTTATTTTTAGAGATGGGCCGATTCCGATTCCGATTCTGCCATTTCTACGATTCTTAAAGAATCGTAGGAATCGCAATTCTTGCATTTATTGTTCATTTTGAACGATTCCGATTCTTTGAAAAAATGGCGCCAATTTGATTGAATTTTTAAAACCAATCAATGCAGCTTGTATACTTTGAAGCTTCCTATTGGCTGTGGGATCTGAACCAATAGAAACGGCCTGTTCAAGATGATACAAAATGGCTGTCATCTTTGCAGTTTGCTACAGGCCTACTTAACCTCTTTCAGTTCTTAATGTTTTACTGAAATATCTACCTGGTTGTGTAACTTGAATTGTGTGATGGCTACTAGTTCTAAGCGAAGAAGGAGTGAAGTGTGGGATTACTTCAAAGTTAAAACTACAAATTCCAACTATGCAGTGTGTGACTTTTGTAAAGTAACAATATCCAGGGGAGGAAGTAAAGGTGGAGGTCAACAAGCCATGTCATACACAACATCCAATATGCTGAAACATTTAAAAACATTCCACCAAGATGCTGTGCAGCAATGCAAAGAAAATGATGTAGATAATGACCTTGCAGAAGTTGTGTCGGATGATGAGGAAGTTATGCCTAGGCCTTCATCTGCATCAAGTTCAAGTATAAGTGCAAGGTCTAGCCCAACTAGCCCTAGTCCTAGGCCGACTGTTTTTGCACCAGTGTTTGGTCCGATAACTAGTTCCCCTACTCATAGGCCTAGGTCGGAAGTGAATCAAGTTAACTCCCTGACAAGTTCTGTAGACGTAGGCCATCTCAGTGCTGCTTTGCCTAGGCCTAGGCCGTCGGCACCTTCTCCTACGACCGATCAACCTACAGTAAAACAAGCATTTGACAGAACAAGACCACTCAAATCAACAGATTCAAGGGCTATCAAGATCACGAATCTTGTTGCAGAGATGATATGTACTGATAACCAACCGATCAGCATTGTTGAAGATCGGGGATTTCAAAGAGAACTGCGGTTTTTAGAACCAAGGTATACATTGCCAGGAAGGAAATACTTTTCGACAACAGCAATACCTACTATGTATGAAAAGGTGTGTGCTAAAATCAAGATTTTGTCAAAAAAAGCTGAGCACATTAGTATTACCACTGACATGTGGAGTTCCACAGCTAACATAGACTATATGAGTCTCACAGCCCATTTTTTAACTGAAGAAATGGAACAAATACACATTTGTCTTGATGTAGTACCGTTTCCGTACGACTCGCACAGTGCAGCATATCTTGCGCAGTTCATGAAGGAATCACTAGTGCACTGGGGTTTTCTAGAAAAACTGAATGTAATTGTTCGTGACAATGCGAGGAATATTGTTGCAGCTATGGAGCTAGGAAAGTTTACTCACATTCCTTGCATTGCCCATACCTTACAGTTGGTAGTGAAAGATGGGTGCTTAGACAATCCAGAAATTTCGTCGTTAACTGCTATTTGCCGAAGAATTGTTGGTCACTTTAAGCATTCTGTTAATTCTTATAAACTGCTGAAAAAATCACAGGAAACATTAGGCTTACCTTCGCATAGCATCATTCAAGATGAGCCAACTAGGTGGAACAGCACCTTCCACATGCTTCAGCGCTTGGTTGAGCAAAAGGATGCCATTCTTTTGGTAACACCTCATTTTCCAAACACGGGCAAGCAAACGTAAGAACTGACTACTGACGAGTGGGCAAGCTTAGAACCCCTCGTAGCGGCACTGAAGGTATTTGATGATGTCACTAAATCTGCAAGTTCAGCTGCGGTAACTGCCTCAGAAGTTATTCCGATGGTGAATGCAGTCAACATTTCGCTTGATGCAATAATGGATTATGGAAATTTCAAGGAAAAACTGAAGGAGTCCTTGCATCGACGGTATGGGGAGTGTGAGAAAGAGGCTATATATGCATTCGCCACTATTCTAGACCCAAGATTTAAAACCAAGATTTTTAAATCGAAGTGGAAAGCTGACCGTGCAGTTCGAGGATTGACTGATGAGTTGGACCAAATGATCTTGGTCATACCGGCAAATGAGTTGAGGGCTGACACAGGATCTGAAGAAAGATCGTCATCAGAACATGTCTTCTCATTGTATACAGAGCTGTTAAGCCAAAATAGTGAGGTAAGAATTTTAAATATAAGTACAATTATTAGGCCATAGGGGCTTTATTTCAACAGATATTCATCCTGATTTGCATTTTATCTATCATTTTAGATCCATCAGGAGCCTGTTACTGGAGCAGATGAAGTCAGAGCGTACATTGCAGAACCACTCCTGTCAGTGAATAAAGACCCATTGGAATACTGGAAGACTTCAAAGTTTAAAAATCTTAAAGCATTAGCTCGTAAATATTTAGGAACACCGCCGTCCACCGTGTTTTCTGAACGTTTATTCAGTACTGCTGGCCTCATTTGCGACAAGAAGAGAAGTCGTTTGACACCGGACAGACTGAAGATGCTTGTATTCTTGAATAAAAACCTGCCAATGATCAACTATCAATACTAATTAGTAACTCCTGTACATACTAATATGAGTTATGATTAAATATTGGTAATTGTAACTGTAGTACTAGCATACATAGTTTGTGCAAGTAAAATAAAAAAATAAATAAAAAATTACTGGTGCCTATTCATGTTCCTATAGTAGTACGGTATGTCCCATATACAGTTAGGGCCTACATGTTATATATTCTTGTTCACTTAAGAATCGGAATCGGTCAAGAATCGGAATCGTATACAAATATTTGAGAATCGGAATCAGAATCGGAATCGTGAAAATCAAGAATCGGCCCATCTCTACTTATTTTATATCATCTTATCCATAGGCGCAAATGACCTCGTTGTCGTCACGCCCTAAAACTCCATTTCTCCAATAATAATAATAATAATAATAATTCTTCATTATGACTATTGATCTTGTCACAAAGATATCAGTCACGTCACATAGAATATACATACATCACAATCGTATAATAATTAACTATTATATTTAAAAACACAAGGCTATAAGTAAAGACATTTAAAGAGTAGTATTTTTACAGTCAAGAATAAAATCGGAAATAGAACAATAACATTTGTTTTGAAGAAACGTTTTTTAATTCATTTCAAACTTGTTTACGCTAAAATAGAACATGCTATATTTAATGAGCTTCAGAATAAAACAAGAATAGCTTTCTACCTATACATCTAATATTTTCTCCATTGTTGGAAATCACAGTTGTGTGTGTGAATCTTAGTTTTGCGTAAATTGCAGTCAAAGTTGTATTAAATGTCTTGAGAAGTCAGTTGTCTGCCATTGTTGGATGCGATGCCCTCTACCGCAGCATTCTTATCAGCGGTTCTCCTAGCTCGGCTCCTGATACAGCGACGTGACTTGGTAGCTTGTCGGGCGATCATTTTGGGTCGTTCATATGAAACTGTTAGCGACCTCCGTTATTCTTCATACATTTTATTACAAACTCGTCCATTATAAGCCCTATGAAGTGTTTGGCTGATTTTTTTCCCCGAGAGTTGAACAATTACGTAAATACCCACTTTCAACGCTCTCATATTTGTGCTTCGTGGTTTTTTTCAAAGGTGGTTCTGGAACCATCGCAACTCACTCTCTTCTTCTTCGTCCGATATCACGAACTGTGATAAAGGATCGGACGACTCTGCCTCATCATCCGTATTGAAGTTCACTAACGGTTTACGGATTCAAGCTTTCTTTCGAGGCGGAAAAAGTTCCCTTTCATTTTTCATTTCATTTTTGATTTCTCTTGATTTTTTTGATTTTCCGTGATTTTTTTGATTTTTTTTTTTCAAGTGTACACCTTATTTTTTCAGTTGTTAACCCCTCGGCTTCTACAACAGGCACTTGTTGAATTGAATTGAATGTTAGAGTTTTAAGGCGCGTCGACAACGAGGTCATTTTGCGCCTATTCAACAGTTTTGTAAAAGCTCATGACTAGATCACGAATTATTATATAAGGCACCGGTGTAAAAGGCCGGTACCAGTGAAAGAAGAATAGGAAAATATATACTGACATCTAAAATCTAATCTAAATCTAAACACGAACTATTCAAAACCAACATTAACAACAATATGAATCGACTTAGATACTAAATAACAGCTATATAGAGTGACTTAAATACTAAATAACAACTCTACAAAGTAACTTAAATACTAAATAACAACTACATAAAGTACCTTAGTTACTAAATAAAAACTGTATGGAGCAACTTGAATAATGAATAACAAGTATATTGAGCAACTTAAATACTAAATAACAAAAGATATCACAGCCTGTCAACTAAATTTACAACTACTAACTAAAGAATCAGGTGCCGGTGTAGAAGGCCGGAACCTGACATATATTACGATGTACAATACGAAATTTAAAACTTAGTTACTTAACAAACCATAGCAAATGCTTATCTTACACAACATACACTTGAAGACTGATCAAAATGATTGTATAAAAAACGTCACTTTGATCATTTGTATAAAACAAGAAGACAACACGTTAAAATAACTTGTGTAGAATGTAAATATCCCTACACAGATAGCCAGACTATAATGAAATCAAAGTATGCTGATAAGATTGGCGCGCTTCAGGAAAATGAATAACTTGTCAATTGATTTTATATTATTCCCTAGAAGTTTCGAAAGAGTATGTTCCATTGCCAGTTGTTGTCTAAGATGTCTGTACTTACTGCAATATAATAAAATATGTTTCACAGTTAATATTTCATTACAGACTTCACACTCGGGCAAGATCTTCTCTGGAGAAAACAAGTATGCATGTGTTAGTAAAGTGTGGCCAATTCTCAATCTGGACAACACAACTTCTTCTCGACGGGAGGCTCTAATGGAAGAGTCCCATGGCTCAGTCGTGGATTTCACTTCTTTATATTTGTTGTTCACTTCTTTATCCCAATCTGATTGAAATCTTGCTTTGAAAATCTGTTTAAAATGAGCTTTTAAATCTAAAAATGGAACCTTTGTTTCGTCAACATCACTTTTCTGTGTGGCCTCTTTAGCTGCTTTGTCTGCTATTTCATTCCCCCTGATTCCCACATGTCCAGGTACCCAGCAGAACACTACACTGACATCCTGCGAGGCAAGGGCGGTCAGGAGGTTCTGCACTTCCTGGACAAGTGGGTGGGTAGGAAATATCTGAGTGATAGCTTGCAGTGCACTAAGCGAGTCTGAGCAAACAAGAAATGATTTATTCGAGTGTTGTTGTATAAATTTCAATGTTGCTATAATTGCAAACAGCTCAGCAGTATAAACACTACATATTGAATTTAATTTAAAACCGTAAGAAATATCAGGCCCAGATACAAAAGCACTGCCTACACCATCTTCAGATTTCGAGCCATCGGTAAAAAATTGAATGTAATTAGGATAGTGCGAACAGAGGTCTTTAAATAACTGGGTATATATTGAGGAGCTTGTATCGACCTTACTATGTTTAGACATGCTAGAGTTACACTGAGGGCGAACTACTAACCAAGGAGGCGAGACCTGATTTTCTATTGGGTACACTCTAGGACATATGAAGTTTTCCTCAATCAGGAGATTATTGAAACGAATTCCTGAGGGTAATGTCGAATTTGGTTTGGTGCCGTAGGTAGGTTGTAAGCATGGGTTAAATACTATCTGATGAGTAGGGTGTTTTTTCATGCATGATAATTTGGAGGCATATGAACTCAAGAGGTATAACCTCCTGTTCTTCAACGATGGCTCAGCAGCATCGCAATACAGGCTGGCTATACGACTGGTGCGGAGAGCTCCGATACACAGTCGTATACCTGTGTTATGTATTGTGTTTAATGGTTTCAGATATGATTCTCTTGCTGAGTCGTAAAGTGTACACCCGTAATCTAATTTTGATCGGACCAAGGATCTGTACAGACGTAGCATGGTGGTACGGTCAGCACCCCACTTTGTTCCACTCAAGTATCTCAGGAGGTTGAGGGACTTAAAACATTTGGTTCTTAACTGTGCAATGTGGGCCTTCCAGTTTAACTTGCAATCTAATGTTAATCCCAAGAATTTGGTTGTATCTGAGATTGGTAGGAGTTGGCGTCTTAGATAAATATCCGGGTCAGGGTGCAAGCCCCTTAGTCGGTGAAAGTGTACACATGCTGTTTTAGATGTTGAAAATTTAAAACCAGTAATATCTGCCCATTTCTCTAATTTGTTAATTGTGATCTGTATTTGTCTAGATGCTGATTCTAGCCTAGGAGATCTACTGAATATGGCCAGATCATCAACGTACAACGAAGAGGATACCGGAGGGCGAATGCAGTCTATAATACCGTTAATGGCTATATTAAACAGAGTGCAGCTAAGAACCGATCCCTGTGGAACGCCGTTCTCTTGGACAAAGCAGTTAGATAAGGTGTTTTGCACTCTCACATAAAATCTCCTATTATTCATGAAATTCGAAATAAAAATTGGTAGGTGTCCTTTAATGCCCCATTTGAATAAAGTGTTTAAAATGTTGAATCGCCATGTAGTGTCATATGCCTTCTCCAGGTCAAAAAATACTCCGATTACATGTTGTTTTGTTAAAAAAGCATTCTGTATAAAATTTTCCATGCGTAAGAGATGATCTGTGGTGCTCCTATTCTTCCTGAAACCAGACTGCACTGTGCAAAGGAGGTTCTGGTGCTCCAACCGCCAGACTAGGCGGTTGTTCACCATCCTTTCCATCACCTTACACAGGCAGCTGGTCAGGGATATGGGCCGATAGCTAGATGGTAACTTCTTATCTTTTGTTGGTTTTAAAATTGGAACCTGAATCGCTTGACTCCATCCGTCAGGAAATATTTCACTGGACCAAATCAAGTTGTAGGTGTCAAGAAGAATATCTAAGGACTTCAATGTAAGGTGTGTTAAGAACGAGTTGTGAATTCTATCAGGTCCTGGTGAGGTATTTTTACAATTATTCAAGGCGTTCTCTAACTCCCATCGACTAAACGGCACGTTATAGTCTTCGTGTGAAACAGACGTGAAATCAAGCACTTTACCCTCAGAAGCACGCTTGTATCTCTGAAACTGTGCCGAGTAGTGATGAGAGCTAGAGACGTCCGAGAAATGGCCACCTATTGCGTTAGCAATTTCTATGGGAGTCGAGACAATATTCCCATCGACTTCAATAGCTGCTATTGTTTGGGCCTTGAATTTGCCATCGATCTTTTTGATTCGGTTCCATACTTTAGTGGGGGGAGTATTGCAGTTAATTGAGGAAACATAGTTATTCCAAGAAGCCTTCTTGGACTGCTTGATGATAAAACGCGCTTTGGCTCGTAGTCTCTTAAATGCTATATGGTTTATTTCATTGGGATATTTGTTAAAATTTTTAAGAGCTTGTTTCCTTTTTCTAATGGCCTCTTTGCAGTCTGCATTCCACCAGGGAACGGGATTACGACGAGGGGTACTAGATGTCAAAGGAATACTAGACTTTGCTGCGCTTAAAATAGAGTCCGTTAAAGTTTCAACTCTGATCTGTACATCTGTTATTGTATGTATGTGTTGCAGATCAGCGAGACTCGTGTATAAAGGCCAATTGGCACGTCGTAAATTCCACTGAGGACACCGCTCAGGTTGCTGGTAGTTCGACTGTAGGTTGAGAATCACCGGGAAGTGATCACTCCCACAAAGGTCATCGTGTACAGATAGGGTTAAAAGGGGTGCAAGCGAAGCTGAGCAAATACAGAGATCAATGACTGAAATTGCGTTACAGTCGGCGTTAAATCGTGTTCTTTCACCATTATTAAGAACTATTAGATCTCTACCATTAATAAAGTCTTCTAAAACGCTTCCTCTACCTGTTGTGTCATTCATTGTGTCTCCCCACAGTGAGCTATGGGCATTGAAGTCGCCCAATAGAATATAAGGGCAGGGGAGTTGGTCAACAAGCGAGTTCAAATTTCTTTGCGATACTGGCGCCCATTCAGGTAGATAAATGTTGCAAATTGTGACCGGTTGTGGGAGGTATACACGCATTGCAACGGCTTGGAAGGGTGTTGTAAGAGGCAATATACTTGAATAACAGTCGTCGCGAATAATAGTGGCTACCCCTCCACTTGCTCTATTGCCAGTTAGGTCATCAAACCGATAAAAAGTGTAGTTTCGGATCAATGGGGTGTCAGCTTGCTTAAAATGAGTTTCTTGAATAAAAATACAAAGTGGGTTAAAATTTGAGATCAACATTTGTACTTCTTCACGGTGAATTCTAAAACCATTACAGTTCCATTGTATCAGACTCATATTAAAACTTAAAACTAGATAACAGTACTAAGATTAGGTGTATTGAGATATAAATATAAATGTCTCAATAAATGACTAGATTGGTTACGACTTCTGGTTCGTGTTGTTAGGAGGAGTCTTCTTCCCGGCAACAGACCATTCATCCCCCCCACGACCTTTTTGTTTCTCTTTCAAGAAGTACGAGACTCCTGGTGTCGTCAGGTCCTCCATACTCCTCGTTAATTCAGTTTGCGTGTTAGTTTTGTTCTTTCTTTCTCTTACAATTTTGGTTTTTTTAGTAGTTGGGGTACTCTTGATTAATTCAATTCCTGTTTTCTCTTCGATAATTGTAGTTCCAATATCAGCTGAAGTGTCGTCCATTACCTCAACTGGGGTAACATTCTTATTCAGTGATTCTATCAATCTTTCAATGGTATTCTGCATCTCTTCTATTCTCTTTTCCTGTTTGTCCAGCTTCTCTATCAATGTGTTATTAGTTTTAATAAGTGTTGCGTTTTGTTGTTTTAGGTGTTGGATCTCAGCTTGGTGATTAGACTGAGCTGTCGGATTGGCAACTGCATCGGCAAATGACACATTAGATGAGACTGCTCTCATCGGGTAAGTATTTTCAAATTTCCTTCTCGCTTCTGCGACTGAAATTCCTTCTTTAACAACCATTTCTTTAATAAATCTTTCTCTTTTCCAGGCACTGCAGTCTTTCGAGGAGGCAGCATGCTTCCCCTGGCAGTTTGCACAGGAGGCGCCAGTACTGCATGGCTCGTCTCCATGGATGTCTAGAGCGCAGAATACACATATTTCTTTACCTCTGCAATGGATTCGGGAGTGTCCAAAGCGTTGGCATCTAAAACATCTCAGAGGGTTAGGGATATACTCTCTAACCCTTAGTTTATGAAAGCCAGCGAAAATGTCGGAAGGTATCTTGACGGATGAAAATGTCAGTACTAGAGTTGGGGTGGGTTGTACCGTCCCTGACCTACGCGATGTGATTCGATATACGTCTATGACTCCTTGCGATGCAAGGTCTCTTGATTTCTTCAATACTATTACTCATCAAGTCGTAGCAGCTTACAATTCCCTTAGAGTTGTTCAGCTGCTTATGGAGGTAGACTTGGACTTGATAGCCGGCAATTTCTGTTGTCTTTAAAAGCTTTTCCGCTTGCTCACTGGTGATCGTTTTCACTAGCAGTGTACCATTGCGCAGTTTTTTAACGTCTCTGAAGTCTGGCGAATTCACAATTGTCTGTATAGCTTTAGCCATCTTGAGAGTATTCAGATTCTCGAACGGAATTTCACTTCCATCTTCACCTATCCGTTGTATCACAACGAACTTGTGGGAAGGTGGAGGAGAAAATACGTCGCTGAGGTTGATTCTGTTCTGGAAGATGGGTCTGGCTCTCTTTCTTGAGGAGTGATTTTCATTACTAGGGGAGGGAGGGTGAGAGTGAGTTTGTTTTGTATTTAAGTTCATGTTGGTCCCACGAGCAGCTAGGGAAGTAAAGGTCCACTCGCACAGAGCCCCGCGTGTGAAAGTAAGGTTAAATAAAACTGGAGGTCACCAGGTATCCAGAGTACATCGTTCAGAACTACTTTATCCCGTAGCCATTCATCCCCTCGGCACGATTGTTTCCACCTTGGGATTGGGTTCATGTCCATTGTAGATGCTTGGTCGTCAATAGGTCATGGAATCATGTCATGTTCATAGCCGTGGTTGTCAACGGTCGTGGGCGTTCTAAGCATGCAGAGGGAGCCGGCAGAAACAGAAATGTAAGTAGAGAAAGAGAAAAGAGTAAGAATAAGAGTGAGAAGAGAAAATAGAGCTCAGTGCACCCTCTACACACTCCGGTCACCAATGAGGTACCCACTCGACCGACTCGGTCCGAACTTGGTCTGGACCCTCACCCCAGACCTTATCGCCATGGGTGACCCTGCCGGGAGCAAATAAATTGCTCCCGACGATAGCTCTGGGGATCACTGGGCCACACAAGCCCCCACACCACGTCAAGGTGTTCGGATCCTTTGAGGGGGCAGGCACTTGTTTCTCGTCGATCAAATTGAGTATCCTTACTTTAAATGTCTTGCTCTTCCTTCTTCAGATTCGTCATGGTCTTTTATTCCTTGTCTGTCTTCGTCGCAAAGTGACATCATCTCCTGTGTAGGAGTTGATGAAGACGAAGGTGCAACTAGATCAATTGGTCTATGAACCGAAGTTGGAGTGAGAAATGATCTCATATTGACTTATGATTTCGCCAAATTTAATTTAATAGTTCTCTTGCATTTCCTTCTCTCGTGTCCCATCTGCTTCTATTGACTTTCCACCGTACCCCGGGCTCCCCTACTATGCGCCCGCCCTGTGGAGATCTATGCCATGCCTGTGTTATGGTCATGGTCTGTAGTATTGCTCGAATAATCCCGGAATGGCCTTTACGAATAATAAAACTTCTCAAATATAAATACATGTAGTTACATTCATATACATTTTTCAATCACAGACCTAGTCAATGCCCAGCGGACTAGATACTTCAGTAAAGTTAAT
>OU015466.1:64193-124249 GCA_907164805.1 Brachyptera putata | reverse complement strand
AAAAACATGCTTCGTCTCTCCTTTATACACAGATTAACTGATGGTGATCCACTCATTCCATTTATACATCATTAGATGAGCGTAGCGAAGATTCCCACTCAACTCTCACGAAGCTTTGTCTGTGAGTTTTCTTGTTGTTACCACCACTGCACAGGTCGCGCACGGTTCGACCGATCGACATGATTTTTTACTAGGCAAACGCAGGATGTGCGTTGTACGATGAGCGAGATGTCTATATAAAGTATCATCGAAACTCTACAAAACTCGATCATCTGAAATGAACTTCATTCGATGTCAATGAATCTAGAAAGCCGTGACTTCGACAATGCAACATTTTTCAACTAATATTTCTATCTTTTAGATGAATAAAATACATTTATTATATTATTTTCTCCAAAACGGCTGGTCCGAATATCGAACCAAATTTTTATTCATGTATATTATTCTTGTGTTCACATTTGTGGAAAATTTGTATCATATTGAAGAGATTCAATTTTTCAATTTTTTCCGCTCAGCCAAATCTTATGGGGTTTCTAGAAACTTCTAAATGATGTTTCTCGAAAATGGTCCAACCGATTAGACCTCAGGAGCCTTATTCTATAACTTTCCTAGCGGTCGCTTCGACTGTTAAGCGATCGCCTACGCCAAGTAGTCGTAGGTCGGTATTCTAAAAGCCATTACGTCTAGATAACTCGTCGGAGCGGTCGCCTAGTTAGCGGCCATCATTTATATCCCGCCTGCTCGTAGCGAGCTCGCCAGCTGACATTGACATTTGTCTGTCATATTTTTATTGTGAGGTTAAGCGTCAGAAGAATTGGCCCCACTTCAATCTCAGCCTTAGTGTAAGCATCGAATTTGTAGTGTAAGTATTCTTTATATATATTAACCATGATATCGTCATTTTGTAAGTCTATTCCATTGTACAATGACTATTTGTGTAGGTAAGCCATAGACTTGGGCCTATCTAAGCCATAGACTTGGGCCTAGAACTGGTTATGTACACCTAAAATGGTTAGCCCTAGGTCTAGCTGTAACCATAAAGTGTAGGCCTATGTGTATATACGATAGGCCTATCGTTTTAAATAGCCTTAGGTCAAACCAAACGTTACTCTAAATCATAGAAGTGAGTCGTCGTAGTTTCACTGTTGAATCGCGGATCACTTTGGGGGCTAGGCTTGAACCAGTCATATAGGCCTACAATGATTAAACTAATTTTTGACCGTGCGACTTTGGGGCATGGTTTAAACCTGCCCTTGTTCGATTAAAACACAATGAATAATCCTATGCCACAGTGGTTATAGAGCCATGTATGTAGACGTCCAACTAGGACCAACTCTACACGCACGATTGTCTTGACCTAAGCCTACGTAAAATGTAGTGTACTAGCCTATTAGGCCTACAATACGTAGTGCACAGGGATGGCTAGACCTTTAGGCCTAGGTCTATCTGTAAATATAGTGAGCCTACATAATATTATGGCTATGCTAGGCATATAGCTTTGTTCCAGTTTGAAATCCTAACCCCCAACCCTTTCCATTGTCCTATCCTTAGATATTATGAATGCTCTTGCTAATTACCACAACTTGGTGGAAGCGATTGATCGCAACCACCATCAGCTGCGTTATGGATTAAGGCGACGAAGAAGAATGATCCGGGGCCTAAGTGATCCGTTAGGGGACATGACAGAATCGGACTTCATGAAATTGTATCGACTGCCGCAGCCCATAGTTCGCGACGTGATAGACGAGATCCGTGACCGGATGCCAGCACCTGTCCGGAGCAGTCGCATTTCCGTTGTCTCCAAAGTATGAATTATAACTTCGATTCACATTTTAGTTCATTGTAGGCCTATAACTTCAGTTTTGTTCGGCAAGGAATAACACGAAAGGGATACTTTGGTCTGGATTCAGAATAGGCCTATTCTGCATTATACAACTGCCTTTGTCAACATTTGTTAGTATTTACTGATACGCTTTGTAGGTTTGTATTTTTTTTTGGGTATTTTCATCTATTCATCTATTTTAGCTAACTAGCCAATTATTTTCCAGCATTTTACATCTTCATACATTAAAAAAACATGCAACCCAGTATAAAATAAACAAAATCAATTACGGCTACGTTATTGAATACCGGTAGCTGTAGATTTGAGAGTCATAGTGCAATTAGGTTCTAGGGTAGGTACTTCATTGATCTTGCTATGTAGGCCTACTAGTATACAAAAAGTATCAAGTTGTATTTGGTACATGTAGTCATATCTTGTTATATGTTTTCTTAGGTTCTTGCCGCACTTAGCTTTTTTGCTTCTGGATCGTACCAACGTGTAGTGGGCCAAGACTTTAATATAGCAATTAGCCAGACGATGGTAAGCAGAAGCATCAATGAAGTAGCCGCAGCGTTGGAGAATATTTCTGGTCGTTACATTAAATTTCCGATGGCGCAGGCTGAGAGAAATGTGATTAAACATAGGTAGGTCAAATGAAAAATAATTACCAGCATATAGAAAAACAACAGGTCTATAATAAATCTGAGTATCAAGCTTTATATTTAGACCCTAACATTAACTCTCATACTGCAAACAAAACCCTAATAATGAGGAATTGTCGTTTCTCTACTAAAAAAATTGGCGATACATCTCTGTTTCTTCTAGTTTTTTTTTTTTCAATGGGTTAGTGTCGTATGAGTTTCATTTTAATTTGTATTCATAATGTCAAGAACATATTTTTATTGAAAGCTAAAATTTTCACAAAGTCATGACATTTAAGTGTTTGCATTACATTTGCGTTCATGGTCATCATATACTAGCCGTGAGTGATCAAGTTTGGAGAGTGTTTTACGTGCATAGGCCTACATTTCTCTGCTATTCTCAACCTCTTCCCACCCACAAAATTATATGCCAGGCCGTGCCCATACGGTAGGCCTACGTATTCTATATGTGCACACTTTTTCAGATTTTATGAAGCTACTGGCATTCCGGGCACAATTGGAGCCGTAGATTG
Source organism: Brachyptera putata (assembly GCA_907164805.1). NCBI lineage: Eukaryota > Metazoa > Arthropoda > Insecta > Plecoptera > Taeniopterygidae > Brachyptera > Brachyptera putata. Next base: position 121,253 of record OU015466.1, on the reverse strand, counting down.
CACTCACGTGGCGATCGTCAGGCCTCGCATCCACGAAGAGCACTATATCAACCGAAAGAGTTATCATTCGTTGAATGTACAGGCAGTAAGTGTTAGGAAGATCACTACATTCTATTTGATGCTCAACTTGTTGAAGCATTGTTTTTAAATCAATAAAAACGTAGTTTGTCAATATAACGCTTAGTTCGGTATCGACATGTACACCTGTTTTCTGCTGTTATTTTTACTTAACTGTAAAAGCCATCCGTTACACATCGACAGAAATTGTTGACCGTCAGTATGCACGAAGAGTTATCGAATTTAAACTCGACTATTTTTTAACCACATATTGAAATAAATACATCTTTATAAGCATAATTATTATTTCATGATGAACGTCTTTTCAACATTGACAGGAAAAGTAGGCCTACACTAGGTTTAGTATTTTCAAGTTCTTGTAAGAATTGGCAATGTCGTAGCACTAAAAAATTGACGTTCAGGAATTGAGTAAATTCAATTCAAATACGGTGTTCAGTTCTTTGTGGTTCTAACACACAGAAATGTTTCTTAACAGGTATGTGATTATGATCTGAGGGTGTCCCGGATGCACAGGAGACGGCTTCATCTGGAGGAACAGCATGGTGAAACGGGAATTGTGTCGTCGATACACTGCTGGGGAGCGTGGAGAATGGTTGATTGGTAAGTTCACACTTTACTTGCTCATCCCACAATGTATGAATGCATTTCCCTAGTCAAACATGAATCCCTAACTAGTTAGCATGTTATGCTGGGTTCTCGACAACCTAGTAAGCTGCTGGTTCTTACATTTTCACTGCAGTTTTGAGAGCAAAATTAATACTACCAGTAGTTGTCTGTATTGCACATTTACAATTGTTTAGCAATCTACGGTACATCAATTCCTGACTAGCAACTGATGTTGAACTGGTCCTATCTCAAAGTTTACTTTTGTGTGTACCGTATGTTACCATGTGTGTTGGTTTTTCAGGAGACTCAGGGTATGCCAACGAGCCGTGGCTGCTACTACCAATTCTGCATGCAGAACAAATGTCACCAGAAGAGTACTACACATCCACTCACTGTAAGGCTCGAAGTTGTATTGAGCGATGTTTCGGAGTGATGAAGGCTCGCTGGCGATGCCTATTGAGACATCGTTGTCTCCACTATTCACCGACTACTGCTGCCAAGATATTTACCGCTTGCACAGTGTTGCACAACATCGCCATCAACGCCAGACTACCCGATCCGGAGCCACTTACAGAGGCGGAGGCGCTAGCCGAGCGAGAGTTGGAGGCTGGGGATCTTTTGCCTAATCCAGTTGACATAGACGTTCACTTTTTGGGTCACGCTAGAGCTGTTCGAGACCAAGTAGTCGTCAAAGTTTGGAGGCAACGAGCGCTACATTAAACATATAGCTCATTCACTTTGCTCATTAATAATTTCCAATATCAATTCTTTACATTGATCTCTGTATTCTTTCATCAGTCAATATCTATTCTGTATAAATTTGTAAAACTAACAAACCAAACTGAAACCAACATTCTTTATAGCAACAGCAACTAATCTAGGTTAATTTGTTAAAAGAGATACAGCGTGAAAGCAATAGTTGGCCTTATACGTAGATGGTGTTGTATATAGTCCTGCTACTGAAAATAGAAATATAGACCTATTGATCATAAGTTTCATTATGGTAGGCCTGCAGTGCAAAGTCGTGGTTGTTGTTTCACTTTCTTTTATCTACGGTATGTAGGCCTACAGTACAATAAATAGACTTACAAATTTTAGTAGAAAGTGAAATGAACTTTATTTATATTGTTTTATTTTCAGGCTTGCAGATTGACTTACAGATTTTTTTTTTTTTTTTTTAGCTGCAGCAATTATTTCAAGCGCTGTTGCACTCCTCTTCGCAGCTCCCGCCTTCTCAACAGCAGCTGCAGCCTGCACGCTAGCAGCTGCCGCCGTTGCAGTGCAAGCTGTGGCCATTTCCTTGATGGAGTTGCTAATTTCCAGCAAAATTCAAATTTTCTCCTCCTCCAGTTCTGATAGCCCCGGCTGCCCTCGTGTAGTCTGTCGCTGGTGGCTCTCTGTTGGCGGTTTTCCTAACTGGAAGAGTAATGTACACTTTTCATCCTGGATGAATCTTGATGCATGCTTATCAATATTATTATGCCGACATCTGGTTTTACTGTTATTTTCTATTGAAAAAGGATAGGCTTATACAAAAATATACGAATCGGCAATGGTAGCGTAGTGGGCAAGTCTCCCATGCTAGTGATCCCGGAGGTGAGGGTTCGATGCCTGGCACCGACCATCTTACCCAAGTTTTTTTGGTTTCCTTCTGTAACGTAGATGAATATCAGGATGGTTTCAATAACATAAGACTTGACCACTTCGTTCCCACTTTCCAAACATTCCTACAAATACTTTAATCGCATGTTCCCATCATCTCATTCATCATTCACCAATGCCATAATATTATAGAATACTTTCCGTAATAAATCTTAAAGTGTGCCGTGAATGTCCTACAGAAAATATAATATATAGGGGACCTATAGGCCTACGTAGGTCTATAGCCATCGAGAAGAGATTACCGGTAGTTTTTTTTTGGGGGGGTATATTAATTAAGATAATGATTGATTTTGTGGTGGTACAAAAATTATTATTAGGTGACTGGTTGATGGTTTAAAAGGTGAGCCTATGTTTTATGCCTGTGTAACTTATTAACTTGCAGCTAATTTTCAGCCAAGCAAATAAGAAAACTGCTAGCTGAGAGATGCATTATTTTGAGCACACCAATACCGTACAAAGCAATCAATACCCTATTATGTGTCTATTTTAATTTATAGGTTTAGGGCTTACCATTATCAAATTTTCCTGGCACAGGATTTGAGGGTTGCAGGCAAGGGTTCGTCACTTCAACTGTTGGCTCGGTGTCTAGTTGTAGGCCTACATGCTCAACTAACACAATTTCCACGGTAGGCTGCAAAATAATTCAAAGTTTTGTTTAGCTGATACTGTACCATATATGCTGGCTTGTACAGTAGAACTAGCGGTACAATTGTACAATCTGATTATGGTGAGTACCTAATTGTGTCCAATTGATATGTTTTTGCCCACTGTGTAGGTCTACTATGGCAGTTGGTTTATACATTTATTGTAGGCCTAGGGCCTAGGTCTAACTGTCCCATTAAAATACAGGTTCATGATTAATATGTTTATAATTTTGGGTGTTCTTTGTAATGTTTCAATAATAAAATTATTATTAAAAATACCGTACCTCAAGTGTTTGTGTTTCGGTTTCTAAAAACCCAATCTCCTGCACCTCATTGTTGCCGGATATCATCCCTTTCCCTAAGAACTCGATCAGGCACTGCTCAAGATCAGTGAGCTGTTTATTTGGCGGCTTGCCTCCGCCGGTTCCTTGGGCGTGCTGCCGCAATTCACTGGCCTTTGTCTTCGTTTTGTATTTCCAGTCTGTCCAAGACTGAAAGAATAAAAGACATTTTATATCAATTAAATGCTATTATACAGAGTGGTACGTGGTCCTAGTATGTAACTAGTAAAAGAACAGTTTTACGCTCCTATTGAAAAGAAATGACTATTTGCTGTTCATATAGGCCTAGGTCTATTTAGATAAAAAATTGATTGAAAATGTTTCAAATGAGAAGAACTATTTATTAGATATTGTTGGATAAATTACTTTTTGAAAGTAGTGGAGTTACGTGACAAGGCTAGGCAACATCGTTGGTCTTTAAAGTATGGTACCGGTATGTTACAACGTGCCATGTGAATAACTTCCAAGGAAAGAAGATGAGCTTGGGCCTAATCGCCAGTATTTTAATTAAACGGATGGAACTGAAACTGAACTTTTAAATTTTATAGAGAGCTCTGCATTACAGTGTGGGCCAATAGTGAACAAAATGAAGACACTGATGGTAAAGTATCATCATTTATTACCTTGTAAAAGAGGCTAGGCCTAGACTTAATACCTCTTTCAGTCTGCTTAAAAAGTGAATGCCTTTCTGTAATACGTATTGCTTCCTTTGCACTATCACTACAAACTCAATGGCACTATGGTATACGTATAGCCTGTAGGCCCACGTTAACTATGAGAAAAATATTGTAGGTCTATACTGCAAGCTTTGATTTCTAATTCTTATTTAGTACGATTGTAACAGTCAATAGGTCCTACGTATTACAGTCTTGCCATTGCTAGGCCTATGCCCCGTGTACTCGAATATAGCCTAGGCCTACCTACCGGTACTTCAAACAGGTACGGTATAGTGAACACCATTACGGGCTAGACCCTAGACTGGTATCTAACGTGATTGTTCTCTACATTAAAGTGAATTATTTAACAAAGACGTAGGCCTAAAAAGTTGATTAATTGTAGGGCTTACTTACCATCAACCATTTATCGGGACTCTTGACGGCTCCCGTACCATCCGCATTTAGGATGTCAGCAAGCTTCTTCCTTAGCCGGCCACACTTTTCAGAGGATAACGGTCCTACTAAACGATTACATGCAAACTCTACATGCTGCGACATGAAATCCAACATCTTTTCGTGCTGATTTTGACTTACTCTAATACTCTTGCTTGTACCAGCCATTTCGAGAGAAAAGAGATTAGAGAATGTTCAAAATCTTTCGGAGTTCTTTTTGTATGCTTTATATTTTAAACTGGCTTCCATTCGAAATTTGCCGCGTGTTTGTGATTGGACGTAAGGTTCAAATATCTGGTGCGCTATTGTGATTGGTTGTAGCGCTTCGGTGGGCGTGTTTTCCCATCTTCCGACGAGAATATCCCTATTTCTTTTTTTCACCGCCATCCGAGAAAGCGGGTGCGCTTATAGAATCCCACGCTCCGTGTCGCACGACAAGTCTACCTAGCGATATCGCCAAGTTAGCGGATCCGCTAACTTGGCGGAAAGTTATAGGATAAGCCTCCTGGGGGGGGGGAGGTGAACACGTGCTGTCTGACGCATGCTCCGCTATGAACAAAGATAGTGTTATGAATGACACATTGTATGTAATACCGCATCGTTGATCGCATTCTGTCTTCGATTATTTTCGCATCTATTCGAACATAGCCCATTTCAGTCGGCTACGTATACATTATTATTTTTTAATCATGTATTGGATTATTTGAGCATATTTGCTTAGCTGCAAGAGTTTATAGCAAAATGACGCCGAGGAAACGTGATTGGCGAAAGGGTAAGAAGACAAGGCTCAAATTGTCGGCAAAGAGAAAAAAACTCCGAGGTAAAAACAATCCACTCAACAAGTGGCGTGAGTTGATGAAGTGGTAAGTTCGCCTTTTGTTCCATTATAATGTTATACAATGTCACTTTGACTCAGTGCTCATTTCGGTACTGTTTGTTTATCTTATAATTAGATTTATAATTCTCGCGTCACCGTGCAGTTATAATGGACTGAAAAATTGAAATTTTATTCGCGCTATATCACTTTAGGATAGGGCCTGAACTTTTGAGAGATTATTGCCAAAAAACTTCAGAATCTAGACGGAACAGACAGTGACTTGTAAAATGTGGGACATTAAAAAAGTCCTAACATCTTCTTCAATTTCCGTTTACAAAGCAGAAAACAAAATTTAGTTGCAATACAAATGAAAAGGATGTGAAAAGTGTAAGTTGAAGTAAGGTCTCAAATAAATCAGGTTCCATTACATTTTATACAAACATTTCTGTCTGTCAAACATTCGAGTCTGCATGGCGAGAATTTTTCTGCAAGTCGGTTTTTAAAGGGGACTACAAATGACCGAAGGGAGCGCTACGATTTGTGACGTCCTGACTCGGGTGCTGTCATATCATAAAGTAGCGCAATAAACGCACAAGTCTTAGTGGCGTAGATGGTAGCCTAGACGGCTCATAATATGAAGGTCCAGGATTCGACTCCCGACGATCTTTTTTTTTTTTTTAGCAACTAGCAACTATCAAATGTTGATTCAAGCGCAGGGCTGTGGTTTAGGTTGATTTTTTTTTCAGTTTGTTCACAGAATCAAAAATATCCACACAAATAATGTGTGATTTTAACCATTGTCTTTAGTCCCCTTTAAAAACCGACTTGCAGAAAAATTCTCTCGGCCCGGGCCTAAGGCGGCCAACTCTCAAGGGGCGGCAAATGTCTAAGGGGCGTCAGACCCTCAAAAATAAAAATTAATAATACCTAAATATATAAACAAAAATCGTTCGTTTATATAACCAACATTCACGTTTTGAGATACCAAGTAATGCATGGAGAGTATTAAAATTAATGTTCTGTGATGCTATACAGTTTTCTGCTTACACAATTTAGTTTTTGTAATATTTTTGTCTTGCCTCTTGGGCGGTTTGGCGCCTATGATATATTTATATTCTTATATTTTTAATTATGAAGATATATTTATAGAGATTTTATGAGTGTTTGGGCAGTGGCACGGAAGCGGTCGTTGCTTGTTGATGAGGCGCTATCCTATAGTATTCACCTAAACGACAGGCAGTAACTCCTACCTTTTTCTACGGATAGACACTTTTTATGCTTACTGTGTGTAATTTAACGGTAGTTTTAGAGATAATAAAAAATGTGCCGAATCCACAACCGAAAGTTAATAATTGAAATTGATATATTTTTTAATTGAAACATTGCACACAAGCACACCCATTTATTACATGCATTAGTATAGGCCCCCACCCACGTGATCTTCGAACGGTCGACGTGTTCCAAGTGCAAAAACAATGCTTGAAATGTATTCAATCTATAGGCAATCCGGTGACCCAAACCAATCACAAGAGTCTCTCCCAGAAGCGCGTGAGCTGGAAGATCTCATTGATGATGACGCGACAAGTCAGGAAGGGAATACAAATTCACTGGCTCCTATTTCCAACTCTTTGTCGTTTGAAGTAAGTAGGCCCACCCTATATGTACCTGGTTATTTATTTTATTTATTTATTTATTTATTTATTTTTATTTATTTATTTATTCTCCATTTGATCAATACAGTGTACCAATATAGGATTCGTCATACTAAAATTAAACTAGAAATACTTATAGAGTTAGATAATTATTTTACAGTTGTGTAAACAGTTGTGTATAGTAAGAATATACAGAACAACTATTAATAGTAAATAGTAAAATTATATACATGGAATACGGTATTGAAGAAAAATTATATACATTGAATACTAAAGAAAGGAGGGAAATCGGCCAAGTTAATGGTGAAAAGTAATTATAAACATTGAAAATACTAAAATACAAGGAGGGATAACGGTTTGAAGTGTGAAGTGAGGCTAGAGTCAAGGACTTTTGTTGAACTCATTGATGCTGTTATATATTATTCTGGTTTTATTATGGGTTAAGAAAAGGGTGATATCCCCCTAAAATTAGAAGAACTAAGTTGAATTGGAGCCAAGACGTTGCTTCAATATGATTACTAGGAAAACGCCATATATGCGTTGTTAGATGAGTGAATAGTAATAGTATGGGTAAAAATGGGTGAAAACTGCTTCGAGTGGTACCAGTTTAGCACATTTCATGTTATTTCTTCAAAATGGCCGACCCGATCAAGCTGAAAATTTTCAGAAATGTGTATCAATATGTAATTCAACTTCACGCGGAATTTCATTTTTTTGGAAAATAAAAATATATTCTTTTTCCGCCATGTTATTCTAATGGGAATTTTTGAAATTTCTTAAATTCATACTGATAATACCACAAAGCTATACAGATCTAAGTTAGATGAGGAACCATATTGAAAAAAAGTTTGAAGTTGATAGATGTAGCCGTTTGATCTGTGGAGAACCGACAAAAAAACATATTAAAAAAAAAATACATAAAAACGAACACCAATTTTTTTCAGTATGTCGAATCGAATCCTCGCTAAAGCTCGTCTAATAACATATATATATATATATATATATATATATATATATATATATGTGTATATATACATATATATATATATATATATATATATATAAATATATATATCTATCTATATATATATATATATATATATATATATATATATATATATATATATATATATATATATATATATATATAATATATATATATATATATATATATATATATATATATATAACATAAGATGAGCTTATATTGGCCTATTGCCTCACGTGACCGAGCGAACGGAGCAAATGAACGACGACTCCCTGAATTTGATAGTTTCTGAGTAGGCTGTGTGTATCAGTTTTTGTTGCTCTCTAAAACAGACCAAAATACGTGGCAGATCCAGGTTAACTTTTTTTGATTTCGAGTTCAAAGGCATGATGATTTTCACAGCATTTCTTCACACCCCGTTATGATGCCACAAATTAGACTAGAGGTTTCTCTTTGATTATTGGAAACGATTATTGAAATGATTATTATCCGATATTTTTTTCAAGAAGCCAGTGCGATGCCTCAAGCCAATTACTAGAGACTTCATCAGGAGCTTTTGAGATTGAAGATCTGATTGATAATGATGCGAACAATCAGGAAGCAAACAACATACTCGCTCCTGTTCCTGATTGTCTCATGAAGTAAGTGTCCTATTTGTCAGTTAAAAGTAAATATATTGACTCTGCAATTCGAAATATAGGCCTAATATACAACTTTTATCGTCCTTTAGTGATATTGTTGAAGTGCAGTCGTCAACGGCAATCGAACTCGCACACTCAACCCCAAACAAGACTACAAATCGGCATAGCATGTGTGACGTTTCCCCGATCTTCGAACTTGGAAATAGTCCTCGACAATTCTGGCCATCAACTTCCAAGTAAGAGATCGTATCTTTATTATGCATTATTATCTTCATTCAGATGCAATGCTAATTTCAAAAGCACGAATTGCATATTCAGAAAAGCTCTGGTTATGGATTTTTTATGGATAAAACAACCCGGTTATGGTTTTCTTGGTCGATCTACAAAAATTTTCGATATACATAATTATGAGTCTTATAATATTATGAAACAAACGCAAGAAACACGAACATTATGAAGGAATAATATAAAACAGTACAGAAAATGTATGCTCAAATTTCATTTTGATGTTGCTTATTTGCTCAATGACCCCACCAACAGCTTGGTTATATGAATGAGTAAGTGATGATGAAACTATGAAGTGATGAAAAGTGAAAAGACGTGTACAAAAAACCATGACTAATACGGGACTCGAACCGATGCCCAACGGTGGCTTCAGTTTCTAAAGCACTACATTTTGTTGACTTACCTACGTTGGGTGGCGATGAATAACTATGTACTCACTCATGATACGAATGATTTCATAATTGAGCCTACATGTACAGCTCTAACATGTGGTCGGACTAAAAGCTATCGTACTTGTTACTGTAATCAGTGTTTATCTCATTACAGAAGTATTGAAAACGGTATACTCCCGATAACTCCAACCACGTGTACGGACGAAGCGTCCAAATTAGATGCCATGTCCGGTCGAGTGTACGCTGATATGGGCCATATATTTCGTTCGATTTTCGCCGACAAAAATCACGAAGGAGGATGTGGATGCTCTTTTCTAGACACGGTTCTGGTTAGTGAGCGATCATACGGATTCCAGACCAATTGGATTTTCAAGTGCCGTATGTGTAAAAAGCTGACGAAATTGTGCTCTGAAGACGAATCCAAGTCTGGCTACATGTCAGTCAACGATGCCGCTGTCAATGGCATTGTAGCCATAGGAGGTGGATATACCCAACTTGCTACCTACAACTCGGCAATGGATGTGCATTGTATGGACAACAAGTCATACAATACATATTTTCAAAACGTGGCTAATGCAATCCATGACGCTGCGTGGCTTGCCATGGAGGAGGCTGCCAAGTTGGAGGTGGAGATTGCCTTACGTGAAGGCAATGTCGACAAGGACGGGACACCCCTCTGCACGGTAGTCGGCGATGGCCAATGGTGCAAACGTAGTTATAAAACGAAATACGATTCACTATCAGGAGTGGTAAGATCATTTCAGAAGTTATCATTATGGTATTCGATATCTTGAAACCAATTATACGATATGAAATAATGCATATCTTAGAATTCTTAAAGATGTGCTTGATTTCAGGCATCGCTAGTTGGAGAGCGCACCAAGAGGGTTCTCTACATTGGCATAAGAAACCGCTATTGTTGTATTTGCGCACGAGCCAAGGCTCGCAAAGAAAATGCTCCGGAACATATCTGCTACCTAAACTGGCATAAAACTGCAACGAGTATGGAAGCAGATATAATTGCAGAGGGATTTGCTCAGAGTTATCAAATGCATGGTCTGAAATATGACAAGCTGATTGGTAGGTTATCAATATATAGCTTTATAATGCACATATAAAATTAAATCAAAAAAACTAAAAATTGAAATCCAAAAAATTGAAATCCAAAAAATTTACATTATTTCTAGGTGATGGCGATAGCAGCGTGCATAGTAGGCTAAGAATAACCATGCCATATGGTCCTGACCTACCGGTTGAGAAGATAGAGTGCAAAAGCCATATCAAGAGAAACTATTGTACGAAGTTATATGACGTCGCCAAACGTACCAAGAGTGGCTTCCCGGTTGAACTAAGGGCGACAGTCAACGCCAATGTGCTACGACTTCGAACCGCGGTAGCCACAGCTGTCCGTTACAGGAAGGAACAAGAAGGCCCTGTCCACTCACGAATACTAGAGCTGAGAAAAGATCTAGTGAACGGACCTTACCATGTTTTTGGATGCCACGATGGCTGCAGTGAGCGTGGCTACTTCTGCACAGGCGCAAAGGATGCAGAAGTTAATTTCGTGCCTGATTTCACTCAATGTGGCCTCATGCAGGAAATCAACAATATCTTGAGCTCGTGCATAACACGCCACGCTGCCAGCCTGCTGTACGATGTGAACAACAATCCAGCAGAGCAGTACAACAGCCACGTGAATAGGTTCGTGGGAGGGAAAAGGATCAACTTCGCCCTGCGTGGCTCTTATCAAACAAGGTGCCAGACTGCCAGGCTGCCGTCGTTTCCTTCAATCAACCGGGAGAATACCTTCGGGCAGTGCATAAGGTCATGGAAGGAGAGAGTCCAGGTATTAAATAACCAGTCACATGAGCGCATGACGCATGAATGAGGAATAAAACCAATGATTTTTAGGCAGTGTTATTTAATTTTTTAATTATTATCACTGGGAAACGCATCGTATGGGTTGTAAGATGAGCTAGATTTGTATATATGGAATGTAAGAAAGTTGAAACATCTCGATTCTCAACTTATTACAAACCTTTCTCATTCATAATCATTTCATTCCTATAAGTCATTGCCTGGTAACCGGTAGATTTTCAGTCACGAACTTTTCCCCTCGATTTTAGTCTTATAATTCCAGTTTAATAATAATGAGATATTTATATTTTATCGTGAACCACACTCGTAAGAGAATTCAAACGTGACTTCATATATATTTTTTCTATTCAGGAATCAACACCAAGAAATTTGTCCAAAAGAGAACAAGAGAGGTCGAGTTGTCCAGGAAGCGCCGTCTGGAGTTTCCCGATCTACGTCACAGTAAACGCAGAAGTGATGCTGGCGTTGACGAAGATTATGGCTTACTTGAGACGGACAGCACTGAAACTCTCACTCCTGAACAGTTTCAAGTAAAAAAGGATACATTCTTGAAGGACCTAATGAAAACTGAAGATGAACGGAAAGAGCTTGAGCGAGATACAGTTCTCCAGGCTAAGAGTCGTCTCTGGGTTAGCACTAAACGTAAGCTGTTGACGGCCTCCAAGTTTGGTACGGTGTGTAAGATGAGGATAACTACATCTTGTAGGAATACCATAAGCTCCATGTTGTACAAACACACTACCACAAAGGCCATGGAGCATGGGATTCTCATGGAACCTGTTGCGAAACAGCAAATGGCTGAGAAATATGGCATTGTGTCTGAAGATTGTGGTCTTTTCATAGACGAGGATTATCCATTCTTGGGAGCATCTCCAGGTGGGTGAATGATATTGATTACGTATTTAGACTGAAGTATTTTTTGAACAATAATTCTAACTGAGACGGGTGGACCAGTGGCTAGCACGCTGTAACATGCCAGTTTTCCCTGTCTAAATTTTGATGTTAATAAGTTCTTTTTGTTTGATAATTCCCACGTTGTCTTGACTTTCTGAGTCTGTTGATTTTATGACGACCATCCATTAACACCCTTCACCCCGTCATCTCGTGCCTGCATCCCTCATTCCACAAGCACACTTCAGTTGTTTTTCTCAAATGCATTAACTTTCTGTTTATATTTCATCTTGTACCAATGTATCTAGTGTTTCAAGTGTATTTTGTCAAATGTGTACAAACCATAATTTAATCAGAACACTCGGCATAGGGCAGATACAATAAGTTTAAGAAGTGACAGATATATGACCAGGGGATGCATCAAGCCACAAAAGCCAAAAGCTGATGTATGGTGAATTGTGATTGGTTTAAATTTGTATCCGCATATTTTATTGGTCGAACGAAAGTAAGCTCCTACAGGACAAGCCTGGTGAAACAGGGAGATGAGAAGAGAACTAGATAGACAATCAGAGAGACAAGTCAGTGAAAACGTCGACCGGTGATCACGGGTTGGGGGGTCCGACTTCGAACCGGGTAGTTCAGCATCGCCAGCTTGGCGGAGTCCAACATCGCCAGCTTTGTTGACAACGAACGTGGAACAAGGCGAACTCGGTGAGAAGACGTGACTACCCGCCCCGGGACTCGAAGACGCGTGGTTCGGCGGAAACTTGCGTGTGCGCGCGTGGGGTGAGCGAACAAGCGAGCGAGGAACCAATCACGGTAAAATCAGACATTGTTTAAACCAATCTGCCCTGGTCAGTTAAATGAATATATATATTTTTCAGTATTGTTTGTATGAAGGTAGTTTAATTTCTCTTGTGTCATTTAAAATCACGTTGTGATCTCAATAGGCCATTGGGATGACAACTTTTCTTTGTTCCATTGTTACAAGATTGAAGTTTTGTGTTTTGTTTTAACGTCATTGTAGTCATTTTGTTGAAAATACACGTAATATTTTAAACTGATTCAAGTTTCAACGAGTTGCTTTTCCCGCAATCCCAGCTACAAAGATCCATTTTTGTTTTTTCAGATTTAGTTTGATTATTTTTAAAATTTAATTCTTATTTTTTAATTTCGATTTAGTCCATTTAGAGTAGGATTGGACAGAAAGCTACAACTGTCGCCCTGTCGTGGGGCAATCGAACATTGTTTTCTTCAAAGTATATTTTTACGTCCCACGTTAACCCTGAGATTATTGCATGATCTATTTTTTTTCAGTATATATTTTCCGAGTTTTAATGAAACTTGGTGGCGCCCGTAACTAATTTTTATTTTTATGGCATTGTGGTATTTTGTTTAAGTGGGTTTGCATAGTTTCCTGTTACTCGTGCGTTGTCTTCGTATGTGTTATTGTTAGGCTAATAAAGAGAGCGATGGCTGACAAACAGGACGTGCAGATTAAAATGGAGGGTAATTTGGATAGTGGTGAGGATAGGCCTATTAGTCCTCTGTCACAGGTTAGTCAGATAGGTGATTTGGATGAAACTAAAATTTTACAGGCTGGAGAAAGTCAGAGTATGATCACGGAAGTTTTAATGTGTTCAATGGTGAAAAGAATGTCGGAAGAGTTCAGGAAAATATTTGAGGGAATGAATGCTAGGTTTGATGGGCTAGAACGGCAGAATGTGGATTTGGGCGTTCGTGTCGATGAATTGAAATTTGAAAGTAGGTTCAGGTTTGAGCAATTGAATGAGAGAATTGAGAGTTTTGGAGTGAGATTATCGGTTGTTGAGGAACAGGGAGATGAGGGGAAAAAGATTTAAATATTCAATCGATCAAAGCGTAAGTGGTAATTAGACTTAGAAGTGTAGCGAACAAAATATAAATAGTTCTCACATAACAAACTATAGTCAAATTAAGTTAAATTTGGTCTCGTGTCTTATGTAGGGATACGAATATATACACATATATTGGATTGTAACCTAGTATAGTTTAGTGTATTCAATTTGAAGGGTAGTGGTGTATCGTTTGTATTGTGAAGTGGGTTTTCAAGAGATAATTCTAGTGATGACAGATTTAGTATTAGTAGTTTCTCTTCTAATTTCATCGTCCAGTTGACTTTTTGTTCGGATAGCGGGATCGTTGTTTTCTTTCTGTCTTAGGTTTACAAATTAGGGATGGTTTTGCAATTCGTCACACAACGGGGGGTTAATAACTTGGGTGGTAAACTGTTTAGCATGTACCCTCATGTTGGCCGAGTGCAGCATGTGTGGACTTTATACGATGTCGTTCCCTCATATTAGCAGGAAGCTAAGTGAGAGGAATTTTTTATTTTTGTTTTTTTTATGGGTCACCGGTCATGTCAAGGCAGTGATCGCCAAGTTACACAAGTCGCGACTGTAATCGTTGAATTTGTGTGATAGATCAGCTTCATGATACGGACAAGTTATTATCGAGGTGTATGATCGAAATGCAAGGGTGTTGGAATGATAGGTGAAAGGGCAGAGTTAAGATGATGAAACAGTGCTATCTTGCTTATGGTAATATCCGTTTTGGATACAAATATTCGTCTCCTTGAATTGTCTGTAGAAAATCTTAGATCACACCTTCAAGTTAGTATACTTTTTATTCGATTCGGTTAATTTTGATTCGAAAACCTTCGATTCATAATTATTCATTATTTTAAGGAGTTGAATGTATTGGAAGAGTGTTTATACTTATCAGTAGAATTATGGTAGAATGGGGTACGTGGTCGGTGATAGTTATGTCTGGTCGTCAACCTCGAGTCCTTTGTCAGGGGTAATATGTTTAACTAAGAGGGTGTTATACAGAGATGACACTTGAGTAACAGGTTTTTGGCGTCAAGTAGTATTCTTAACATGATGGGGGGGTCGTATTGGGTTTGTGTGGAACATCAAAATTACCTAACCCGCGCTTATATCGTTTTAGGAATAAGTCAATATGATGCTATGAGCAGCATTTTAACGTATTCGGGGGGTGTTGTAACATGCCAGTTTTCCCTGTCTAAATTTTGATGTTAATAAGTTCTTTTTGTTTGATAATTCCCACGTTGTCTTGACTTTCTGAGTCTGTTGATTTTATGACGACCATCCATTAACACCCTTCACCCCGTCATCTCGTGCCTGCATCCCTCATTCCACAAGCACACTTCAGTTGTTTTTCTCAAATGCATTAACTTTCTGTTTATATTTCATCTTGTACCAATGTATCTAGTGTTTCAAGTGTATTTTGTCAAATGTGTACAAACCATAATTTAATCAGAACACTCGGCATAGGGCAGATACAATAAGTTTAAGAAGTGACAGATATATGACCAGGGGATGCATCAAGCCACAAAAGCCAAAAGCTGATGTATGGTGAATTGTGATTGGTTTAAATTTGTATCCGCATATTTTATTGGTCGAACGAAAGTAAGCTCCTACAGGACAAGCCTGGTGAAACAGGGAGATGAGAAGAGAACTAGATAGACAATCAGAGAGACAAGTCAGTGAAAACGTCGACCGGTGATCACGGGTTGGGGGGTCCGACTTCGAACCGGGTAGTTCAGCATCGCCAGCTTGGCGGAGTCCAACATCGCCAGCTTTGTTGACAACGAACGTGGAACAAGGCGAACTCGGTGAGAAGACGTGACTACCCGCCCCGGGACTCGAAGACGCGTGGTTCGGCGGAAACTTGCGTGTGCGCGCGTGGGGTGAGCGAACAAGCGAGCGAGGAACCAATCACGGTAAAATCAGACATTGTTTAAACCAATCTGCCCTGGTCAGTTAAATGAATATATATATTTTTCAGTATTGTTTGTATGAAGGTAGTTTAATTTCTCTTTGTGTCATTTAAAATCACGTTGTGATCTCAATAGGCCATTGGGATGACAACTTTTCTTTGTTCCATTGTTACAAGATTGAAGTTTTGTGTTTTGTTTTAACGTCATTGTAGTCATTTTGTTGAAAATACACGTAATATTTTAAACTGATTCAAGTTTCAACGAGTTGCTTTTCCCGCAATCCCAGCTACAAAGATCCATTTTTGTTTTTTCAGATTTAGTTTGATTATTTTTAAAATTTAATTCTTATTTTTTAATTTCGATTTAGTCCATTTAGAGTAGGATTGGACAGAAAGCTACAACGCTAAACCGTTTTTTAGACGACCGGGGTTCGATACCCGCCATGGTCGACAATCCTGACTAAAAGGTATTTCGTGGTTTCCCTCTGTCGTTTGGGTTCACACTGGCATTCCTTAACAACAGGCCACGACCGACTCCTTCCACTATCCAAAATCACATGATAAAATTTGAAAAAATTCATTCCATTTCACCGTACCCATCATTTTACTAATCATTCACCGACGCTATAATAGATCTTAGTCATCAGTACAGTGCGTCGATAAGAACAATATGTATAAAAAAACAATGATTCTTGTATTTCAGACGGTCTGGTTGGTGATGATGCTATAATGGAAGTCAAGTGCCCATTATCCGCAGACGCTTATGAGACGCCTGAGGAGGCTATCGACAACAAAAAGGTATACTTTTGAATCGTTATTTTCACTTCTCCCTCTATATTTATTATTTACCTAAAGCGCTGCATAAGTATCAACATTTTATGTGATTGGTAATCATTATTTTATTTTCAGATCAACTATTGTGAACTTGTAGACGGAAAATTGTTGCTAAAACCGTCAGCTAACTATTACTTTCAAGTTCAAGGGCAACTCCATATCACTAAGAGAAAATTGTGCTATTTCGTACAGTTTACCAAACATTGGCTTACCTATGAAACAATCGAGAAGGATGACGCATTCTGGGAATCAAACATGTTCCCTCAACTAGAAAGGTAATGAAGATAATTCTGTGTTTTAAATATTCCATAAGAGAAAGTGTATGTCCGTATGTGCCAAAAACAAATGGCTGGATGAGCAAACAAGCGGAGCGAGCGAAGTCAAGACGCAATCACACTGTACCGGACTAAACATTGAAATACATTCTTGTTTCATTGTTGTGTTCCACAAGTCACAAGACAAAACATATCAATCTCAGAATTGTTCTTTATACAGTCTCAAAATCGCATGTGCAGCTGCATGTGTACTATTTGTAATTTCTACATTCAGACATTTTCAATGATAACATTTCGAAATATTTTATAAATAACCAATCTATACCTATAGTGAGGAAAAAATAATCCACTTATTTTCTTATTAAAAATTCCGATTATTCATTGATATTGGAAATATTAAAACAACAATTACTTCTAGCTATCTCAACCAATTTTAATTTAAATCAGTCGTGAGTTTTTACGGTGAGATGATAAAATAGCACACTACAAAACTAATTGGAGCTCATTATCTAGGCGACAAAAGTAAAGCTTTGATTCAGTTCAGTCTAACAAAATAGTTAATGAATAATTGGAAAATATGATGATGTATGAATTTGATTGATTTTTCAGATTCTACATGGAGTGTTTACTTCCTGAGCTTATCGAGCCCCAGTTTTCTAAACGCCTTGTTAAGGGTGACATTAAGGATCCAGCATATATCCTGGACGCACAGGCTGTAGCTCTCGCTGCCAAACACCCTAAAACGAAGAAAGTAGTGACGGCAGTTACTGATAAAAAGAAAAGAAAATCGAAGAACACCGTGAATTAGAGCGAAGCTCCAAGTGCGCTAATCTTTATATCGTACGGTTGAATACGCTGTGACAAAATATTATTTTATTATGTTTTATAGACCAGTGCATGTAGGGGTGCAAGTGAATCGTCCCATTTAGTATATTAGAATATTGATAATGAGACGGTTGTGACCGGCTCTTGAGAAGTCGAACTATTTCACTATTCACCGGAACAGTAGAAGTACACCACGACAAACTTATGCCGAATTGTCACGGGAATCGAACCACGATCTCCTGAATGACGGTTCGTCTTGCAAGCCACTGGTCTCTGTGAAATGGGATTGAAATTACGGTGATATCAGTTTCATGGTAAAATTTACATAGGTTCTAAAATATCACTAAAATATTACTTGATATTCAAGTACATATATATATACACACACACACTATTATATGGCGCAGCGCTTTTCTCCCATATTTATAGAACGAACAATTCTTCCGTTTATTGAGCGAGCTACTCAAATCACTCAAATTTGGCTCTTTTGTCATTTGTCTCTGTTTTTTTCAAGAATGTTAACAATCAATAGGTCAAGTCGTTACTACGAACCAGCTGAAACGTGATATGTGTACACAAAAATTTGGTTGATTATGATAATAATAATAATAATTGCTTTATTTCCAATTTTTTTACAAAATCATTACCTTATTATAAAGGTGTTTGAAAAATTATATGATAAATATATGACTAATACACAAATGGAAAAAAAATATTACATATACACAATTTACTCCAACAACAATATAAGAAACCAATATTAACATCAATAACACAATATATATATGACAAAAAAAAATGATTTATTAAAATAAACCAAATACCTCACCCCACGAAACTAGTATCATATTGAATATTAGATAATTTCATACAATGACGATGGACAATAATACATTGAATGTTATTACTCTAGAAATTTTTATCAGCAAGATATTCCTCTATATTCCTCTACCATTCTGTCCTCTGATTAGTTGATGATTTGAAATGATTGCTCACAGCTATTGACCCGTTGATTCCGTCAACTTGCGAATTTTCACATTCACAAATATCAGTCCGCACTTGGAATACCCGAATTTTCAGAAAATTTTGTGCTTTTTTCTTTTTCGAATTCTGTCCAGTTATTCCTGTTTCAGTTGTGCGTACAAGAGCTGTGTCATGCGCAGTTTCGCTCTATGTGCCCGTTGCCGTGAGTTGCTGGAAAATATAGCTGATGATCTGATTGTACTTCTTAGCGGGTGGACCGTGGTGTTCGGTTTTGGCTCTAGTTGAAAACTTGGCATGAAGAAGAGTGAAGGCGTCTCTACCTTAGAACGCTTGTACGCGCTCAACCACCCGTTACTCGAAGCGTTTTCGTCGTTATCTGGAGAATAATTCTCAAATTACAGTGTAGAATGTAGGCCTATATCAATTGGCAAATCTTATACCACTCACCTGAAATTTTCTAACAAATTTGCCAGTGAGAATTGAATCTTACAAAAGTCGATTAAATTTCTCGATCTTCGATTATTATCCACGATATAAACCAATCAAATTGTCTCTCAACATCTAAAATAATTACAATGATACACTGAACGAGCTGCTTGATGTGGTGGATTTTTTGCGTATTATATTCACTATATATATATATATATATATATATATATATATATATATATATATATATATATATATATATATATATATATATATATATATATATATATATATATATATGTATATATATATATATATTAGACACTGACAATGACATATTTAGAAATAAATAAAAATGAAAATGTAGGCCTAAATTGGTTCATCTATTCAGATAGCACCATAGTCTACTTTATAGTTATAAATAAAATACATATTTCGATACCGTTATCATTCTAGGTTTAGAGTTCTCGTTTTGCACTCATTATTTTGCTATTGGCATTCTACATGGCCCACTCAGTCCTACATGCGTACACTTCGTCACGGCGCCTTTCTCCTATATTTAGTGACTGAAGATCGAAAGTCCCGAAGTATCCCGTAAAGATGCTTTATACACTTGTCTGCAGGAAAATTAATCAGAAAAACAATATTTTACTAATAGAACCTACTCATCAACTCGAATCTTCTCGTGTTTACTGGAATAATAAGGAACTTTCAAACAAATATTGAAAGAGTTGACAAAATATTTTTCAAATTACGAAATTATCCAGTCTAGGTGTCTAACGTAATCAACCGTCGTTTAGCAATGCGCTTTATTTCGGCCATAAATTCTAAATTATGTATATTCCCAGGCATCATTGAATAAAGTTGGAACTGATATATTTATTAGTCCTTTACCATAGTTATTAATATAGGTGGTGACCACACAGTACCTAAAGAGTACTATTTTCCAGTCCCATATAGTTATGATTTTGATAGTGTTTATATTCTTCTGAAAAGTAATATTGAGTAATGATTTTACATTTATAGATTTTCCTGACCGACAAAATATCACAAGGACTAAAGAGATTTTCAAGAAGAACTTGTACGTTTACAGGAATCATATTTCTTGAATTTATTTCTGCATAATTATTTATATTTACATTTTCAATAATATAAGTATGCCCATCAGCAGCGCTGCCCTAAACCTGATAAGGCTGTCTGCTATGGCAGTAGGCTATAGGCCTATAGTTTTTAAAGTACCGGTAGTGAAAGGTAAATATTGTCTTAGTTGATACATTTTAAATAATATCCATTTTTAATGACGTTTTTATTACAAACATTTTCTATAAATAACAATTCGGGGATATAAATGCCTTCCTCACGATGTCCTTACGAACCAGTAGGCTACAGAGCGGTAATAGTGATGCATATTTTCATGACTTATTTTTTCATATGCATGTTTAGAAT
Source organism: Brachyptera putata (assembly GCA_907164805.1). Taxonomy (NCBI): domain Eukaryota; kingdom Metazoa; phylum Arthropoda; class Insecta; order Plecoptera; family Taeniopterygidae; genus Brachyptera; species Brachyptera putata. Next base: position 100,696 of record OU015466.1, on the reverse strand, counting down.
GAATAGTTTCATGCTGTTGCTAAGTTATGACGTACGACCAATAAAGTTATTTCAATAACTATATTTTCGAGTTGTCAATTTATTGGTGATCATCAGTCATAACCCTGTAAGACACGTCCGAACTGCGTACACGTGTTTAGCTAGCAGCTCTGGCAGGAGTTACATACTCACTCCTGGACTGACTGACCGCAACTGAGCTCTGATTGGACGCACGGCTTGAAACGAGAAACTCGGCTACTTGACGTCATAGCAGTGGGCCCGCCTCCACGCTCTCGCTAAACTACTACTCTTCTGTATAAATTGACTCGACTGAGTTGACGATCGAGACCCACGGACTCTTAACCTGTTCGCGTTTCTTATGTGTTATATAACCTGAATGATTCACACGTATATTCGTCTATCAAACCCACATTTACACATGGGATTGTTGATTGCATGCGAAACCATTCCCCATTTTCGAGTTGTTTCATAATGTGAATGATTCCCGTGAATATCCGCCTCGACAAATCAGCATTCGTTTATGTCGTAGTATCATGCATGCGATTCTTACCTTACATTTCGTTATATAATCAAACGACTTATGAATTACACGTTATTCTGATCGATAAAAACAACGATGGTATAAATGGACATGATACACGTTCAAAACACGTTATCAATCTCATGTATATCGAGACAAGTACAGTCAACGTTGCTTTGTGTCCACGCAATACCCATATTTTTTTGATGTACATTTTCATACCAAGAAATGATCGAAAAGAATCGTATGTATATACAACAGAACAAAGTCTAATAGGAATATATAAACGTGGAAAGCACACTATTATCATCGATTGTTTCGTGATACAGATTTGCCGCTGCGATCAACGTACGGTTTGCATGAGATTCTGACTTGTGGTTTAATAGCCTACTGATTCTAACGTGAAGCACATCAGAATCTTGAGAACAGATCCATATGTCTGAAAATACATGTCATTCACATCAATGGGGCAATTCTGGCCACATTTGTGCTACTTGGGTGTTGTGATGTGGCCGGTGCTTGTGGCAACTGGGAGGCCTCTCTGGCCGTGGATCTAGTAGGCCCGTTAGCATCTAGAAATCAATTCAATCTCATTCGACACACGCGGTATGGAGTGGCGGTATGGAGTGTGCTCGGATATTAATGATGCTCGGGCCGGGTAACACATCGGGAAACGGGTACCAGCCGACATTAACCAAATAATTTCGAAAAAAATAGATACAACTTGAGTATGCAGTACTAACGGTCAGTTGAGAGTTACCATTCGCCAACAATGATATTGTCACGGCCATGCCTAACCTAGCTGTCAGCCCACAACAACGACCTTGAGTGATAGCCCTCACTGATATACCCGTCTTTTGTGAGTTATGACGATTCTCGGTAAAAGGTATTTCACAAAACAGTTCTTATATTTGGCATGACAACTATAGACAAAGTGGCAGTAGGGAAATTCTTTAATGATTAATAACTTTTGGGAGTTTTGCTGTGGAACTCTTGGAAAAGATTCAAGTGTGAACTTGTGAACTATGATTGAAGATAATTTCTTAACATGACAGAGGGGCTGTCCATAAACGACGTCCACATTTCGGGGGGGGGGAAGGGTCATCAACCATGTGACAATGTGTGGCAAGGGGGAGGGGGGGATATACACTTATGTGACATCCACATTTACACTACATATTATTTGTGTCTTTCAATTTTCTGGAAAATAAGTTGACGTCTTATAATTCGAAAGAACTTATATTTTAATGCAGAATTTAGGTGGTTAGGTGGTTTTTAGGGGACTAAAATATTGAGGAAAACTTTTTTCAATATCCCAATCCCAGTTTTTCCAAATTTGCATGAATAATTTCATGGGGTGGGGGGGGGTAATATTGTCTGGATTGTGACATCATTAAAGGGGGGGGGGGGTCATCATCTCTGTGACCAACTCGGACAAGGGGGAGGGGGGGGGGGGGGGGTTCGATATACCCTGAAATTGTGTGACATCATTTATGGACAGCCCCAGAGGTTTAAATTATTTCTGGTTATTATTCAGTTCGTATTTATATTTACCTGTTTCGACTAGCCGAACCAGAATCTTGCAACTGTCTGGAATGCTTGACCATTCCACCACATCTATCCAGTCCTCAAACTCTGGCCCCCCTCAAAGGATTCGGACACCTTGACGTGGTGTGGGGGCTTGCGTGGCCCCGTGATCTCCAGAGCTATCGTCGGGAGCAATTTATTTTCTCCCAGCAGGGTCACCGATGGCGATAAGGTCTGGGGTGAGGGTCCAGACCAAGTTCGGACCGTCGGTCGAGTGGGTTCCTTCTGGTGACCGGAGTGTGTGGAGGGAGTGCTGAGTTCTGCGTTTTTCTTCTCACTTCTTTCCTTCCTTTTCGTCTTCTTTCTTCTGTTCTTCTCTTACCTTCTTTCTTCATGCCGGCTCCCTCCATGAGCTTAAAACACCCACGACTGTTGACGACTCTAGCATTGATCTGGATTTGATTGGATAATTGATTGGTCAAGATTGTATTTGGCTCGCTCATGGATTGCGTCGGTTGTAATAATCCAATAGGAAGATTTGTATGACAATATCATCTCTGACTATTCTGTGAAAAGACCGATTGCGTTCATGAGCGTCCGGACGTAAAATTGGCACTTTCCAATCCGCCACTTGTTGAACGGGAAGTCATTTACCGGCTCCACTTCATGCTACTAGCATGGAGTGGACCCGGTATTGTTTACAAGGCCCTATATGGTAGAACCAGCATGGGTTAGTTGAGTCCCCTACTCTCATGAGTAAGCCAAGTAACTGTGATTGGTTGTCCCCAAACATATGTATAATTCTGATTGTCAAAACTCTCCCTCCCCAAATATGAAAAGCCCTCCCAATGAATTAGAAAACCCCAAAAAGCGTAACCGATCGCTACTTGATGAACCCTTGACAAAAGAAGATATCAACTATGTTCAACCCACTCCCCGCTTCCTCATTGTAGAACGGGTAGATGACCAAAAGACCTTCCTTGACGTTTCAACTTTCGCCTACACGAAAGCTCTTGATAACATCTCCAAAGAATTCAAGAGTGTCAAAAGGCTCAGGAATGGTACTTCACTGATCGAGACAGCATCCACAAGCAGCTCAGCGTCTCTAAACGAGTAATTCACTCCTTTGACTTGATGAGTAGCTCTGAAGAAGAGATAAAATGCGAACTGTCAAACCAAGGAGTAACTGATGTTTACAGAATTCAGAAAACGTACAACAATAAACTCAACCCTACTACAACTCTCATCGTCACCTTCAATACTCCTGTATTGCCTAAAAGAATTATATCTGGTTATCTCGTGCTCCAAGTGCGCCCTTATATCCCTAACCCCAAGAGATGTTTTATTTGTCAGCGATTTGGACACACTAAGCTTCAGTGTACTGGCAAGCCTACTTGCGGCATGTGTGGCTTGGATCTTCATGGCACAGAGCAATGTACTAACGAACTGAAATGTGTTAACTGCTCATCTCCACACGGTTCAAACTCTCGGGATTGTCCCAAGTGGAGGGAGGAGAAGAAAGTCCTCGAATTAACTGTCACGGAGAAGATTCCAACATACGAAGTGCGAAATCGAGCAAAGCTGCTGTACTCTACTGCTTCTCCAAGAACCTCTTATGCTCAAGCTGCTCAACCAAAACCATCTGCATCTATCGAACACGAACGCTCCCTTATCAGTGAAATTGCTCTTCTCAATAAGAACATTGGCTTGCTACTCGACAATCAACGAAAACAAGAAGAACGTATCGCAGCCCAAGATAAGAAGATAGAAGAACAAGCCGCTCTTATCAAAGATCTGACACAGAAGCTGACCTCAGTTCCTGTTGTGAAGCAAGTACCAGTACCTGTCAAGGATATCAGTACAAACGTGAAGCTTGTACGAACCACGCCCGTAGACAAGAACAAGGGATATGAGGCTCAAGCTTCTAAGCCCAGGTATGTCTCCAGTGGAGATGATGTCTCTGATATGGAGACGGATATCCCCCGACCTCGAACTTCGAAGAAGAAATATCAGGTGGCTCGGGACTTCCTCAAAGATAAAGTGAAGACCTAGTCAAAACCTCCTCAGTATTATTAGCTCATCAATCTAGTCAAACAGTTTTTCAACTGTCTGTAACTAGTCTATAAGTTTTAGTGCACCTTAATTCCTAAATTCCTTTTTAATCCTAGTCGTAGTTTTCAATCGTCTCATAGATCTCAACATGTCTCTGCTAGTCCAATGGAACCTGAGAGGATATCGTGCCCGATCAGAGGAAATACGTCAGATAGTTGCTCAACAACAACCTTCTATTCTATGTTCGGAGGAAACTCATCTGAACCCTACAGACAGCCCTGTGCTCCACCGACTTGACTTCAGCGCAGGTGATCGAGCTCAAGGAGGTGTTGCCATAGCTGTACACAGCAGCATCTACACTGAAACATTTCCACTCAACAGTACATTACAAGCTGTTGCTGTCAAAGTTTACATTCCTTTCCCGGTTATCATATGTAATCTCTATCTTCCACCTGGAGAAGCTGTTACTAAGCCAACACTAACCAGCCTCATCTCACAATTGCCTAAACCATTTCTATTGTTAGGCGATTTTAATGCTCACAATCACCTCTGGGGAAGCTCTAACACTGATCGTCGAGGCAAGCTTCTCGAAGACTGTGTTAGTCATCACGACTTGATTACCTTGAACAGTGGAGAAAACACTCATTTCACTTCATCATCAGGTACTTTTTCGGCCATAGATCTATCCTTCTGCTCACCCTTACTTGCCGCTAGCGTAGAATGGTCTGTCCATCCGGACTTGTGGGCCTGAAACCATGTTGTGCTGGTATCAGTTCTCTTGTTTGTTTTAGAGAATATCGGACATATTTGGACACTAGGGTTTCAAGGACTTTGCATATTGCTTGTGAGGCTAATAGGTCGATAGTTCTCTGGGAGATCTTTTTTACCCCCTTTAGCAATTGGTGTTACTATCGCATGTTTCCATGCATATGGAACTTGACAATTATCTATGGAAATCTGAAACATGCACCTTAAATAAGGAACACGTGTACTAGATAGTTTCAAGAAGTTGTTTGAAATATTATCTAGTCCAGGAGATTTATTCTGCCCTAAGTGACCTATTACTTCCGCAATGCTGTTATTACTGATACTGAATGGATCAGTATCGTTTGGTTCAGCTGAAGTCATTTCTTCTTCAATCTTCTCGCTGAATACGCTGGAATAGTGCCTGTTCAGTATATTTGCAATTTCCTTCTGATTTGTGATGCATGTCTGATTCTGTTTTAGTACAGATATTGTAGAGTTGGACCCCCTTTCCTGTCTTATGTGTTTATAGAATTTTTCCCACTTTCTGTTATCCTCTTGTTCATCTCCCAGCAACTTTTTCAGGTACTTATCATAGGCGAATTTTTTTGCAGAAAGGAGCCGATTGCTCATATTTCTGAACTCAATTTTATTGAACTTCCGAGACTTATACAATTTTTGACATTTTTTCTTCAGATTTTTTATTTCCTTCGTATAGTATGGAGGATCTGAATTCACTTTTATAATTTTGGTTGGAATTGATTCCTTATGACAGGATTCTACTATTTCCTCGAATGATTCCCACTTGCATTGCAAGCTTTCACATTGCTGCGAAGCCCAATCTTCATAGCTCTCCCCGATGTATTTATCCATGCCTTCACGGTCTGCCTTTTTATATAGCTGTATTGTTTTGTGTTGCGACACTTCCCTATTTGCTTCATTGATGGTATTGATCTCAAGCAACACACCCTTGTGATCACCTATGCCGTCTACAACTTTGCAGAAATTCAACTGCATTTCTGTTTTAATCAGAATTATGTCTAGTAAGATGAGTTTTCCTGATGCAGTACAGAGTCTAGTCCCCTCTTCTACAATCTGCTTTAGATCATTCATGTCTAATAGGTCTGTTACAGCTATCTGTGCAACACCAGCACCATTTTGTCCTTTATTCCAGGTAACATTTGGTAGATTAGGATCACCCCCGATAATAATTGTTCTGCTGAAACTTTCATATCTCTCGCTGAGGTAATGGTTCATTTATTCGACTATATCCAAACCTGCATTGGGGGGCCTATATGCTAAGATGACTTGAATTGTATTATTTCTTCCTATCAGTACCTTGACATGCATGAACTCATAATTTTCATGCTTCATTTCGACATAGCTGGACAGGCTCGATTTCACTGCAATTAAGATACCTCCGCCTCTACTACCTCTGTCTCGGCGGTGAATAGAGTAATTCTCCAAAACTTCTACATCTGTTACACCCTCATGCAGCCAAGTCTCTGTGGCCAATATCACTTCTGAGCTATACAACTCAACAATATGATTGAAGTCAATAATCTTATTAACAACGCTTTGGCAATTGACCAGTAAGAAGGTTAGGCCTTGGAACATTTTTACTTCACAGCCAATGCCATTTCCCCCCCTTTCCATTAGTTTCCCTCATTTGTCACCCTCACTGAGAGGTTAGAGAGCATTCTACCTAGTTTAGACGATCCTGACCTATTCAGGTGCAGCCCATCTTTACCCAGATCAGTTTCGGACAGCCATTTGTTGGGGTCTACAAACTTACATTTTAGTTTTACACTACATCCATACTGGAGGCACTGATTGATGGCATCTATATATCTATTGTCTACGTCTCTTCTATACATTACTCCACTGACCCCCCACTTTGCTCTCGGGAACAGCAGGCTTCCTCTTCTGATCAGTTTCCCGGTGCTTGTTGCTACATCCGCTGGCGATCTGCACCCTGCGATATTGTTTGTCCCTGCATAGATCATGATTGATTTGAAATCTTCGTTCTGCATCCTCATCTTCTCGAGTTGGTACTGGAGCTGCTCCACTCGAATGCCTGGATAGCACTTCACCGCAACGTCTGAGCATGTGTCTCCAACATGTCGGAGGAGTGAGTCACCAATGACCAGTTGAGGTTTGCGAACTGACGGTGATGGTAGGTGGTATACAGCTAATTCAACTTCTGAGTCTTTGAATATTTCTTCAATTGCTTCTTTAACCTCACTCCAGGGAATCCTGTCAAGACCCGCAGCAATGCGAGGCATCGCCAAGTTCACCACTTTGTTTTTGACACAGTGTTTCTTCAACGTTCGGAGTGACTTGGTTAGATCTTCAATCCTTGATTTCTCAGTGGACAACTTCTTTGTTACTAAATAATAAATGTAGCGGTTGTTGTCCTTCAATGCTGCGACACTTCCGACTGGCTTCTTTTGCTTAACTAGCTCTTCTACCCTACCGAACTTCTCCCTGAAACTGGCCGCGATGCCTTTTCTCATATGGAAATCAGCCGATACACAATTTGCGAGAGAGTAGTGTGCAAGATGTTTGCTGAACATGTCCCCTTCAATCTCCTTGATTCTTGATTTTGTTGCTTCAAATGTTGGGCCCGATGGTGCAGAGCTTATAAGTTCTGCCGATTCATCACTTGGTTCTGGATTTTCTCTCGGAGTTTTATTTACACTAACAATGTTGCCTTCCTGCCATCCCATAACCATTTCTGCTCTCTCTATCAACAATCTCTCATCATTTGGCAATCGCTTTACCACTTCTTTCAGCATTTCTATTTGTAATTTTTGTTTGTACAAAGCTATACGTAATTTACTCTGCTCAGTGCTGTTTTTATTTATTTCCTTCTCCAATAACTCGTTCGTGTCTCTCATTTTATTCCTTGGTTCAATTATCTCGATTTCCGACCCGGTTTCCCACATAAAACGGTCTGACAGTGCATCATATAGTTCTTTATCCAACATTTTGTCTTTTTTACGTAATTCACTTATCTCTAACATAAGTTCCTGAACTACTTTTATCAATTTCAATGCCCAGTTTTCTTCTTTTATATTTTCCATGTTTTTCCACACTTCTATGCCATTCAAAAGTTCCCATTCAGCATACCTTCGTCTTTACACTCTCCACATGACCATTCCTTGCTTTCTTTTCTATTGACTCCCGCACATTTATAATGTCCCCGTCTCTTGCAAATTACACAGCACACGCCAACCCTGAGCCCATCCTTGCAAAAAATGCAGATAATTTTCGATTTTTCTTCATCACTTGTGCCATCCCATTCACTTTTCCTTTTATTAATAATGCCAGTCATTTTGTATATTCCAGTACTATAGTGTTTGTGTTGAAAATAATCAAATTTCGTTAATGTAATGTCGATATCATACAATGACATGCTTTGACATGATTGAGAACATTGAATTATCAATGCAACTATCATCTTCATACCTTGGAATCCATCATCCAATAGGCCGTGCATCACACGAAATAAGCAATATTATTTTATCTATCATAGATGGCTTTGATATTCCTTAATAGAATTTCCAATTACATAACCAACTTCCAAATCTTACTTTTCAACTTCTTTTTTAGCTATTAAATTAAGTATAAAAACAACTATTTATACCTCATTTTGTTGAGAAATTGATGACGTTCATTCTAGTTTGCATTTCAGAACCAAAACTACCCATTGATAAGAATATTCGTTGAAAGTATCGGAGCTCAAGATCTCTGAACTGGTCTCAATTATTCCACGGCCTTCTAGTTTGGATGACTGAGCAGCAAGCACGATGGGTGGCTCGCAAGCTACATTAGTAGATGGCTCGGGAATAGCTACACTGGATTCTTTCGTCTCACAATGTAACCCAGCTTCATCAACAGAGATTTGTGGAAACATTTCAGCCTAAAATCACAACATTACATCCATTTCATAGATCCAATTTTATACCAATTCAGATATTTTTGCTATGAATGTGATGTTATTTACCAATTTATAAGATATAATTACCTGTTCACCAATCTTCTGTAGACTGGCATATTAAAATACTAGGAAAACGCCTTATATGCGTTGTGAGATGAGCTTAGAAGTATGGAAATGTAGAATTAGGAACATTTGGTCAGCTCAATGTACATATACAGGCCATGGATGACTTCAAAGGTTTAAAAACCGCGTCTGTCTGTTGGTATATAAACCTTGGTTTCCAAACAATTATACCAGTGCCTTCTTCATATCCATCACAGATTTTGAACGTTTTAATTTGTTGGTGACACTTGTTGCTCACATTTAATAGTTTCTTAATTGCTTTTATTGATGTGTAAAAAAGTACATTTAAAATGCGTTTTCTTCGTTATTTCACATCCGATTGTTCCAGAAATTGCTTGAAATAGGTGTGATAGATATTTCCACATTCAGTATAAATTCGAGAGCTTATGAAAAAAAATCCAAATATTTTTCCCCTGGCCTATTCTTATGGGGAATTTCCATACTTTCAGATTTTTTTTCCGGAAAAACCATCCGACCGATTTTTCTGAAAAACAAACCCAACCTATTCTGGTATAACACCAATTTGTGAAAAAAGTTTCGAGTTGATTGAAACATTTTCCTGACCTCTATGCCGCGTACAAAATTACACACACAAAAAAAAAAACATGAAAACCAAGCCCAAAATTTTTCGGTATCTGGAATGAAAATCTTCGCTACGCTCATCTAATTATCACTTTCTTGTGACTGAAGAAATGTTGAAAAAGTTCTCATTCGTTAGGTTTTGAGAGGGAACTTTACTATATGTATCGCCTTTTCATTTTCTGAGCTCACAAGGTTGGTTGGCTTCATTCGGTGGTTTGCGTTTTCTCGAAGCCTAAAAAACAAACGATCATTAAATTCTGATGAAGAATAATCCAATCAAATATTTAATTCTAATAATTGTACCACTAACAAGGTAAACACACGAATCATGATCATTCGATGTCAGTCTAAATCGTGGGCACATTACTTTACTGTAATGAGCTCCACTGATTCCTTCCGATGGTCCATTCGTGTGCCCTACTCTACTGCTGTCGACAACTGTGAACTGGTCTACACGAACAGCCTAACTCTCTGAGCAACTCGGTTTCCTTTAAACGTCTGCAGATTTGTTGCAACGGATTGGTTGTTTTACGCAACATGCGCTTCAAGATATAAAGAAAGTTCTCAAAGGGGAAGGCACTAAAACAGTTAGCGAACCAAATTTTTTGGCGTGACCACTCAAATGTACAAGACTATGAACATTGTATACTAAAAATTCATTGCCATATAATGTAGCACCTTCTGCAACAAAACGTTTTAGAAGTCCATTTGCAACTTCGTTGAAATCTTTATTCAGCTGATCTGAATCAAGAATTTTAATGGCACAGAAAAAAAGCATGAAATGATTGTACAGCTTGTCACTGAGAACGTCTTTCATATATACTGGGCCTAAATATAACAGCATTTGACGAAACTCAGTGGCCTTCCAGCGCTCCACTTCCGACAATGACCTGGGCTGACGATTGAATTCCGACGGCCAGTAAGGCTGAGCACCTAAGAGGCTAGAACTTAAGATGTCAAGACTCCGTAATGTTGAACGCCGAACACTGCTTCTATCTCGCCATGCCATAATTAGTCGACGCATTACACCTAAACAAACCAGATGCATGTAATCTAATGGAAATGTTGAGACCAGTCCAATGTTCATTCTAACCAATGGAGATTCTGATTTGTGATGTCCAGCATCAGCCATCTCATCAAATTCAGAATCTGTTCTCAAAGGTGCATCAAGTTCTGGGTAAGTCATACGTCCATAATAGACCCCTTTCTGTGAACAATTATCACACCCATGATAACCGCTAAAGGATTTCGTACATTTAATGAACGCCTTTGCTGGAGTATCACAACAGAAGAGACGAACCTGAATAGCCAGTTGCACATCCTTATAGATTAGGCCACTCATTTGAAGACTTGCAATTTCTGTAACAAAGTCATTCAGGAACTTCTCGACTGGAGGTTCTGACGGTCCACAAAATAGCGCTACAACAAAAGGTTTTTTCTGTGGATCCTCTTCTAAAATGCACAAAATGGGCCAGAACTGCTTGCTGTTACTTCTGTATAGTGGTAGACCATCGACATTGAATGAGAGATTAAGAATGTTAGAATCTGGAAGAACAGTATTGCCAAGTCTATGTGTGATTCCCTCAGCCAATCCAAAATTATAGTACTTCCCATTCTCCATATCAATTAATGGAATGTTTCGTGGAGTATTTCGTGTAAATTATAAAAGGAGAAATTTCTACCTCTAGGAGTTTATCACATTTTCAACCTTTAATTCAGTAGGGTCGACATATTTGTGAGGTTGAAATACCTACCTTGGACATTTCTACCTTTACCAAAAAAAATAGGACCCCCAAAGGTAGGAAATTGGTCCTGCGATAACTGTATGTAAGGTTGTACGGTCATAATTTCTACCCTTGACGGTTCTAAAGTATACCTGTAAAGGCACGAGGAAGGAATGAAAGGGAGTAATAAGTACCCCTGAACGTATCTATACATTCCATAAAGTGTATAAATAAGTCGCTTCATAAGTATAAGTAAATTTCTCGGGGAAACTTAACTACTCCCGTTGGAATCAATTCCTTCTATGGAAGGTAGGAAGATGTCACTCTATTGGTATTATTAATGGAAAGGGAAAAGGGGATTTTCCCATCAAGGGAAAGATAACTACCTCCGATGGAATCAATTCCTTCTACACTAGGTAGAAATATGACACCCTATTGGTAATAGTAAGCACCATCAAGGAAAAATAACTACCTCTGCTGGAATTAATTCCTTTTATTCGAGGTAGAAATATGTCCCTCCATTGGTATCAGTAAACACCATCGGGAAAAAGTACCTACCCACGATGGATTTAATTCCTTCTATGTAAGATAGAAATACACAACTTATCCCCCATCATGCAGTGTCATGTAACGAAGTTCGTAGGGCTGGCTGTCGCATTCTTGCATGATCGCTTCTTCTTCGACCCTTCTGCATCAATTAGGTACAGTACAAGTTGGCCTGGCCTATGTACCTGTAATCAGAAACAAAGTATTGTAACATCATTGCATCGAGTATATTATCATAAATTATATATTTTACATGTGTATGGCTTCATAGTCAAGTTAGAATTTGTCAAAATTGTAAAATGAAAATAGGCCCAAGGATCAAGAAAACAATATACAACAATACTTCAGATATACTTCGACATTTCAATATCATCTACAACCGAACAACAAAGGATATCAATTTCGTAGAAATCACTTGAAAATACAATGGTTCTGTGATGTATCATAAATTAATAAGTCTATTCAAGACTGCTTCGGGTGATCCGGCTTGGAGTGACGTAGCGAGTCTCGTCACTCCCGCCAAATTTTTCAGTCGACGAGATCATCCTTTCAAGTTCCTTGTGCCCCAGAACACATCAAATGTTGGACGTTATTCGTTCTTGGGACAGTCAATCAGACTCTGGAATGACTTGTCCCAAGAACAGATGGAAGAATTTCCTGAAGATATGATCTCCTTCAACCAAATTATTAACAGTGTTTGTTTTTAATTCTGTTATTGTTTTTAGCTTCTTTGGGTTGACATTTACTCATTGTTTTTCTATTCTTTGTCATATTAGATCTTTCATAATAGATACGTATGACTGCAAGTCTTCAACCACGGAATTTTTTTAATTCAAAGTTGCAAGTAATCAATAAAATAAAATAAATAAATTAAACTTTGAAAAATTATTATTCTTCAAAGGCTGAATATATTCATTATATTGAAAAAATGTTGAAGTTAATACCTTTGTTGAGTATTCAACAATAGGCCTACATGTAGCATTTGACAAGTAAAAGAGATAATTCGAAAGAAATTGGAATTTTGCAGATTCAGTCAGCTGTAGGTATGTAGTCACAACAATGTGTAGGAATTGCTTATTGTTTCATAATTAATATCCTTGAGATGCTCATCAGCGACTACATAAATGCTGTTTGATTCCACTTTTGTCGTTCAAATCTCGATATACATTGGGAAGAGATATAACTTTCGCTCTCATATAGAAATCGCATCTGAACCACTCTCTTATTTTTAAGTTGAGTTTACAGCACTAACATTTTTCAAGTACATTCTTGTGAATGATTACTAAAATGCTTTTAATTCATAAAAATGGCAATTGATACTCATATTACTTTTTTGCATAATTCTGTCCATAATATCTTGACCTTTAATGATGTTTCATTGGTCTAGCGTATTTTTTTCTTATTTTTTTTTTCATTCTGTTGAATAATTAAAATTCAAAAATTGGGATTTCAATGAATTGGGACGTAGCCCTTTTTGACACATCAAAAAAGCAATTAAGAAAGCAATAAAGGAACTATTAAATGTGAGCAACAAGTGTCACCAATAAATTAAAACGATTATCATCTGTGATGGATATCAAGAAGGCACTGGTACCATTGTCGGGAAACCAAGGTTTATATACCAACAGACAGCCGCAGTTTTTAAACCTTTGAAGCGATCCATGGCCTGTATATGTACATTGAGCTGACAAAATGTTCTTAATTCTACATTTCCATACTTCTAAGCTCATCTCACAACGCATATAAGGCGTTTTCCTAGTTATTAGATGAGCGTAGCGAAGATTTTCATTCCATATACCGAAAAAATTTGGGTTTGGTTTTTATGTATTTTTTTGTTTCGTTTTCTTCGTTTTTTTTGTGTGTAATTTTGTACGCGGCATACAGGTCAGGAAAAATAATCAATCAGCTCGAACCTTTTTTTTTTGAATTGGTGTTATACCAGAATTGATTGATTTTCAATAATACTCGTTTCGGTTCTGATCGTGTTTTTTAATCGTTAGTTCAAGATCATGTCGACTTTAAATTTCTATTGGCAATATATTTCACGAACGCTAACCACCGATTAGCAGGACGGACTCAATATTTCCAGTTATCTTTAATTATCTAGCAATTGATTGATAGTTTGATACAGTTAAGAAATGTACTTTATTTGTCAATATTGGAAGTATTACTTCTGTCGGAATACACACTTGCTTCCGAGATGGTCTTATTGAACAATAAAGGGTTCAACATTTTCAGCTACTAGTGACTGGATTCAGCAACTGACTCCGTGTTTACGAATCATAATAGGACCAACTTTTGTTTTACAATAATGCTCTCTCAACCCCCCTCCCCCACCACAACTCAAATCAAAGTTACTTTGCTCCTGCCTGTGTGGCCTGCAAATAAGTGCAAAATGGCCCATTTGACGAAAAGGTTGTGTATTACCGGCCTATAATATGATGTGTTTAATAATTAACACCAACACTAATTGTTAACCCTCCCTGAATTAATTACGGTATGTTTTGTAAATGAGTTGTAGGCCCTATTATCCTAAGAATTCTTTGGGGGATGATCGCACTTGTGGTGCCCGCCCACAAGCCCCGCCCAACCTTTAATCCATAGCCTTATTTGGGGAACAATGATTTTATATCAAGTTTCAATCTTGATAAAAAAATAATATGTGTGCTCTTTGTTACCAGATTTGCTCAAGCTATTAAATAGCTGCAGAACATTCACTGCAAAGATGGCCGACTCCCAGCAGCCTGCAGCCAACCCACCAGTCCAATCTGTAAATAACCATATTACACCCGAACGATCCATGTTATCCTCTTATCAAATTAATTCTGGGCCTACTTCCACTGCTCCACATACCCACTCCCCCTTTGCTCCCCCTCCACCTGCAATGGAGGATGAAGAAATTGATCAGAATATGGATGCTCAAACAAGTGTCAATGAGGTAATTATTAAACTTATATTTTTCTTTTTAAAATACCATGAAAGATGAATAGTTCCTATGTCCACTAGCGTCTAATATTATTTTCTTCAGGGCCTACAACCATAGATCTATAAAGGTACTTGTGACACGGCACTTCTTAAGCCCGACACGACGTCAAGTTATTCGAATAGTTATCAATGTTGATAGTTATCAACATAGAGCAGTAATTTGACATGAATACTTATTGAGTTTATGCGCGCGCCGCAAATCAGTAACAACACTTTTATACCGCCAAATTCCACCAGTGGTAACACAGATTGCTGCCTAAGTGTGTCTGATGAAATTTTAATGCTGTGTATAATAGAAGTATGCATGTTGAAAAAATTCCCCCGTCTAATAGTATGACGTAACATAGAACTCACCCTAATCAAATATAAAAGCCAACTTGAACTTGTTATATAATTTGTATCTCATTTGAACAGAATACCGAGTATCCTCCCATAGAGGTTCCGATGAGCAGCCAAAAGCTTCACTGGTGTAACCACACCAAGGCAACACTACTCGCCTGAGACCTGCTCGGTGTGCTTTTCGACAGAGAAACTCTGCAGACGAGCTCACTGACGGGGACCAAGTCCAACACCTCGGCGAGACTTGCCGGGGTGGTGGCGAAGAAGCCACTTAATGAGAAGATTGGTAAATATATTACTATACATTCTATAAACCAACCTGATTGTATAAAAATGAAAAGCACATAGTTCATTTGATCCTATACAGAAGTACCTGGCAGCGGAATACGACTAATGTGTCGCTTTTTCAGAATAAAGTTCAATATAAATAAACCTAAATAGGCCTAAAGCGGGCCTCACATGCCGCGGATTGTGTGCGGATACGCACCGCGAGCGGACGCAGATCGGTCATATATTGTAATATTAGCCAATCAGATTGGATAATATTACAAGATGGCCGATCTGCGTCCGCTCACGGTTGTGGATCCGCACACAATCCGCGTCATGTGAGGCCCGCTTAACCCAATAACTAACTTGAGCTAGGTTTCCATGAAGTTTTTTTGTGCTGTCCGTTGAAACATCAGACGGATGTTGGTGGTTGTCCCATACGTGGTTTTTCACGTTACTTGCGATATGCAACCTATCGTTAAAAACTAGAACTAAAACGAAAAAAAGCGAGCGCGCTCACCCTTGGACACCCTCATATAGAAAAGAACCTTAAGTTGATTGCTTCTATTGACAGAAAACCTTAAATAGATTCTTCTGTGAAAATAAATTCTCAAATTGATTGTTTCTATTGACAGAAATCTTGAATACATTGCTTATATTTACAAAAAAACTTACATGGTTTCTTCTATTGACAGAAAATCCAGAATTAATTAGATGAGCGTAGCGAAGATTTTCATTCCATATACCGAAAAATTTTGGGCTTGTTTTTTTTTTTTTTTTTTTTTTTTTTTTTTTTTTTGTGTGTAATTTTGTACGCGGCATGCAGGTCAGGAAAAAGTTTCAATCAACTCGAAACTTTTTTTACGAATTGATGTTATACCAGAATAGGTTGGGATTGTTTTTCAGAAAAATCGGTCGGACGGTTTTTCCGGAAAAAAATTGGAAAGTATGGAAATTCCCCATAAGAATAGGCTAGAGGAGAAATACTTGGATTTTTTTTTTTTTCAAAAGCTTTCAAATTTATACTGAATGTGGGAAGATCTATCATACCTATTTCAAGCGATTTATGGAACAATCGGATGTGAAATAACGAAGAAAACGCATTTTTGATGTACTTTTTTACACATCAATAAAAGCAATTAAGAAAGCAATTAAGAAACTATTAAATGTGAGCAACAAGTGTCACCAATAAATTAAAACGTTTAAAATCTGTGATGGATATGAAGAAGGCACTGGTATAATTGTTTGGAAACCAAGGTCCATATACCAACAGACAGCCGTGGTTTTTAAACCTGTGAAGTGATCCATGGCCTGTATATGTACATTGAGCCGACCAAATATTCTTAATTCTACATTTCCATACTTCTAAGCTCATCTCACAACGCATATAAGGCGTTTTCCTAGTTAAATTACATCAACAACAGAATATAGTTCCTTTAGTATTTTGCTTATAGGCCTATTAATCTGAAACTTTTATTAAATGCTTCTTTTTTCATGTTGCTTGACCTCACCAACAGCTAGGTTATAGAGGGTACAAATAAGCAGATGATAGAGAAACGGTGAGTTGATGATAGATGAAAGGACATTTTAAAAACCCTAATCTTACGCAGGATTTGAACCTGCAGCCCTGGAACCAGAAACAGATACGCTTCCTCTAGACCTTGATGTATATATATATTTATATATATATATATATATATTGCTTCTAGTGGAATAAAACCTTGTATTGATCTCTTCTATTTACAGAAACATAAAAAAAAAAGTTCAACAGCAATATTTGTATGTATAGTGGTCTCAGTTTTGTGTACGGTACCACATATTGTGTTCATATAGTCAACATGCATATTATTTTCAAAACATGTACAAATGGCCCAAAGTCCATTCATATAAGCGCGTTAATGATGCAACGATCCAACTTGAACTACACGATACACAAAATTACGAAATGATTCGCAATTTTATTATTTAGATCCTATTTTGGCTTGATTGAATTGAAATTATTCATGATATATTTGTGTTGGACGTTATAACACGGAGAGCTGCGTCGCCTTTCTCGACATGATGCGAAGGTGACATTGGCGGCTCGCAGGTGTTCGGTGACGTCCTCCACGGACACATTCAAAAGAAGCCTAGCCTTTGAATTGTATGTCAACTTCAATTAGAGCTCAATTATCTTGTAAATTAAATGACACTGATAGTTTCCTTGATGTTTGCTCATATAGCACTGCTTGCTTGTCGATTGTTGCTGATTGAATTGAAAGAGGTATGAAAAAGGTAATGTAATTATTATAACAAATTCATTCAAAACCAGGAAATAAAATGAACAAAACCGTTGCTTATAGAACCAAAAGTGGGCGATATTGAATTATAAAATATTTACGCTAGGCCTATGTGGACAAAAGTTATTATCGTTCGATGTTAGACCGTAACCAATTACAATTTCAAAGCGCTTAAATTTATAATGTACGTAGAAAACCAGCGATACTATTACGCATAAAAAAGTCAGCGGATTTTAAAAACCTATTCTATTACACACTGTGTGTGATCATAGCAGTTTTTTCTTCAATTTGTTACTTAGAAAATATACAGGCTATGTGGACAAATTTTATGAGTACCGGTATGTAGTCGAAGATTGTAGAAATTTGCATAACCCAAGCGCAATAATTTTACAGAGAAATTTACATACATACATACATTTACATAGAAATTCAGCGATTCTAAGCGACGAATAGATGTTTTTGGTCTCTCTTATTTCAGCCAAACATATAAAGTGGTGTGTTTCCATTTCCACAGTATGGTGAACACGCTAAAAAACTGAGTGAATATTTACTTTTTCAAGAATTAATAAACTATATGAAATATGAGGATAAGCTTGATCATTGAGTATTTGATGTTCAGTTATTTGATCTCTATTTTATTTCTATTTGTTGAGCCATGACTCAGAAATCAAATAATCTCACGCTCCAAACATTCGTTATAAACTTAGGAAACTGTAATGCATTCATGTAGGCCTATTCTAATCCCAAAGTAGTATACAATCTTTTGAATTGATGTTATTTTGCTTAATCGAACATTTTTTGAAAAAAACTAATCCTTTAGGCCCAATTTTTAAATTTCATTACCCAACAATGTTCAACAGGCATCGACAAACAACTGAGTTCAGTTTCCAACCTTCAACGACAGACCATACTAATTGATTTTATTTCAGTTCAGGCCTTGTCCTAATCCTAAGGAATATTTTGAATTTTTAAATCAGTATAGACAGCCATGAAACTTCAATTTATAAGAATTTTAAGATACCATAGGTAGGCCTATTGCAATTTTCTCGTAAATATTATTATTATATGGCCTACTGTTGGATTATAAACTGAGCTAGTGGTGACTTGAATGGAGTAGACCTCCACTGAACGCGGTAGTAACTTGAAATTTTAAGTCATGCCAGAGATGGCCGGTCAATTGTGATCGCAAAAAATATTGTTTCAAAATTAGGCCTGGTAAGGTCAAGTTTTTCAACATCCCCACCGTCTCTGTTATCACTTGTATCAGTTTTTCTGACACCACTTAACTTGTTCTGTTTGTTGAGAAAATCTACTTCGTATTTTCGTGACGTAGGCAAAGATAAAGATGGTCGATAACGGGGATTGAACCTACGGCCGCTATCTACCACTCACTGATCGACCTAGTCTTCACCATATGACCAACAGAGTAGGTTAATGTTTTCCCTTCCTCCCATTATTACAAACATAGTGTTGACTAATTTAAAACGCAAAATTTCAATGCAATTGCTCCTGAATTTCATTAACTAAGGTCATCAACTCAATCAAATTAAAACGAAGAACTTCATGGCTTAGGCCCTACAAGAAATTTAAAACTACGTATAATAGGAACTTCACACTAATATAAACTCTGTCGTGCGACTGTGTTGAACGAATCATGAACAACCCATTTCAACTCTTCCGTCAATTTTGCCTACGAAGATTTCGTCAAATACTGCAACTAAAAATTAGGCTAGGTCTACTTAAACTACACCATTATTTTGTGGATAACTAAATGCACACTTCTTTTATAGTGTATTTATCCATTATTGCTGGGGCAGCCACATTACAACTAAAGATAAATTACTTTCAGTGTGAATTGTTTGCACCACTAGGCCTAACGACTGTCAGCATTAAGCGAAATATCAAAATGCGCATTACAATGAATCACGGTTGATCGTAGGTCTACTGTCATAAAGAAAGAAAGAGGTGTAATTTTATTATAAGTAAGTCTTTGAGTAGCCTAAGCCTCTAGTTTTGAATAGGCCTGTTGCTTTTATTGAATTAGGTTAGGTTAGGTAAAATTAGTTTAAACCTAAGCATACCGGTGCACAATTTTTCGAATTATGGAATAGCTGAAATTAATGATCGAATTGGGCCTAGATATCCATCAAGATCCAAATCTAGACTCACAGAAAATATGTTTTCATCAAATGAAATGACAGTGTAAACATTAACCTCTATCATAAGATTGCACAATGACAGCTGATTCTGAACGGCAGCGGCTAAACCACGAACTTGAGTTTGACAACTGACACAGCTGTGAAAGAGGAAGCAGTTTAATCGTAAAATTAATGGGTTATAATATTAGTTTGAGGTTATTCTCTTGTGATAGTATTCATTGTAAGCCTGCCCTATGTAGGCCTACATTTTAATTCATTGGCTAAACATTGGCTAAACAATTGACCAATTTAATAGAAGAAGTTAATGGTTTGTATGCCTGGGCTAATTATATCTGTAGGCAACCTAACCTTAACGAGTTAATATTACAAATGACAATGATACAGAACAACATTACATAGGCCCTACCAATTTCAGTGTAATTACATGGCAAAATACCATACTCCTAATATTATTGCCTATTATGGTTTCATAATAAGAGGAAGCAGAAAGAAGGAGAAGCAGACGATGGGAGGAAGACGGAATGGCTCACCGGCTTCGAGATTGCAAGCAGCCCTAGAAACGACAGTGGAGCTACCTCCACCCCCAAACCAGACTACGTTGGATTGGGAGATTAGACTGATTTGATGGTTTCAGACTTCAATTATAGAGGCCCAAAATGAATATTACCTTTGCCTATGGCCTACCTCAGCCTAGCATTTCACTCCATCTTCATTCTTGAAGACTCTGAAGTAAGGTAACAAAATACGGTTAATGTGTTAATGATCTATGTTGATAATGAATTTTGTTCACTGTGCAACTCGAGATGGCAGTTTCATTATTTCAAGTAGGCTCTATTCTGTTTGTCCAAAGAAAAAGATTCAATTTTGAAAAGATATGTCAGCTGATACACATCCGTTGTTTATGCTCGTTACCATCGTTACGAGAGAACCAAAAGTGGGCGGAGCCCAATTTTTTTCTGTTTTTATTGAATTATAAAATATTTAGGCTATGTGGACAAAAGATATTATCGCAACGCGGTAGACCATAACCAATTACAATTTTGAAGCGGTCAAATTTCTAATTTACTTGGAAAACCAGCGATTCTATAGAGCCCCCAACTAAAACTCCACGCCAACAATGGAGGTGGGTGTGGCCTAACCTGTTTTTCTGAAGTATTCTTTGATTATTTAATTAGAGAATATACAGGCTATGTGGACGAATTTTATTACTACCTAGTCGAAGATTGTAAAAATTTGCATAATCCAAGCGCAATAATTTTCAATTTACGTAGAAATTTAGCGATACTAGGCGACAAATACGTGTTTTCGGTCCCTTTCTGGCCAAACATATAAGTGTGTTTCCACAGTGTGGTGAACACGCTAAAAATGGTGTCATTATTGACTAATATTATTCTATTCAATACAATAATAAAATGATCATATAGTAATAGGCCTATAAATAATTCTTTTTAAAGATAAAATAATATAACAATATTGTATGTAATGAAACTGATTGATCATTGAATCGATATATGCCAGTTAAATCGAATTATTTAAAACGGAAGTGCGACGATCGAACCACATTCAAATGGTGGTAAATTCTTCCCCGACTTCCCCAGATCGTACCATCCCGTGCCGGCCGTCAGAAGTTGGAGCTGGCTCTACTTGGACGTGGAAAAATTGTTCCCTCCCACGACATTTTCTTGTGCGTAATTGGTTGACAGTTGCAGTCGGCCGGCATTTCAACGGACAGCACGTGAAAAAAACGTCTAACACACTTACCTAAACTAACTAACCTAACCAAACACGTATCCTAAACTAAATTAATCTAAACCAAAAATTGTGGTCCTGACCTATTTTGCTGCGCTTTACAAAGTGATAGCCCATCAAACTTCTACCGTGTCCAGAGCCCTCTAATGGCGAGAAAATGAACTACATGCTACCCTGGAGTGTGCCGTTCTTGCGAATAGAAGTGGCCATAATTGTATCGAATGAATAATGGGGTTTTATGGCGCGTCAACGACGTGGTTATTTTGCGCCAGTTATTTGCAGTAATTTAGTAACACTTAAAATTGAAACGACTTATCTAAACATATGGTCCGGTGTAAAAGGCCGGAGCTAGTCGTGGAAATAATTATGAATTCAATAATACTAGTGTAAAACTATAAAACTAATAACGATAAAACAGCTATAAATCTAATGACAGTAACGAATACAACACATTGAAATATATGAACCGGTGTAAAAGGCCGGAACCTGTTAACGCTAACTATAAATCTAATAACAATAAAACAACTATAAATCTAATAACAGTAAAACGACTATGAATCTAATAACAGTAAAACAACTATAGATCTAATAACAGTAAAACAACTTTTAATCTAGTAACAGTAACGGACACAGCATATTGAAACAGAGTCCGGCGTGAATGGCCGGAACTCGTCGTTAATGAAACTAATAATAATAAAACGGGATTTCCTGACTAGACAATGACTAGATATGATCGAATAAGCCAGACTCTCGTAAGAACTGGATAAGTCTGTCCACCGCTACCTGTGAGTCCTCAAGGATTTGCTTCAGATCAGGTGGCATGCGCAAGCGGCGTCGAACATTACCGAACTTCTCACACTCTATTAATATGTGCTTCACAGATAGCGGCTCATCACAGACATCACAGAGCGGAGGATCCTCACGCCTGAGAAGGAACCCGTGGGTAAGAAGACAATGCCCTATTCTGACTCTAGCAACGACGACCTCTTCTCTACGAGATCGACGAGACGAGGAGGTCCACACACGACAATTGTCTTTTATCTCCCTCAGCTTATTATTTGTTTGTGCTACCCACGATGATTCCCACTGTCTGGTGAGTATCCCTTTAAACATGTTCTTTGCATCTGATGATGGTATTTGCGTGTTGTCGATGTGATTCTTATTGGTGGCCTCTTTCGCAGCTTTGTCCGCTCTTTCATTACCAGCGATGCCAGCGTGGCCCGGCACCCAACAGAACACCACCTCCGTCCCCCTGGCATCCAGCTTGGTAAGTATTCGTTGGATCAGTTGGATCAATTTATCCATCGGGAAGTACAATCTCAAAGACTCTAGTGAGCTGAGCGAGTCAGAGCAAATTACAAATCGATTGTGATCTACAGTTAGGATGAACTTCAAAGCTTCCAAGATTGCATAAAGCTCAGATGTATATACACTAGCGTGTGGGTTTAGTTTAAAACCTAGGCTCGTATGTCCTAGAGTAAAAGCACATCCAACAGAATCGTTCTGCTTAGACCCATCAGTGTATAAAAATATGTGGTTTTTTAAATGGTTGCGTATAAGATTAAAATTCTGTTGGTATACAACTGATGGGGTGGTTGCCTTAGATAGCTGAGTCAAGTGTCTCAGACAGACTGTCTCAGGTGTGACCCAAGGAGCAGTTCTCGGAAACTCTATCTCTAATATATCAGGTAGATGCGTTCCTAGGTTGACCAGCAGTTCACTTGTTCTTATGCCAAGAGGCCTTGTTGCTTTGTCCCTCATATCGTATATTGCATTAAGAGATGGTTGGAACACCGTCTTATATGCTGGGTGGTTGGGCGTGCTGCGTAGCTTGCATATGTAGCTGCATAGGATGTAATTACGACGCATCTCGAGCGGTGGTTCTCCTGCTTCACAGTAGAGGCTCACCACGGGGCTCGTTCGGAACGCCCCTAGAGCCAGCCTTATACCTGCATTGTGAATTGTGTCTGTACACTTTATATAGGACTTCCTTGCAGAAGCGTAAACTACACAACCGTAATCAAGACGTGATCGTATGAGGGCTCTGTATAGTCTGAGCATAACTACCCTGTCAGCACCCCAGCTCGTACCAGAAAGGATTTTCAGAATGTTCAATGTTTTTGTGCATGTAGTCTTTAATTTCTGTAGATGAGGTCTCCAACTGAGCTTATCGTCTAAAGTGAGACCGAGAAACTTGGCTGCATTGCTACAAGCTAGCGGCGTCCCTCCCAATTCGAGGGTTGGAGATTGTTGTAAGCCTCTGAGACGGTTAAAATTTACGCATGTTGTTTTCGTTGGCGAGAACTTGAAACCCGTTGCATCTGCCCAACGGGTTAGACGATTCATCGTCATCTGAATTTGCCTTTCTGCTATACTGAGTCTGAGGGATTTACAAAATATAGCTAGATCGTCAACGAAGAGTGAATAGCTCACAGGTTGACGTATGCATGAAGCAATTCCATTGATCGCAATGATGAAGAGTGTACAGCTAAGTACGGAACCTTGAGGAACTCCATTCTCGAGGTCGAAAGATGTCGACTCAATAGACCCAACTCGTACACGGAAACGTCTATTCGAGAGGAAATTTGATATGAACGCTGGTAAGTGCCCTTTAAACCCCCATTCGTTCAATGTTCGCAGAATGCCATATCTCCAGGTCGTATCGTACGCCTTTTCCAAGTCAAAAAACACAGCAAGGAGTTGTTGCTTGGAAAGGAACGTATCTTGGATCATGGACTCCAGATAAATAAGGTGGTCGAGACTTGATCTATTCTTACGGAAACCAGATTGTCCTGCTGTAATAAGGTTCAATTTCTCCATCACCCAAACTAATCGTTTATTAAGCATCCTTTCCATGATCTTGCATGGGCAGCTTGTAAGGGATATTGGTCTGTAATTAATGGCATACTTTTTGTCTTTTCCAGCTTTGGGTATCGCTACTACGCCCGATTCAAGCCACGTGCTAGGAAGTCGCTCCTCACGCCAGATACGATCAAAAAGGTTTAAAATGTACTGAACGGATATATCGGGTAAGTTCTTGAGCATTTTGTTATGTATACTGTCGGAACCTGGAGCGCCATCTCTGG
This sequence comes from Brachyptera putata, assembly GCA_907164805.1. Classification (NCBI taxonomy): domain Eukaryota; kingdom Metazoa; phylum Arthropoda; class Insecta; order Plecoptera; family Taeniopterygidae; genus Brachyptera; species Brachyptera putata. The sequence goes on along the minus strand of OU015466.1, from coordinate 76,071 downwards.
ATTCTGAAATTGCGGGCTTCAACTCCCACAGACTAAAAGGTCGATTATATATTTCGCTATTGTTAGAATTAAAATTGAGCGTATTCGACTCTTCTCTACTTTTGATTATTAAAAACTTGTCCGAGTAATGCTCTAGACACTTTTGCAAAGTGGGCTCCCAGAAAATTAGCAATTTCAAGTGGCTCTGTTATGAGATCCTCGTCAACGAGAATCCCAGGTATCCCAGTATTTACAAATTTACCAGAAATCTTTTTCAGTTTGTCCCACACCTTGGACGTCGGAGTGTGGTGGTTGATAGAAGACACATAGTTTTGCCATGATTGTCTCCTAGCTTGCCTGATTGTATAACGTGCCTTCGCACGGACTTGGCGGAAGGAGCACAGATTTTCTTGAGTGGGATACTTCTTAAATATAGCTAATGATCGTCGCCTATTTTGAATTCCTTCCTTACACTCTTTGTTCCACCACGGAACAGGGGTGCGTCGAGGTTTCCCACTTGTCTGTGGTATTGACTCGTGTGCAGCTGTGATCAGTATGTCAGTAACATACTGAACATTACTAGTAATATCAGGGAAAGTGTCTTCTCGAAATATAGCGAGTTTCTGGGAGCGTGCCCAATCGGCGCGAGGAAGAATCCATTTCCGATGTCTCAGCTGTACATTGTAAGGTGTAGTAGGAAGAAGAATAACGGGATAGTGGTCACTACTACATAAGTCCGAGTGAACACTCCATTCGTAGTTTAAAGAGATAGATGCACTGCATATAGATAAATCAATAGCAGAGAAAGACCCATAACCGGAACTAAAGTGGGTGGGGTCTCCGTTATTAAGTATAACTAGATTCAAATCATTTGATACCTTTTCTATCAATTGACCTTTTCTGTTGACATTATCACCTCCCCATATAATATTGTGGGCGTTAAAATCACCGCATAATATGACTGGTAAAGGTAGTTGCTCAATGAGATCTACTAGATCAGCCTCTGAAACGGCATCCGAAGGGGGAAGATAAATACTACACATAGATATACTGTTGGTTGAATGTAATCGAACAGCTACCGCTTGAAGTGGTGTCTGGACGGGTATTTCCTCAGCGTAGTGGTCGTTATGTATGGCAATAGCCACACCACCACTTGCTCGATCACAGAAAATTTTGTCTTTCCTATAAAATGAGTAGTTTCTCGGAATTGGGTTGTCGTTGGTTGTAAAATGCGTTTCTTGTAAACACAGAGTCATAGGGTTGAATTGCGAGGTTAAAAGTCTGATCTCTTCTACATGAGCATAAAAACCATTACAGTTCCACTGTAAATGAGTCATAAGATTGTGATAAAACTTAAATCTAGGGGTAAAATGTTATAACTAATCAGTCTTTCAGAAAATCAGTCTTGTTGATTGCGGGTCTCTTACTCATCGACAATCGCTTATTCCTAACATTCCGCGTAGAGGATTTCACCGAGTCCTGCATGTCGGAATCGTCGTTGGACATCTCGTCCGTTGACATATTGGTGGAATTCGTCTCCATAGTTTTGGAGAACTTGGAGCGGTCGATTCTGGTTTTGGCTTGCACTTCCTTCGGGATTACTGCGTTTGTTGCACGTACCTCAGTTTCCTTTGGTAACGTGCCTTTTTCGTCAGTCTTTTTCCTCTCAGTTTCCTTTGGTTGTTCCTTCTCATTATTGATTAATTGTGCAGTTTGGGTTTCTCCTTTCTGACTAGCCTGCATCTGACGAGTGAGCTCTTTTATGAGATTCGCTTGCTCCTGTAGTTGTTTCTGGAGGGCTTCTTGAGTCTTTAAAAGTTGAGTTATGGTGGCTTTCAATACTTCTTTTTCGGGATCTACCTTTGGTACTGAACTAACATGACTAGCATTTACAGCAGCGACCTCAGCGAATGAGAAACGGAACTGCGTGGGATTCAGTTCGCGGAATCTTCTACGTGCGTCGTTCAAGCGTAATTTCTCTGTCACCATTATCTCTTGGATTTTCCTCTCATCTTTCCACTTCTGGCAGTTGCGGGACGAAGAAGGGTGATTACCAGTGCAATTAATACATTTGACCTCGGACTTGCAAGGCTCCTCTTCATGAGAGTCCTCACTGCATTTGTCACATTTCGCTTTCCTTTTGCAGTTGTTTCTTGTGTGTCCGAACCTTTGGCACATAAAACACCTCATAGGGTTAGGAATGTAAGGACGAACATTTAATATATGAAAACCGGCAATGATCCTGGATGGTAGGGTGGGTGTCCCAAAAGTGAGTATCAAAGTGGGGGTAGCCTCCAGAGTGCCACCGACACGTTTATTGATTCGATAAACGTCAGTAACCCTCTGGTCCGCTAACTCCTCCTTGATCTCATCTACGGTACTCTTCAAAAGGTCGAAGCACGAAACGACACCTTTCGAACTATTAAGGTATTGGTGTGGGGTAACAGTTACAGTGAAAAGATTAGGCAGAACTGAGCACTTCAGAAAGGTCTCAGACTGCAATTCGCTGTAGGTTTCCAGTAGGATGGTTCCATTCCTAAGCTTCTGTATATTAGTTTTAGTACCATAAGCTAATTTATTAATTGCTTTAGCAAGTGCGAAAGGCGAAACCTTTTCGAAGGTTTTGCCAGCTTCGTTGCGTTCAATGATCAGGAACTTCGAAAAAGTCTTGGCATTTGTTATTTGTTCACGAGTAATGTGAGTATCAAATAGAGATTGAGGCTCAGGATTAGAGCGTAATCTCTTTTTAGATTGTCCAGTTTCGGTTTGGGAGGGCATCGAGGGGGGAGAGTTGGGGTTTGAATTTAGTGTTTTCATATTTGGTCCCACGAGTAGCTAGGGAAATATATGTCACCTCCCACAGAGCCCCGCTTGTGGGAGTAGGGCTATGGTAAAACTGGAGGTCGCCATTTGTCCAGAGTTCATCGTTCGAAACTACTTTAACCCGTAGCCATTCAGCTCCTCGGCACGATTGTTAACACCTTGAGCTTGGGTTCATGTCCTTGTACTTTGCCATTGTCATCAATGTTCGTGGGCGATTTGAGCATATGAGAGAGCCGGCAGGAAGAGAAGAAAGAAGACGAAAGAGAAGGAAAGGAGTGAGGGGAAAGAAGACGAAGAAGTAGAAAAGAAGTGAGAAAAAAGAAGTGAGAAAGAAGTGAGAACAAAGAAGAAAGAGAAGGGAAGAAGTGAGAAGAAAGACGCAATGCTCAGTACTTCCTCCACATACTCCGGTCACCAGAAGGAACCCACTCGACCGACGGTCCGAACTTAGTCTGGACCCTCACCCCAGACCTTATCGCCATGAGTGACCCTGCTGGGAGCAAATAAATTGCCCCCGACGATAGCTCTGGGGATCACTGGGCCACACAAGCCCCCACACCACGTCAAGGTGTTCGGATCCTTTGAGGGGGTTATATTTCGTTTTATCACGTTACAATTTTCAGGATTGTAATACTTTACGTAAATACTGCGTGCGAGTGTTATTTGTAAAGTACGTTCTTAAATATAGTTGGTAAAAAGAAAACTTTCATATCTTCGATTTATATTTCGTTTTATCACGTTACAATTTTCAGGATTGTAATACTTTACGTAAATACTGCGTGCGAGTGTTATTTGTAAAGTACGTTCTTAAATATAGTTGGTAAAAAGAAAACTTTCATATCTTCGATTTATATTTCGTTTTATCACGTTACAATTTTCAGGATTGTAATACTTTACGTAAATACTGCGTGCGAGTGTTATTTGTAAAGTACGTTCTTAAATATAGTTGGTAAAAAGAAAACTTTCTTATCTTCGATTTATATTTCGTTTTATCACGTTACAATTTTCAGGATTGTAATACTTTACGTAAATACTGCGTGCGAGTGTTATTTGTAAAGTACGTTCTTAAATATAGTTGGTAAAAAGAAAACTTTCTTATCTTCGATTTATATCAGGCCCAGTTTTTAAATGCAAATTAAAAGAATTCTTGATATTTAAATGTTATTATACTGTGAACGCTTTTTCAACAGAAACTTTTCCAAATTAGTATTAAAAACCAGAATCCCGGATTTCATTACTTTAGACCAAATTTAGATTCAGAATAGCAATTTAGATGATATAATCATGTAATAACATTTCAATATAGATTAGTTTTAATTTTAAGTATTTTTTTAAGTTACATCACATTGACATGTCAAATATTTTACCATGTGAAATCAAACCTGACAATAAAGATTATTATTATTAGATTATTATTATATTTCGTTTTATCACGTTACAATTTTCAGGATTGTAATACCCTACGTAAATACTGCGTGCGAGTGTTATTTGTAAAGTACGTTCTTAAATATAGTTGGTAAAAAGAAAACTTTCTTATCTTCGATTTATATTTCGTGAATTGTCTTGTTTTACGGCGCTTCAACAGCGAGGTTATTTGCGACGAAAGTGTTACATAATGCGTCGTATTGTTATGTAAAGTGCGTCTTTCACAAAGATATTCGTCCGATGAATATTTGGTTGAAAGTGAAGATGAATACAAACTATAGAAAGTCAAGTTCCGGTGTAAAAGGCCGGATACAATATCTACACAAAACTAATACTTAACTAATACTAATCATAACACTAATCCTGATAATACTGGTCACAATTATTGATACTAATACCAAAAATACTGATTACGATTATACTAATCCTAATAATACTGATTCTTATAATACTAATCTAATCATAATCGAGATCAAAAGAGAACGATCCGGTGTAAAGGGCCAAGATCGGTGAACTATAATTAGAATATTGAATGTTTAAGAAATAACAGCTATATCTAGGATGAATGATGCCAGTTAAAACACGGCTTCGGCGTATATGGCCGATAACCTATGATGTATCAAGTAAAATTCTAAATAGAAGATAAAAGTTCTGTTTGAACTAAAAAGTCTAAAATCTTATCTATCTGATTGGAGTCGTCAGGTAAAATAGTCTTCAAGTCGTCGCTCATGTTCAGTCTCAATCTCATATCACAGTATTTATCACAGGTGGTTAATATATGTTTCATTGTGAGCTGCGTGTCGCAGTCTTCACACTCTGGAGGTTCATCGCCTGACAGAAGGAAACTGTGGGTGAGCCGACAATGACCAATACGGAGGCGTGAAATGACGACCTCCTCACGACGTGACTGCCGGATAGACGATTTCCATGATGTGACAGATGTTTTGATTTCCCTAAGCTTATTATTAACTGTTGAGGTCCATGCGGTTTGCCATTGATTACGTATAATTTCTCTCACTGATGCTTTCACGTCATTATGTGGCACTGAAAGTGAGTCTACATCGGTTCGAGAGGTCGCTTGTTTGGCGAAGAAGTCTGCTCTCTCATTACCATGGATGTCAGCATGGCCAGGAATCCAACAAAGCAGTACCTTCCTCCCCTGTTTGTGAATCCTGGTAATTAGCATTTGCATGTCTTGAATCATAGGATGAGTGGGGTAACACTCCATCGCTGCTTGGAGGGCCCTCAGGGAATCGCTAAAGATTATATAATTAAAACCTGGATCACTAAGAATAAAATTCAAAGCTTGAACAATTGCATGAAGCTCAGCGGTGTAGACACTACAAGTCGGTTCAAGTTTATACATAAAATGTTGATTTCTCACGACGAACGCACATCCCACTGCACCGTTCAGCTTGGATCCATCGGTATATAAAAATTTAAAACCACTATATTTATGAATGAGCTCATTGAAGAGTTGTTGGTATACTTGTGGAGCTGTCGTGGCTTCCGCGTTCTCCGCCAACGAGGTGATGATAACAGGTCGATGGACCGTCCAAGGTGCCACAGCACTGCTTCTCACTGCCACTACGTCTGGAAGACTGTAGTCTAGGCGAGCAAGGAGTTCAGAGACTCTGATTGCAGTTGGACGGGTTGTGGAAGGACGTGAGGAATACTGAAGTGAATACGATGGCTGAAGGTTGAGAATGATGTGGTTGGTTGGGTGATTCGGCAAACCTTTCATCTTGGCTACTAAACTGAGCAATAGATAATCTCTTCGGTGAGTTAGTGGTGGTTCTCCAGCATCACACAATAAGCTAGATATGGGGCTCGTGCGAAAAGCTCCAGTACATAACCTGAGTGCTGCATTATGGACCGGGTCGCGAGAATTTTTTTAGCAAACAGCTAAGGCGCTATACCAGAAAATCAGCCAATCATAGCCCAGTGACGTATATTTTTATGACGCTATACCAGGAAATCAGCCAATCACAGCCCAGTGACGTATATTTTTATGACGTCATACCAAAGTGGCGCTAAACTGTCAAAAACACATGAGAAAAGTGAAGTTAAATCTGTTTGACATTCTTGTGATATGTCAAGCCAAGTCAGCAAGATGGATACCACGGATAATTTAAAATTGACGCAAGATGGTTCAAGTAGAGTAATTCCAGTAGCAGTTTCAATCCTGAAGGTAAAAGCAATTTTAATTTGATTTGTTTATTTATTGATCGTATACATTCATGCCATGCTGATCAGCAAGATGGAAACTACCGATAATTTAAAACTGACACAAGATGGTTCAAGTAAAATAATTAATGGAGCACTTTCAATCCTGAAGGTAGAAGCAATTTGATTTTATTCATATCTGTCATCACAGGCCTATATATATATATGTAGCGCAAGTCAGCAAGATGGAAACTAATTAAAATTTGAAATTGAAAAAACAATTGTAATACTATCTAGAGGTACCTGCATGTTCAGATTGACTCCAAAGTGAAGTGAAATGAGACAAACTTCTGTTAACACCACACACACAGTTTTATTTTTGTTTCTCTCATACAATTACATGTTTAAAAGTACCCGATATGTATAGGCCTAGTCTAGACTATAAATAGCATAATTGGTTTTCTGCAGACTTGGATACTATACTGATTGTTTAATTTTAGGATATACTACCTAGTGACTTTACTTATCATGTCACTGGTGCCGAGCTATCGGGTTCTTCGGGTGTCAAGGCAAGTTTCAACATCAATGCATTTTCTGAGTCTGATGCAAGACACTGGCTGGAGTGTTTCCAAGAGCACACACGCACTACTTACACTGTGCAGACTACTCGACCAGCATCCGGCACTTTAGTTCTCTTCAAATGTTACTATAAATGCCATCATAACACTCGTTCTGAAAGAACAAACTCAGACGATGACCACAATATGAAGAACAGTAAGTGTCCGGCCAAGCTGACAATTACAGTCAGAGCTGTACATAAGAGGTGGAAGGGAACACAAGCAAATAAACCCAATTCTGAGCTTCCATGTATAATTGATTTACAATTTGTCCATAACCACAGCATAAAAAGTTCTGATTTTTTGAGATTCAGGCCAGTAGGTTTAAATGTGAAAACAAAATTGATTGAACTCTTCCGTAAAGGTCATTCTCCTGCATCGGCTCTTGAGTCGCACAAGATTGATTTACAAGCCGATAATCCTGACACCTATGATCGAGTGTTGGCCGATCGGAAGCTTTGTCCTGATTTTGGCAGCTGCTATCGTCTTTACATGAAGGAATTCATCAAGTCCTATGGCTCAGACAATGTCAACGATGATGGGAGTTTCCTGAAAAAAAAAATAGACGATTACAATCATGAAATGAATTCTCCCTGCATCCTAGTCAAACACTCGGGAAAAGACATCATCATCGCAGTTTGCACTCCCATGATGCAAAGAGTGCACAAACATGTCAGTCAATCTGCTGAACTGGTTTTTGTTGATTCAACAGGAACAGTTGATAAAGATGGGCATCGTGTATTCCAGTTATTAACCTACAATGAGATAGGGGGCCTGCCATTGGGCATTTTAATCACTGGATCAGAGACAACAGTAACTATAAAAGAAGCATTAGTCATGCTTCAGGATATTGTTGGAAAAGATGCATTCTGTGGAAAGGGTGTTGCAGGTCCACAACTATTTATGACCGATGACTGCGACAGTGAGAGAAATGCACTGAATGCTGTGTGGCCTGACAGCATCGTTCTGCTATGCACATTCCATGTTCTCCAAGCTTTTTGGTGGTGGGTGTTGAATGCTAAACACAAAATTGATGCAGTAGACAGGCCGCCATTATTTTACCTGTTTAAAGGACTCGTTTATGCCAAATCTGTGGAAGAGTGCACCGAGCTTTATGAACAATTGCTGAACAACGATGTAGCCTCAAAATACAAGAACTACTTGAGCCATGTCAGCAGTCTGTGGGAACGCAAGGAAGATTGGGCACTCTTCCACAGATTGCAGGAACATCTTCTGCTCAGAGGCAACAATACGAATAATTTCGTTGAATCTGCCATGCGAATTTTGAAAGATAATATCTTGGAGCGAGTAAAAGCATTTAACATAGTCCAACTTCTTGACTTCGTAATAACTCGCTTGGATAATTACTACAAACGAAAGCTTCTTGATGGGGCCAATAACCGATCAACGAGAAAACGCTTATTTAAGAAACCACAAGAAGACATGAAGGGTAAAATCATTCAAGTGAGTGATACCCAGTTCAACCTTCCAAGCCAGTCGACCGAGAATGTGTGCTATACAGTCGACATCGAAATAAATATTTGTACCTGTATTTCTGGCAGCACTGGAGGAGCCACATGCAAGCACCAATATTGGGTCGATGCCATGTTGGGTGCACCGACGAGAACAGCGAGGTCAGTAGATGTTCGAGCAATCTGCCATGAAGTCGCAACTGGCAAGAAGGCTGATCCGGAGGGGCTGCACGACACTGTCGGTCAACTCAGCCAAGGAGAGACAGGTGACAGCTTGACGCCCCTGCAGTGCAATGAACAAGAAGACCCAGTCGCTTGTAGTTCAAGAGATGACAATGTTGAGAGTGATGGCAGTGACTTTGAACCAACAATGGCACTACAACAAAGTGGTGAAGAGACCATTCATCGTATCAGTGCTATCCTTCAAGAATTCTTGCGAGAAGCGCCAGAAGCCATTGCTCCAGCTCTGAAGCAAGCTGAACAAAGTCTTGCGAAAGCCACAACTACTGCTTCCAAAGTTTCTATTTTGATGACATTAGGAAAAGGCAATGTGAGTCAAAGAAAAGGAACAAGAATACCTGTGCAGCCAACAGCCATAGCAAGACGACGAACAGCTATCTCCGGAAGATCAAGCAGTTCTGGTGGACGACCAAGAGCATCGAATCCAGCGACAGCTGCAAAAGCATCAATTGAGCACGGTCAACCACCGAGTAAGAGAAGAGCTCCAGCACCACACAGTTTGTCACACTGCGTTTCCAAGAACATGAGACTAGGTGCAACACATTCTAAAAAGTAAAGATGCTCCTGATTGGCCAGTTAATACTTGAATTGTTTTGAATTATATAAGAGAAAATCAATTGTTGTGGCATATTCATTTATGGCACAAATTACACATGGGTATTTTTTTGTGAGACTGTTATTCTGACAATACTGTTCCAACAAAACAGTCTCAATTGTATAAATGTAGGTATGTACCTACATGTTCAATGCACGAAGATACTACTTCAAAAATTGATTAGTGCACTCACTACAAAATATTCTAGCTATGAGACCTACCGGTACATGTTTCAATATCGATGAACGAAAGGCAAAATGTCGTGAGTGACATTTTTTTTATTCATTTATTTTCACGTGATATACAATTTATAAGGTCATCTTCATCTATGAGCAAAGTGCCGTAAGCGACATGTCAATACATTAGGCATTTTGTCGCAAGCGACAAGGAGCGGTAGGCCTACTCTACTGTACATTTTGTCGTAAGCGTGAACACAATATGTCGTAAGTGCCAAATATGCTGTGCAATTCTGCAATTAAATACACCAATTCGAATAAAAATATTTGTCGTAAGCGCCAAAAGTACAAGGTATGATCGGTTATTACTTATCTAGGTACAAGCGATAGTACCTGCTATTATTACTATATTCATCATTTCTGAATTGTACTGATTCTCTATTCATCTTCAAGTACTACACATTCCACAAGTAAATTGCATCAATATACAATAAATCAATGTGCAATAAAATTATTGACATTATTTCTAATAGACTACCGACATTTTTTCTAAAAACTTTTCAGTTTCCCATATGTATTTGACATATTGTAACCTGTCATTTACCCTTTTCCTACCCCCGATCGTACCTTGGTCCGATTGTCGCCTTGCCCTCGCCCAGCGGCACATCGTCGCGTTCGACATTCGGAAAATCAACATTGACTGAGGCCACCAAAAACCAGAGAACGTTGTGGTTTGCTCTTATTTTTCTCTAAAGCTGGCCTTCCATGAACGCGGTATTCAGATTTGACAATTGGCTGAGCGTTTTTTTCAGACGCCATGTTGAAAACGACAAATCATTGACGAGAACGGCGCATGGCGGCATGGTAACCTAGCTAAAAACAACGCTTAGCGAATTTGCTGAGCGAATACCGCGTTCATGGAAGGCCAGCTTAACTATATTATTATTGTTATTTCAGTGCGTCACTCTTATTGGTTCAACGTCCCATTTGGACGGCACTGATACAGTTACGCTGTTGAATATTATAGGCCTATAGTTGATTCCGAATATCATGAATACGTTCCGATTAAGTTCTAGGCCCTACGAATAATTGAGTATCGAAATAGTGCTCGTTTTTTGTTGTATATGTCAATACCTAATGGTAATATAGCCTAGGCTACTCAGTTTTTTTGTGTAAGAAACAGATTTTACTCAGATTTATGAGTTTGGAATAAGTTGATTATTTTCACGGCTTCTAAGCCTATTATGAACCTGATATCCTAGGATGCTTGTGGCCGCTGTGAACCATAACATCAGCAGCACCTTTCAAATAATACTTCAAAACGATTGAGCATGCAGCTAGTACATAAACTAAAAATAGTGAATGCAATCGACAGAGCAGCAAGGTTTTCAAGCCTGCGTTACGAAGGAAATTATGATACCTAATGCAATGCTATTGCATTAATTTATTAACTGTAATAACTGTATTGCAATGTCAATAATTACCTTTATAAAAGCTGGTAGGCCTAACGTATGCTCAGAAGTAGATGCTACTCGTTCTCATTGAGAATATTTCAATATCACAATCTCGCCTCTGGACTGCCAAGACATCTCGATTTTGAGGTTATCTGCAGACAATAGAGAGTATACTAGACCAAGTCAGTGTGATTCACCTAGAATAATAAGATTATGCGTGATAAATATGATAGTCACAAAGCAATTCTATTGTCATAATTAATACTTACCAATGCCTATCATCATCATTGACAGAAGAAGTGCCTAGCCTTAGCGTCATGTTTTCCGCGCGCATTGAAGGGCGAGGAAAACATCGCGAGGTGTGACGTCAGACGTTGGCTGTGATTGGCTGATTTTCTGGTATAGAGCCTTAGCTGTTTGCTAAAAAAATTCTCGCGACCGGGTCAAGCATTTCAATATAATATTTTCTGGCCGAGTTGTACACTACACATCCGAAGTCAAGCTTGGAACGTATGAGGGAGCGATACAATCGGAGCATAGATGTACGGTCTGCGCCCCAAGAGGTGCCGCCTATCACTTTCAGAATATTCATTGCTTTCAAACACTTGCTTTTAAGAAGTTTCAAGTGGGGAATCCAGTTTAGTTTCTCATCGAAGGTCATTCCTAGAAAACGGACAGTCTCTGTAAAAGGTAAAACGTTATTTGCTAAAAACAATGAAGGATGTGGGTGGAATGTGCGGTGACGACTAAAATGCATGCACGACGTTTTGGCAGGTGAAAATTTAAAACCGTTCTTGTCAGTCCAGCTCTCCAAGCGATTGATTGTTAGCTGGAGTTGTCGTTCAGCTGAGGCAAGGTTCGCGGATTTATAAAAAATTGCCAAATCGTCAACATATAAAGAGGCACAGAAGGTCACGCACACAGTCGTATG
>OU015466.1:33830-63693 GCA_907164805.1 Brachyptera putata | reverse complement strand
TGAGCCGTAGTATACAGCGCTCCTCGGCCGATGTTACCTTGAGTTATCTGTCCTTATACATTGCATTTTGTCAACAGATGTGGGCGATTCAAGCATGTGGAAGGAGCTGGCAAGAAGCAGGAAAGTAAGAGAAGAGAAGAAAGAAGACAAAAGAGAAAAAAGAAGACAGGAGAGAAGGAAAGAAGTGAGAAGAAAGACGCAATGCTCAGTACTTCCTCCACATACTCCGGTCACCAGAAGGAACCCACTCGACCGACGGTCCGAACTTAGTCTGGACCCTCACCCCAGACCTTATCGCCATGAGTGACCCTGCTGGGAGCAAATAAATTGCTCCCGACGATAGCTCTGGGGATCACGGGGCCACGCAAGCCCCCACACCACGTCAAGGTGTTCGGATCCTTTGAGGGGGTTATATTTCGTTTCATCACGTTACAATTTTCAGGATTGTAATACTTTACGTAAATACTGCGTGCGAGTGTTATTTGTGAAGTACGTTCTTAAATATAGTTGGTAAAAAGAAAACTTTCTTATCTTCGATTTATATTTCGTTTTATCGTTTTACTCATTTTGTGTCAAAGCAGGTGCTGTCTTATTTCAAGTTATACATTTAAATATAGTTTTTTCGTTATCTTGCTTAATCTGTTCTATACTTCAAGTGTGTATGAAAGTGTAAGAGTGTGTGTGAGTGCGTATTGAAGTCCTTGCGATAGCGATCCTTGTTATAGTTGTAATATTCCATTCTACTTATTTGATACAAAAGAGTCATTGCAATGTCTCACACAGCAGTGTGCGCGTATGGTAAATGCCAGAACAAGAAAAAGCTGAATCCGGAGCTAAACTTTTTCACATTTCCCACTCCGGATGACAGACGCGATTCGTGGTTGCTCGCTTGTAATAATAACGATTTATATTTTAAAGACAAGAATGCATTGATTAAAAGGACCTATATTTGTCAGCGCCATTTCACTAATGATTCGTTCGTGAATTCACATCATATGAAGTTAAACAGATCTCCAATCCCTTCCCTTGATGGTAAAATACTTAATGATTTAATAAGGATGGAGGACGTGAGCGGTGAGGAGATGGAGGTGGTTGAAGATCTCGGACAGTTTGTTAAAACACCTACACCGGCCCCGTCATTAACCCCAGCAACAGTGTCAATGGTTGGAATTAGGGTTGCCGTACGACACCAAAAAGTGGTATCGATTAATTACATTTATTAATATTATTCTTTTTATATTGGGCTTAACGATGCACTGTAATGATAGCTAAGATCTATTGGCATCAGATGATGACTAATCAGATGATGGTTTCTTGGGTGATGGGAAGGAATTGGTAGTGATCCGTGGGAACCATCCCGGCATTAGCCTAGATTACAGAGGGAAACCAAGAAAAAACCCTGTAAAGATGGACGGTGGCAGAGATTGAACTGGGTCCAAAATTCCCCTCGCCTCCCGGATAACTAGAAGCGAGCGCGCTAACCACTGCGGTCACAATTACATTCAATTACATTCATGGCAGGAATTGAACCCTGGTCTCCTGAATGACGGTTCAGTGGGCTAGCCACTCAACTCAGCTATACAGTTTGAATATAGTCTGCACATTATTACCATGAGTAATGATGACCAAGGGCCTAAATGGTGGCCTATATAATGCCTACTAAGTATCAATACTATAAAATGAGCTTAGCATATACCGTACCCATGGTTTCAAGACATTATGTCGATCCCTCAACTCCGGATAAGCCTCCACAACCGTCCTCGCGTAGTTCCCATATCGTGTTGGGAATGGATCAAGGCTCTCTAGATGGTAAGAGCATTCCCTAACAAAACGGTCCATATTTTTCAAAATTCCTCCGGGCTTCACCAACTCATTGTTGAGGGATGCGCTCAAGTTCGGTAGCGGTGTCGGATACTTCAAAATATCGGAATTCTAAAACAACATTCAAGAAGATTAGTATGGTTGGTGTACAGGCATTATTGAGTTGGTTATTACCTAGAGCCATTGAAGAAATTATAATAAAAGATGCCTCGATACGAAGAACACCCAGAGCTTCGGTAATGAAAAATAGCTACAATTTCCTTTCGGACTAGCCCTAGACAACACTTGAGGCAATAAAACTTGAAATACATTATGGCCATTACCTATAATTGTGAGTGGTCAAGCGCCACCCATATTAAATAAGGGACGGTGAAAATAAAAAGTAATGAAAACCAGGTATTGAATTTATTTTGACCTATTTAGTGAATTAGTATTTTTTTATATTCAATTAATTTTAAAATCTCAATTTTACTATTCATGAACTACAAGAAAGCGCAGAATGAATGAAATAATGAATATTGGGGTTTAACGACGTTGTTATATTGCGCCGTTAAAAAAACTAACGTTGGTTCAGGTTGATAGTTACAAAATCAATGCCAGTACTATGGAGCCACACTTAATATGAACATAGGCGTATTATAATAATCTGATAATGCAGAGGCCAATTCAGGCGAAAAATTGCATTGTAGGCTTACCTTAGCTGACGAGCTCGCAGAGTACTCAGAAGACGGAGAATGGTTAGACGACGGAGTAGATGTAGCCGAATCTACAAATATGCCTATGGTTTCCAATGGCGTGCCTACCATTTCATCTGGGCCTATAGCCGTGACATTGTCGACGTCCATAGCGTCGGAAGGATTTTCTTCAACCAGAACTATACAAGACAACAAATTTGCTTTAACCTCACATGGATTCAAAGTTGACTTTATTCTATCGGTCTAGAAGATTAGTTCTTGGGTGAGATTGATAAGATCATAGATATATATATATATATTACTTACGAAAATACATTACTCAACGTTAAGAAGGCGTGCATGCATATTTTTGTCCCGGCATCAACTTCACATCGGTTTCCGCCATATTAGACAACATGAACAAGGGGACCGTGAACTAGGGCCTAGTTTAGACTTGAGTCAAGAAGTTGTAATTTACCCGCCTTGCAACAAGGCCTTCTATATCATTATATCGACATAATAATATAGAAGACCTTGCTTTTTAACGTCCAATATGGCCGCCCGTTAGGAACGAGCATATGTCGCTAGCTGGCCGCAGAGTAACATATCTCAGTGATATATATCTATGATAAGATGGTGTTGAGTCATGGCCTTGTTAAAACAGTGTTTTTGAAGTTCAGTAGGCCTAGGCCTATAGAGTACCCAACCTATAGACAACCTAGTACGGTAGCGGCGTGGTTGCCGAATATTGAGCTCGGCCCAACGTTCAAGCTAGGCCTAAGCAAAAGCGGAACGTTAACCGTAACTATGAAAGGAAAGCTTTGAGTTTCAGGTTAAAGACCATCGCTAGGCCAATGTTAATGGTGAGCCTAGTCTAGGCATATGCATAATTCAACTTGAAGGCCAGTTTAGGAGAAGATAAATTACAGGTTCAAGTTTACTAAAACTGGGAAATGCAGTCATTCCAATCTTACCTTCATCATCTGCCAATACGAACGGCATGTTCATCACGTCTAGGGCTAGGTCTACGCTTGGTTCTGGTGGTTCTGAATTTGAGGAGCACACCGTTGCTAGGCCTACATTCTCCGGCGCAAACACAGCCATGACCACTGCCGCATGAGGAATTGTATCGGATTCGTCAATGTCGACCCACTCCTCTAAATCAAGATCTTTCATTTGAAAGATCACATGATTTGCTCCCAACATTTCTTGCGAGTGAGAGTCGTGCATCGCAGAAGTTGACGTAAATACATTAATTAAAGTCTTTGCATCCGAAATGCCATTTACCACTGGCAGCACAACCTTCTTCTTTCTCTCACCAAATTTAACCAAAATATTTTTTTTGCCGAGGATGCCATGAAGATTGTTAAATAAATGCTAGGCCCAAGAAACACAACAAAACACTGCACGTGGTAAAACAAATGTATCAATGGCGTCACAACAGAACAGAGTGAACAGTAGACAGGGCAAATTCCGCAAGACCCTTTTCTGGCGCTAGTGTAGTCTTTAGCCAACATATAAAAATATATTTCTTTCCATTTTACATGTTATATTTTTCTAACATAGTCTTAGAGCGTTCTATTCTATGTTATATAACAATAAAAATTACGTTACTGTTGATTTGTATTTTTTCCACAGTAAGATTCTAACTATAACCAAGTTGAGTATCAACCAAACTTTATGTTGGGTTGGTACCTCTAGCTTTTTTCCCGCAGCTAATTTAAACCATGTAAACATGTCTATGTTTAAACAAAATCATCATCTTTTGGGTCTGGGGTATTTTTTCAAGGTATTCACGGGTTCAACTCATAGCACTGTACATTTTATCAAGTTTCAGAGAGATTATTTAGAAAAATAAAAAGAGAGGAAACTTTGAAGATTCGTCAATTTACTGAATCAATAACTAAAATGTCATAAATTGAAAATTGGTAAAAAAATCTCTGCTTACCCTTAAATAACCTAGCTGTTGGTGGGGTAGTTGAGCAAACAATAATCAATTTTTGCTTGACATTTTTTGAGACTTCATTTTTTCATTTGGAAAATTAAAAGATTGCTGTTCGCAAATCTTATAATTATGGTTTTGATACCGTAGTCACTTCTCTACACGAAAACAAATTTCGATGAACACCCACTCAGCCTAATGAAAAGAAAATAGACCTACCAGGAATTCAATCTGAATTTAATAATTCACTACCGGTGTTTGTTTCTGTTACTAGGCCTATGATATAGCAAACCATTATTACCTTGGTGCCAGAATGTTGACGCTTTTAAATTTCGTGGTATTTTATGCCAATTACCAAGCCACTCTAAGTACATATTATTCAGATGAATATTATTGAACGACTTACAATTTATCATATCATTATGTTTGAATTACACCAAAATATATAATTATGTACCTCCTTCAACAAACATAAAAATCCCAGGAAGTGTGTAATTTCATGAATGTTTGGTTATGTGTCACAATTCAGACAACATTTTAGTAAGCCATTGAATTTGTAGGTTAAGCCTAGCAACGTGCAGCAAGTTGATTCCAAATTTCAAAGGTTATTTGTGCCATCAGGTCAATATAGAATATGGAAAAAGTATAATATGCAGTAGCTCGTTTCAGGGGAATTACAGGTTTAAGCCAGGCGTGGCTTAAAATTTTAGCTTTGGGCTTTGTACTATAGTAAAACACAGTAGGCCTAGGGTTTAGGCCTATTCTTCAGACCTATTTTTGGTTTACTAGGCCATCGAGTTTTAGGCTTTATAAAAACTTAAAATGGATGCACCAGTTCCACCTCGCATCAAGTGTCACATGTGTCATTTTTCTTGCAATGACCAACAAGTAATATTAAGACACACGGTTAGAAATCATCGTTTTGATCCAAACTTTCGAGTGCGCTGTGGTGTGTGTGGTGCGACATATGATTCGTGGATTACTTATTGTAGTCATACGCGACGAAAGCATCCTCGTGCTCATCAAGAAGAAGATGCTCGTGAACTCGTGGAAGATCCAGATAACGGAGTCATAGCTGATGATGCTCACGAAGATTTTGGTAAGATTCCGTTTGCGTAAATTTATCGTACGCCCAAGCCATACCGATTGTTTTTGGGGTTAATTAGTTGATGGTTAGTAATGGTTGGTTGTTCAGATAAGCTGAGGTTTGAACCTTATACGTTATTCTTATGGTATAGGCCCTAAGATGATTGTGTAACAGAATTATCTCTCTAGACGATATATATAAGGATAAATTATATAGTAAGAAGTTATTTTAGGGGAAACCTTTGTCCTTATCCTACAGACCCATGTTATATAACACTTATAAAATCATTTTTAACATGCTCTGCATAGCTTATGACACTGTGTGAAATAATATACTGTATTTTGTAAGAATATGTTGTTCTGTACAATTTATTATTGTTTATTGCCAGATCTGGCATGGGTTTTGATCTTTTGACTAAATAGCAGTCCCAACGAGGTGTCAAAGGTCAAGATACAAAACAGAGTTTGGGGGAGCTGTTTTGTGTTAAGAAATAGAAGCAATTCAATTTTATGGTTATTACTTGAAAAGAAGGCTAGATATTTTGTTTCATAGTCCAGAGCATTGCATAATATGGACCATGTCAAATTACACTAGTTTTAAGGGCTGCCACATGGACTGTCACGTAATAAATATATAGTTTCAGTAGAGGAGGAGGAATACTTTTAAATTCAAAATATTACCAAAATCTTGTATAAATGCAACCAATCAAAACTCTGCTTTCAAACCAGACAGCCAATCAAAATACATTTTTCATAGTTCATAAACTGAGGGTGTGTACAAGGGAGAATTGAGAGAAGTAGATGAAAATATCGGGACTACTACATTTTGGTCAATTATACTGGGAGGTTGTGTGAGTTCGTCAAAGAAGACTTGTGACCGTCAGTACTTCATCTGTGATACACCACAGTCAAGTTATATTATTGTCAAGCTTGTAACCAGTGAAAAGTGAAGACGTGTTTTATTGAAGATATTCATCCAATATCTACCACTTTGCGGCGTCAGCCAGTTTAGTATCTATTGCGTCGAACATTAAACGGTACAAGTTTACATAATAAGTTAAATAATAAGTAAATCAAAGTGGTGTATGTTCAGTGAAGAGTAATTAATTCATTCAATTGGTCACAAGATTCTCAACAGCCCAGAAGATCCGAGACAGAAGTTCTGCGCCCTATTTTCGTACCCCCACCTGCACACATCAAAATAGAAGATTCCACCTGCAACACTTTCGTACCCCCTACCTACATACATCAAAACAGAAGATTCGTCCTAGAAGATTTTCGTACCCTCCCCCTACCCACGCCGCTTCGTCAATCAACCAACGGTTAAAATAATCACGGATAAAGGGTATCGTTAATTTTGTGTAATTTATACCTGTTTAGTATTTCATGTGATATTTCATTTCATTCCACTGTAATAATTGCTCTGGTTTAATTGTTTGATTTTCACCAGTTTACTTGCATAATTGGCTCGCTACCAATTGTCCAAGTAAAACATAACATTGCAGAGATATTCTTCTAGTAATTCATTTTAATTTTGTACTAGAAGGACAAATATTTCTAAATAAATTCATTAAATTCAACTTGAAATCAACTCTTATAATATTATAGGCCTACAGTCTGTTCCTTAATCCAACCAACCTATTGCACGCTTGTTCCTAGGGCAAGATTAAATTCACTAGTTTTATTTAATTATTTTTAATCTGGAGACAAGGAAGAGAAAAGAGGCTGAGCGGAGAAAGAACGTCACAATTGGTGCTATCAACGTGTGGGCTCGAATAAATAACCCGTTAGTACGCCCTGAGTAGAGAGTTTCAATTAGTAATTATCGTAATACACGAATTATTAAATATTATAAATTCGTATTATTATTAAATTCATCCCAAGTTTCAGAACTTGGTGGCGCCCAACACTTCAAATAACTATACTATTGAAGCAAACTATTTGGTTGTGTTATTCTAAGTTGTTTAATTTCTATTGATTTGTGCATTAACTTGAATCTGTACAATCGAGGTTACAGTTTATAAGTCCACGTAAGCGATACGGAGGGTAGTTCTGGCTCTTATATCGGTTATCCGTATAAAAATAAAATCGAGCTATCTTCAATTAATTGATTCGCATCATTATCATGGCGTCAACCTCAGGGTCTGATATGTCAGTGACAGCAAGTAGAATAAAAATTGAACGAACAGACGATGCGCATGGTGGGTCGAAGGTAGTGTTTTCACCTCAAAGAACAGGCTTTAAGGATGGGGAGTTTACCTCAGTTAGAAAGACCATGTCTGAACCTCGTTTAGACTTAGCTTCGTCCTGGCCGCGAGAGAATTCGACAGGTGCAAAATTAGATAGGCTGTTGGATACTCAAGATATTTTGTTGACTCTAATTGAAGGTATGTCAACAAAGTTTATGAAAGAGTTGATACAGAAAACGACTGAACAAAAGGAGGAATTCAATATCAAGCTGGAAGGCGTTAAAGAGGAGTTCAAAGGGGGGTTGCAGGAAATGCGGGCAGAATGTAAGGATTTGATTGACCAACAAACGCGTTTAATCGAGTCACAACAAACCGAAATAAATCAGATACGAGAAACACCCCGATCAACAGCCGAAGCAATCACACAGGTAGACACTAAAATCGCGTTCACTTACAAAATGGTTAGTAATCAACTATCTACCGAAAACATTCGATTCAGTGGATTAACCACAGACACGCATCCAATGCAATTCATGGACTTATTAGAGAGTACCTTCGCGACCTATAGTGTTGACGAGACCCTTAAGGTAGCTTTGACCAGACAGTGTTTTATCATGCCAGCACAAAACTGGATTAAAATTAATCGGTTCATTTCATTCAACGAATTGAAACAGGCATTCATAAATAATTATTGGAACCACGACGAACAGGGTAAACTTTTGAAGGCAATATATAGCAATAAATATGTGGCCAAGGAGAATATATCCATGTCGATGTATTTTCAAAAATTGAAACAGGCCGCCGGATATTTGCCCAATGAGATTCCCGATGCGAATCTCGCGAGAACACTCATCAGTCACTTTCCAGAGAAAACCAAGAATGTGTTGCTGCCAGTAGCACACTCTACACACAGTGTTCTCGGGTTATTAAGGCTGTATGAAAGTGAAAACTCCGAGGTAACTCGCACAACCGAAAACAATAACCGATCGGGGGGCCATAGTTTGCAAGAGAACAGTAACAGTTCTCAACGAACCGGTAACCAATCAGGCGGTGATAACCGACTTAGAGGTAATGTTCTCGGAAATACGCAGAATAACAATGGGCGACAGGAGACCGCGGGCGCTAGGGAAATGATCACAGGTAATACGAGGGGTCAAAGAAACTCAGTCACAATGCAGGGAAACGGCCAAGGGGGGATCTGAAATATTCACAGACCACCGAAACCCCAAAAGAATATCAAAACTTCACAATTACAGCAAAGCCGAATGAATTTCTTCTAGAGGAAGAAAAATACCCACCGCAAGTATTGTTCGAGTGTCCGGAAGCTAGAGTAATGATAGGAAACATAGACGTAAAAGCGCTGATAGACACCGGTAGTCAGGTAACGTGCATGTCAGAGGAGTTATATGACCGACTTGTATGCGAAAAACTTGTATTTACTGAACTCCCAGTTGTAGGTGTAACAGTGCTAGGGGCGACGGGAAAACGAAGTAAAAAAGTAACGAAACAAATTTTAATTGATATAAGTATAGATACGTTTATCACAGAGGTGATTTGTTTAATCGTAAGCGGTCTCAATCGAGATTTGATCTTAGGTATAGATTGGATTAGGACTAATTCAGTAGATTTACTCTTTTCAAGTGGTATTATGATAGTGGAGGGTAGTAAAATAAGTTCTGATGTAGTTACTATTTCTAGCGCCAAATCAGAGAACATTTCAGTTCAATGCGATCACAGTGGCGATAATTGTAGGGATTATATAACTAACCATATTGAGAGCGAGGTTATCTCAGAGGAATTAATTTCAGAACAACTTATCAGAACAACTGTTGATGAAAATCCGTTATTAGACAGGGAACAGAAGACATTGTTGGTAGAGTTATTGTTGGAATATCGACACTTATTTTCCTCAAAACCGGGCTTAGTAAATATGTATGAACACAAGATTTCGGTTAAAGGGGAACATTATTTCGAAAAAAATTACCCGATACCAATACCGTATAGACAAGAAGTTGAGAGACAGCTCAATAAAATGGAGGAATGGGGAATAATCGAACGTGCAAGTAGCCCTTTTATTAACCCTTTAGTTTGTGTAATCAAGAAGGACCACACGGTTCGACTATGTTTAGACGCGAGACAACTTAATCAAATATTAATACCAGAACGTGAATGCCCTACTTGCCCGGACGAATTGATACAAAAGTTTCAGAATATTCAATTTCTCACTTCACTAGATTTAGTATCCTCGTATTGGCAAATTCCACTTTCAGAATCGAGTAAAAAATATACGGCATTCAAATTCAACAATCAGCGTGTTTACCAATTTAAGAGATTACCATTTGGTCTGAGCACATCAATTGCTTCCTTTGTACGATGTTTACAGCTAGTGTTAGGCGATGATATCGGAGATTTCACTACGAATTACGTGGATGATTTATTAATTACTTCATCCTCGTTCGATGCTCATCTGCAACATCTCGACACTGTTTTTAAAAAGCTAGAAACTGCCGGTATGACGATAAACTTCGATAAGTCTATGATGTGTAGAGATTCGGTGCCATTTTTAGGACATGTACTAACACCGCACGGAGTATACCCCGATCCGAAAAAGTTATCCCTGATAGAGAACTGGTCAATTCCCCGAAACCAGAAACAATTGAAAGGATTTTTAGGACTGTGTAGTTTTTATCGCAAATTCAATGACAAGTACGCGCAAACCACCGAACCCCTCAGGGAACTACTAAAGAAAGATGCCAAGTGGAAATGGACCGACGAATCGAACAAAATCTTTGAGAATATAAAAGCTCTCTTTATTAATACCGTACACCTAGTGTATCCTGATTATTCAAAACCATTTTATTTGCAAACTGACGCAAGCCAATTTGGGTTAGGCAGCACGCTCTATCAGTTGGACGAGAATAACGACATGCAAGTTGTTTCAATGGCTTCTAGATTGTTGAAAAGCAGTGAGTTGAATTATTCAGTAAGCGAGAAAGAACTGTTGAGTATTGTTTGGTCTCTTGATAAGTTCCGAATTTTTCTATTGGGTGCTGATCTGCATATTCTGAATGATCACAAATCGCTGACATTCATGCTAAGATGTAATCTTTTGTCGGATAGATTATGGAGATGGAGTAAGTGGATGCAACAGTTTAATTTTAAGATAACCCACTGTTCGGGTAAGGAAAATATTGTGGCAGATATCTTGAGTCGTTTTCCACAATCGGGTGACGGTGATATCGTTGGGCCTATCCGGCCAGAGAAAGATGTAATGGTGTCGGCCCTTGTAACGTCGTGCGACGCGTCGCTAAAAAGAGATTTAAAAAACATAGGTGACTTTCAAGACAGTGATGTAAATTTTGCTGGGATAAAAGCGAGTTTGAAAAGAGGCGAAACGGGAGAAAAATTACAGCGTTATAAAATAGAAAAGAATGTTCTGTTTCATAAATCTGGTAAAGGAAACCATGGAGTATGGAATGTATGTTTGCCCGAAAAAGTCGCTGTTCGCGTTATCGAATCGGTTCATATAGAAATGGGTCACTTTGGTGCGGCTAAGTGTTTGTATACTCTAAAAGACGGATTTTACTGTAGAAATATGGCTGGAATGGTAAGGAGGGTGATTTCTTGTTGTGACAAGTGTCAGAGAACGAAATATTCCCCTTTTATATCACACGGCGTTTACCATCCAATTATACCTAATAATATATCGGAACTCGTATGTACCGACATATTCGGACCACTTCCTTCCACAACTGCTGGATTTAAGTATATTTTAGTCTTTTTAGACGCATTTTCAAAACTAGTTACATTATTTACGCTAAGAAAGGCTACAGCTGCCGCCGTCTCTAATAAAGCATGTCATTATGTCACAAACATAAACAAACCGAGTGTAATTTTATCCGATCACGGTTCCCAATACACCGCACTAGTGTGGTACGATAAGCTAGAAACTTTGGGCGTTCGAGCTTATCACTCCTCGATAAGACATCCACAATCAAATCCTTCAGAGAGGGTGATGCGGGAATTAGGCAGGATGTTTCGGACATATTGTTCTCACCGACATAACACATGGGGGAAATGGGTCCCACAGATTGAGGAATGGCTGAATTCGACCTACCATGAGAGTACAGGCTTCACACCGTATGAATTGCATTTTGATCAGTCTTATGAATCCAAATTGACTAAATTTATTCGCTTTCCGGAGAGTGATGACACACCAGTACCTCACGACACAAAAATACTTTTGGCCAATCAACGTTTAAAGAAAAAGGCAAAAGAACGCGCCGATCGACATGAACAAAAGTTCGTGAAAAAGACAGTATTTGAAGTGGGTGACCGAGTATTATTGCAGTCTCTGAATTTATCTAAACAGTTAAGTAAAGAAACAAAAAAGTTCTTTAATTTGTACGATGGACCGTACGTTATTTCAGCACTGTCAGGACACAATGCGTACGAACTGTCAGATGATTATGGAGTCAGAAAAGGAGTTTTCAATATTGCGTTGTTAAAAAAGTATAGGGAAATGCATCAATAATTATGAACCAATCGGAACGATTGATATTTTAGGAATATAAAATTAAAATAACCACCATGAACGGTTAACATGATAATATTAGTGATAAAGTAATAATGGATGTATTAATAGTAACGACGAATGTATGCAGTGAGCTGATGATAATTATTGCCACGAGAAACTATATTATATAGAGGTGATACCGCATGGATATCGGCTTATTTACGTCATCCATAATACTCATGCATTAGTTTAAGTAAAATATATTTTTTTTAATCCAGCAATAAATGAAATTGTATTAATACAGTCATCAATCAATTTAATTTGGAGGGTAATGTAACAGAATTATCTCTCTAGACGATATATATAAGGATAAAATATATAGTAAGAAGTTATTTTAGGGGAAACCTTTGTCCTTATCCTACAGACCCATGTTATATAACACTTATAAAATCATTTTTAACATGCTCTGCATAGCTTATGACACTGTGTGAAATAATATACTGTATTTTGTAAGAATATGTTGTTCTGTACAATTTATTATTGTTTATTGCCAGATCTGGCATGGGTTTTGATCTTTTGACTAAATAGCAGTCCCAACGAGGTGTCAAAGGTCAAGATACAAAACAGAGTTTGGGGGAGCTGTTTTGTGTTAAGAAATAGAAGCAATTTAATTTTATGGTTATTACTTGAAAAGAAGGCTAGATATTTTGTTTCATAGTCCAGAGCATTGCATAATATGGACCATGTCAAATTACACTAGTTTTAAGGGCTGCCACATGGACTGTCACGTAATAAATATATAGTTTCAGTAGAGGAGGAGGAATACTTTTAAATTCAAAATATTACCAAAATCTTGTATAAATGCAACCAATCAAAACTCTGCTTTCAAACCAGACAGCCAATCAAAATACATTTTTCATAGTTCATAAACTGAGGGTGTGTACAAGGGAGAATTGAGAGAAGTAGATGAAAATATCGGGACTACTACATTTTGGTCAATTATACTGGGAGGTTGTGTGAGTTCGTCAAAGAAGACTTGTGACCGTCAGTACTTCATCTGTGATACACCACAGTCAAGTTATATTATTGTCAAGCTTGTAACCAGTGAAAAGTGAAGACGTGTTTTATTGAAGATATTCATCCAATATCTACCACTTTGCGGCGTCAGCCAGTTTAGTATCTATTGCGTCGAACATTAAACGGTACAAGTTTACATAATAAGTTAAATAATAAGTAAATCAAAGTGGTGTATGTTCAGTGAAGAGTAATTAATTCATTCAATTGGTCACAAGATTCTCAACAGCCCAGAAGATCCGAGACAGAAGTTCTGCGCCCTATTTTCGTACCCCCACCTGCACACATCAAAATAGAAGATTCCACCTGCAACACTTTCGTACCCCCTACCTACATACATCAAAACAGAAGATTCGTCCTGGAAGATTTTCGTACCCTCCCCCTACCCACGCCGCTTCGTCAATCAATCAACGGATAAAATAAGCACGGATAAAGGGTATCGTTAATTTTGTGTAATTTATACCTGTTTAGTATTTCATGTGATATTTCATTTCATTCCACTGTAATAATTGCTCTGGTTTAATTGTTTGATTTTCACCAGTTTACTTGCATAATTGGCTCGCTACCAATTGTCCAAGTAAAACATAACATTGCAGAGATATTCTTCTAGTAATTCATTTTAATTTTGTACTAGAAGGACAAATATTTCTAAATAAATTCATTAAATTCAACTTGAAATCAACTCTTATAATATTATAGGCCTACAGTCTGTTCCTTAATCCAACCAACCTATTGCACGCTTGTTCCTAGGGCAAGATTAAATTCACTAGTTTTATTTAATTATTTTTAATCTGGAGACAAGGAAGAGAAAAGAGGCTGAGCGGAGAAAGAACGTCACAATTGTAACCTTATGATGTTTTTACCTTGCCTTCGTAGGCCCTACAGTAAATTTACCGGTGAATGCCGTATCCTTCGCCACTCTGTTTTAGGGTTGTTGTGTGGTGATAGATGATGGTTAGGGTCAGTAGGCTAGGGCAGGGCATGAACCATAAAATTATAATCTAGTTGTCCATTCAACACAAAACTTTATGCTACCTAACCATAACCAACACGGAAAAACCTATACATGAAAAACATTAACCTTCATACGACCAGTTTAGGACACGGCATATTTATCAATTTATCTAGTTACAGTTGATTGGATGAGATGAATGGTGAGGACTGAGGAAGCTAAATATGCCGTACATATGTACCGTCCCCTACGATGTTACATTTTCCATGTTTTTAAGACATAGTTTTTAGCTTAGGTTGGGTAGGCCCAAGGTTTCTCTCAAATTGACAATTATTTCATGGTTCAATTAACTTTAAGGTTATGATTTTGTGGTTTTTGGTTACTTATAACCTTACCATAGGTCTACCCTACCTATAATCATTATCATTATCCACTACCACCTAGCATAACCCTAAAATAGCCGGGTTACAGGCGGCATATTTATCGAGACTGAATGAAATTAAATATCATGATCCGTTTGACCATTACGACTGTAGGGAGGACACCAATAAAAATAGAACAAACAACAGTTATTCGACATTGGTTCTGAGTCCTCCATGCACATGCGCTCACCCTAATTATTATTGTCTCTTTTTCAACAGATCAAATAGAATATGGTCCAAACATTGAAGAGAATCATGACATGGAGGAATAGATGAAACTGAACTCAGCAAAATTCCTTCTACACTCACGCGAAACTTCAACTCTTTCTCAACGGTCTCTCACTAATATTGTTGGAGGTGTGAATGACTTGGTCGAGCAACGAGACTTGATCCTGAAGGTAGGGTTTTGAAACTGTATTGCATAAGACAGTCATTGATAAATGTCCTTTTTAGCGTGTTCACCACACTGTGGAAACACACTTATATGTTTGGCCAGAAAGGGACCGAAAAAACGTATTTGTCGCCTAGTATCGCTAAATTTCTACGTAAATTGAAAATTATTGCGCTTGGATTATGCAAATTTTTACAATCTTCGACTAGGTAGTAATAAAATTTGTCCACATAGCCTGTATATTTTCTAATTAAATAATCAAAGAATACTTCAGAAAAACAGGTTAGGCCACACCCACCTCCATTGTTGGCGTGGAGTTTTAGTTGGGGGCTCTATAGAATCGCTGGTTTTCCAAGTAAATTAGAAATTTGACCGCTTCAAAATTGTAATTGGTTATAATCTACCGCGTTGCGATAATATCTTTCGTCCACATAGCCTAAATATTTTAAAATTCAATAAAAACCGAAAAAAATTGGGCTCCGCCCACTTTTGGTTCTCTCGTAACGATGGTAACGAGCATAAACAACGGATGTGTATCAGCTGACATATCTTTTCAAAATTGAATCTTTTTCTTTGGACAAACAGAATAGAGCCTACTTGAAATAATGACACTGCCCTCTTGAGTTGCACAGTGAACAAAATTCATTATCAACATAGATCATTAACACATTAACCGTATTTTGTTACCTTACGTCAAAGTCTTCAAGAATGAAGATGGAGTGAAATACTAGGCTGAGGTGCCATAAGTGAAGGTAATATTTATTTTAGGCCTCTTTAATTGAATTCTGAAACCATCAAATCAGTCTAATCTCCCAATCCAACGTAGGCCTAGTCGGGTTTGGGGGTGGAGGTAGCTCCACCGTCGTTTCTAGGGCTGCTTGCGATCTCGAAGCCGGTGAGCCATTCCGTCTTCTTCCCATCGTCTGCTTCTCTTTCTTTCTGCTTCCTCTTATTATGAAACCATAATAGGCAATAATATTAGGCGTATGGTATTTTGCCATGTAATTACACTGAAATTGGTAGGGCCTATGTAATGTTGTTCTGTATCATTGTCATTTGTAATATTAACTCGTTAAGGTTAGGTTGCCTACAGGTATAATTAGCCCAGGCATACAAACCATTACTTCTTCTATCAATTCACAGCAATGTTTAGCCAATGAATTAAAATGTAGGCCTACATAGGGCAGGCTTACAATGAATACTATCACAAGAGAATAACCTCAAAGTAATATTATAACCCATTAATTTTACGATTAAACTGCTTCCTCTTTCACAGCTGTGTCAGTTGTCAAACTAAGTTCGTGGTTTGGCCGCTGCCGTTCAGAATCAGCTGTCATTGTGAAAAATAATCTTAGTTGGAGGTTAATGTTTACACTGTCATTTCATTTGATGAAAACATATTTTCTGTGAGTCTAGATTTGGATCTTGATGGATATCTAGGCCCAATTCGATCATTAATTTCAGCTAGGCCTATTCCATACTTCGAAAAATTGTGCACCGGTATGCTTATGGTTTAAACTAATTTTACCTAACCTAACCTAATTCAATAAAAGCAACAGGCCTATTCAAAACTAGAAGCCTAGGCTACTCAAAGTCTTATTAATTATAAAATTACACCTCTTTCTTTCTTTACGACAGTAGACCTATGATCAACCGTGATTCATTGTAATGCGCATTCTGATATTTTGCTTAATGCTGACAGTCGTTAGGCCTAGTGGTGCAAACAATTCACACTGAAAGTAATTCATCTTCAGTTGTACTGTGGCTGCCCCAGCAATAATGGATAAATACACTATAAAAGAAGTGTGCATTTAGTTGTTCACAAAATTAATGGTGTAGTTTAAGTAGACCTAGCCTAATTTTTAGTTGCAGTATTTGACGAAATCTTCGTAGGCAAAATTGACGGAAGAGTTGAAATGGGTTGTTCAATGATTCATTCAACACAGTCGCACGACAGAGTTTATATTAGTGTGAAGTTCCTATTATACGTAGTTTTAAATTTCTTGTATGGGCCATGAAGTTCTTCATTTAAATTTGATTGAGTTGATAACCTTAGTTAATGAAATTCAGGAGCAATTGCATTGAAATTTTGCATCTTAAATTAGTTAACACCATGTTTGTAATGATTGGAGGAAGGTAAAACATTAACCTACTCTGTTGGTCATATGGTGAAGACTAGGTCGATCAGTGAGTGGTAGATAGCGGCCCTAGGTTCAATCCCCGTCATCGACCATCTTTATCTCTGCCTCCGTCACAAAATACGAAGTAGATTTTCTCAACAAACAAAACAAGTTCAGTGGTGTCAGAAAAACTGATACAAGTGATAACAGAGAAGGTGGGGATGTTGAAAAACTTGACCTTACCAGGCCTAATTTTGAAACAATATATTTTTGCAATCACAATTGACCGGCCATCTCTGGCATGACTTGAAATTTCAAGTTACTACCGCGTTCAGTGGAGGTCTACTCCATTTAAGTCACCACCAGCTCAGTTTATAATCCAACAGTAGGCCGTAATAATAATAATATTTACGAGAAAATTGCAATACCTATGGTTTCTTAAAATTCTTATGAATTGAAGTTTCATGGCTGTCATTTGAAAATTCAAAATATTCCTTAGGATTAGGACAAGGCCTGAACTGAAATAAAATCAATTAGTATGGTCTGTCGTTGAAGGTTGAATAGTGTACTCAGTTGTTTGTCGATGCCTGTTGAACATTGTTGGGTAATGAAATTTAAAAATTGGGCCTAAAGGATTAGTTTTTCCAAAAAATGTTCAATTAAGCAAAATAACATCAATTGAAAAGATTGTATACTACTTTGGGATTAGAATAGGCCTACCATAAATGCATTAGGCCTACAGTTTCCTAAGTTTATAACGAATGTTTGGAGCGTGAGATTATTTGATTTCTGAACTATGGCTCAACGAATAGAAATAAAATAGAGATCAAATAACTGAACATCAAGCTTATCATCAAATTTCATATAGTTTATTAATTCTTGAAAAAGTAAATATTCACTCAGTTTTTCAGCATGTTCACCATACTGTGGAAATGGAAACACACAAGTTTATATGTTTGGCTGAAATAAGAGGGACCAAAAACACCTATTCGTCGCGTAGAATCGCTGAATTTCTATAGAAATAAATTTCTATGTAAAATTATTGCGCTTGGGTTATGCAAATTTCTACAATCTTCGACTACATACTCATAAAATTTGTCCACATAGCCTGTATATTTTCTAATAAAAAAATTGAATAAAAAACTGCTATGATCACACCCAGTGTGTAATGGAATAGGTTTTCAAAATCCGCTGACTTTTTTATGCGTAAAAGAATCGCTGGTTTTCTACGTATATTATAAATTTATGCGCTTTGAAATTGTAATTGGTTACGGTCTAACATTGAACGATAATAACTTTTGTCCACATAGGCCCAGCGTAAATATTTTATAATTCAATAAAAACCGAATTTCTTTTTGGCGTACCGCCCACTTTTGGTTCTATAAGCAACGGTTTTGTTCATTTTATTTCCTGGTTTTAAATGAATTTAATAATAATTACATTACCTTTTTCATACCTATTTCAATTCAATCAGCAACAATCGACAAGCAAGCAGTGCTATATGAGCAAACATCAAGGAAACTTTCAGTGTCACTAAATTTACAAGATAATTGAGCTCTAATTGAAGTTGACATACAATTCAAAGGCTAGGCTTCTTTTGAATGTGTCCGTGGAGGACGTCACCGAACACCTGCGAGCCGCCGCTCTTCCGAAGACGGCTCTTCCGCACGGAGGCAGTGGACCAGCTACTCAATCAAGGCCTCCCTATCTTCCACCACCCTCTATGTGTGCCCGCTGCCAATCGTTCAGGCATTGAGTTTATAGGTTAACGCAATGGTTCGGTGAGGTTAGGTTGCATGTATTTTGCTATTTCAATTTACAAAGCTTCTTCTTCTTCTTCAAAGCTTCTTCTCACATTAATATTTAGCTAAATAATAGAAAAATTATGAGTAAACATAGGCCAGGGCAAGTAAACATATCATCCCACGATCATACAGCGTCAAATTGATATTAATACTATGCCTACATCATTTCACAGTAATTTTGTCAATTTTATTCCACAAATGTTAAATGCAAATGTTATCACTACAATGTGCTAGGGCCTAGATTGGTTTCTCTTTTGTAGTTTTGTAAGTAAATATTTCCAGATCGTAGGTTTATTAATAATTATATTACATTATAATTACATAACTTCATAAAACAACCGAGAACAGCAACACCATTGAGATCAACACTTCAATGGCAACAGACTAGAGATGCCGTAGACTATATCGATATTTTGATAAATCGATTCATTTCCTTTCGATACATCGATTTTTGAATCGATGCAATTGGTTCCGATATATTGCTGAATCGATGTTTTCACGTCCGATTTTCGATGTTTTATATTAATTTTAAATTTGTCAATTATATTTCGTTTTCGAAGTATAATTTTGTAGCGTAGGGTTATGTACAGCTCTCGACTCTCGCCACCTGTCTCCGCTCTTCCACTTTCATTTATTAACGGACTTTCGCGATGAACACTAGGCGCCAGAAAACAATTCATATTCTGGATATTTCCCAATTGAACAGAAACCACTTTGTTGTCAACTGTTCACAAGAGTTGGTGATCCAACTTCATTAAAATCAGATACAATACAGTACAATACCAAAATTACGAAAAGTCTTACATGAAATATTTGCATTCATTGAAAGTGACTTGGCAATAGAAATAGATCCTGCTGCAACAAGTATTTTACACACAATATTCATTGAAAACTTGAATAGCTCTACCGGTATTTTAAATTTGAAAAATCGATTTTTCAAATTCAAATATCGATTTTCTCACTTCCGATTAATCGATGAATCGAATCAGAATAAAAATATCGAATCGAATCGACGTATCGATTTTTTCGCTATATTGCGGCATCACTACAACAGACCAGTTTCCCTTCGAGCTCGTTTCGCTATGTAACTCTCGTTCTTGTTAAGATAATTCGTAATTCTTTCGTCGAGCAGGCCGTGAACGTGTTGCCAATAATTGCTCAGTAATTGGTTGTTTTTTGTGTACGTAACATCAAGAGTTATTACGAACTAATCAACTATAAAGAAAGTATCATTATTATATATATATTATTATTATATATTATATATATATATATATATATATATATATATATATATATATATATATATATATATATGGTGATGCGTCAAGTGATCCACCCAGAAACTAGTCCAGCTCTTCAACTGGTCCACCTCTATATTAATTAATTAATTATTTTATATTTCAATTATGCAAGTGGTCCACCCGGCAACTGGTCCACCTCGCATTTTAATAATATTAATAATAATCGTATTTATATGTCCTTTCAAGTGATCCACCCGGCAACTGGTCCACCCGCACTTAAGTATAGCGCTCCATTTAAGAATTAAATTTCCATTGTTGAGCTATCTACTCGCGCGTGGTGTCATTCGAAAGGTAATTTTACGTACGTTCTGAATTTGCACTTCGTTTTGCAATCGAGGGACAATAGTGGTAAAAAACAGCAGCTTGACTGAAATATTCGGGAGGATAAATTAAAAACATCGTTCAGAGTTCAAAACACGATATTATATTTCAATTACGTGTCAGAATATCAAATTTTGTACTGTGTGGTAGGTTTTGAATGTAGCCAACACAATATATACCTAATATCGGGATATATGACATGTACATTTCCTAAAACTGTTCTAAACATGATGAAAAGCCTAATTTTCAATAGTGAGTTACATATATTCAGTTATATTCAAGCAATTGAAGATTTGCCAATAATTTTACATACCTCATGGAACAGCTGAAGCATATTTAATACTTTAAAAAAATACTCCTCACGCAAAACGTGATTTTTGTAACACACTTTTTGATGGTCAAAGATACTTTCTTCTTGAAATAATGCAATTTTTCTACATTATGTGCCTTTTTCTGTCGAATTATATTGTCTTTGCAATCTATATCGTTAAGCATCGCGAACAAACGAGATTGCCTCAGCCGAGCCTAACTCGTCTGATTCCAAACTCGACCGATTCCTAGCTCGACAGAATCTTGACTCGTCCGTTCTACCATTTTACCTGCTTCGGGCGAGTTTGGACGTAGCCGGCTAATAATATCCATGTTCTGTTCTGTATTTATTTGAAAAACATCAAGTAATAAAAACAAAAGAAAAACAAACTCTATTAATTTATCTCTACATGCCAAAGAACGTTATTTTGTCAATTTCAAAGATTCAACAAGAAAAGTCAACTCGGGATTGATTTACGATCATTTATATTGTAGACCCATGCATATTCTCCTTTGTAGACATTACATATTATTCCATTGTGATCACTATAGGATGAATACAAAACGATGAATAAAAGTTAGGATTCGATCGAGCTAGGAATCGGTCATCTCACGGTAATATGACCGACTCAATAATAACGACGACCAAAAGATCGCGGCGATAAGGTCGCGGCAATAATACCGCGAGAGACATAACATCGCGGGTACATAAGATCGCGGAGGCCAAATGATCGCGGGCAATAAGATCGCGGCGACCATATGATCGCGGGCAAAAAGATCGCGGGCAATAAGATCGCGGCGACCATATGATCGCGGGCAATAAGATCGCGGGCAAAAAGATCGCGGGCAATAAGATCGCGGCGACCATATGATCGCGGGCAATAAGATCGCGGCGACCATATGATCGCGGGCAATAAGATCGCGGGCAATAAGATCGCGGGCAAAAAGATCGCGGGCAATAAGATCGCGGCGACCATATGATCGCGGGCAATAAGATCGCGGGCAATAAGATCGCGGCGACCATATGATCGCGGGCAATAAGATCGCGGGCAATAAGATCGCGAGCGAAAAGATCGCGGCGACCAAATGATCGCTCGTTCTCACCCGTGGTCGCCCTATGCCCGAGCAATGTGCATCATTCAGGCGGCGCTTGCCGGCGAACACCGGGGCGGATCGACGCGAGGTTGGGCACTGTTGGATGCACACCGACGAAACACGCATTCGTATACCGGGTTCGGCCAGGATTCGAACCATCGTTCTCCGACCATCGCTGCACATCGTTTAACACGGCGGTGCCCTTAAGAGACACTCGGGAGAACTTTGCAGGAGAACGACCGGTCGGATCGGGCTGATTTGACCACGGGCTGGTAGAGGAGAACAATCCGCGTCTTTTACTATCCGTGCGACCGCGTTCCGTCACGGCGTTCGGAAACGTGGCCTCGGACTAGATCCCTCGTTCTCACCCGCGATCGCCCTATGCCCGAGCATTGTGCATCGATTGCTGGCGGACGGCGGTTTCGACTAGCGTAATATAAGTTGATGGTTTTGGTATCCGTCTCCATGTATTAGATACTAACAAAGGCGGTAAGTTTCGTCCGTGATCATTTGTACGCCGCGACCGCGATCTTATTGCCCGCGATCATATGGTCGCCGCGATCTTATTGCCCGCGATCATATGGTCGCCGTATTGTCCGCGATCATATAGTCGCCGCGATCTTTTTGTCCGCGATCTTTTTGTCCGAGATAATTTTGTCCGCTATCATATGTTCGTCGCGATTTCACTGCCCGCGATCATATGGTCGCCGCGATATTCTTGCTCGCGATCTTATTGCCCGCGATCATATAGTCGCCGCGATCTTTTTGTCCGCGATCTTTTTGTCCGCGATCTTTTTGTCCGAGATCATTTTGTCCGCTATCATATGTTCGTCGCGATTTCACTGCCCGCGATCATATGGTCGCCGCGATCTTATTGCCCGCGATCATATGGTCGCCGCGATCTTATTGCCCGCGATCATATGGTCGCCGCGATCTTATTGCCCGCGATCATATGGTCGCCGCGATCTTATTGCCCGCGATCATATGGTCGCCGCGATCTTTTGCCCGCGATCATATGGTCGCCGCGATCTTTTGTCCGCGATCATATGGTCGCCGCGATCTTTTGCCCGCGATCATATGGTCGCCGCGATCTTTTGTCCGCGATCATATGGTCGCCGCGATCTTTTTTCCCGCGCTCATTTTGGTCGCGATATTTTTGTCTGCGCGACCTTTTTATGTACGCGTGATCATTTCACCCACTCGATATTATTGCCGCGAGATTATTGTCCGCGGTCTTATGTCCGCGCTCTTTTTGCCGCGATCTTTTTGCCGACTACCAATCGGTCAAGTTAAGATTCGGCCGAGCTAGGAATCGGTCAAGTTAAGATTCGGTCAAGCCAGGAATCGGACGCGTTGTGATTCGGTCGAGTTCGGATGAAATCGAGTTAAGATTCGGACGAGTTTGGACGCTTCCTTATTATAGGCTATATTTCATCTTAATGCTTCTTAACGACCCCAATAACATCTAAGTCATATGAGGGTACGAATGAAAGGGTGATAATGAAAAGGTGCAGTGATAATAGATGAGAGGACATTTACAAAAACCAATGCCTTATGTAGGACTCGAACCCACGCCCAACGGTGACTTCTGCAGTTTCTACCGCTAGTGCTCTAGTTGACTGAGTCACCAGGGCGGCAAATATTACTGTACTAACCGTAGAGAACATAATCATAAAACATAACACATTGGTCCGAGATTGCTTGATTAGCTCACAATTATAAGAACTCATATTAAATGCTCAAATATATTGTATTTCACTTATGATATATTATATTGTATTATTGAGAAATAGAACCCACATAAGCCGAATTCCTATATATGAAAAAAAGCGTATTGGGTTATCCTATGGTCAATACTTAGGCCTACTTTAGAATGACCTGGGTGAGAATTGAGATTTCGTGCGCTGATTTTCTTCGACTTCGCCGTATAGGCCAGCTACACCATGAGCAATAATATTCAGGACCATGAACCTAGCCCCTCCGATGTAATCAGAAATTCTGAAACTTCGCTCAGAGTTTGTGCTAGGGTTCTAGATTTCGTGCCGAGACTTTTAGAATTTGTGCTGTGCTGGGTAATTTTCCGAGTAAATCGATTTCTAACCATAACCACTAATCCAAGTGCACGCATACCCTCCAATGTAAGCACAAGATCTGAGTTTGTGCTAGGTCTATAAATTTGATGCCGATCTGATCGAAATTTGATGATCGTTCGGCAGAGTCCTTTCTCTCGATAGCCGACCGAAAATGGCCACCTACAGGACGAGAAAAGCGATAGAAAGAAAGTATTTTTTTCTTAAAACTAGCCAATCAGGGCGGGGTAGATTCGCAATACCCACTTACGTGATCTCGATTCAAGAACAGATTTTCTTCGAAACGGGAAAGCTTGTCATTTCCACGTGGGTTAGCCGAATTGGCTGGTTTTCTCAAATCGGAATCGTAATCAAATAACGAACAAGACTGTCCAAAAAACATTTCGACTTTAGTTGAAATTGCCGTAAATTATTTTTCCATTCGTACCATCACCAAATCTGAAATTCGGTCAACACGGTAGGTAGGGCCCTATATGGGAGCTACAAAAAAAAAAAAAAAACATTCAACGCAGGCCCAGTATAGACAGTTTGTATGGCCACCCATGTTGAATGTGTTTGAAATTAATCATTTTCCCTACCATACCGACCGCGTCGAGTCTGAATATTTTCCTGGGAGATGTGATGGCCGTGTTCACAACAAAACGAGTGCGGTTTTGACTGTCGAACCGGTGAGCCCATTCGATCGCGGTAAACACCCCAGATAGAGGTCGACAATCCCCCGAACCGTTAACGCAAAATCCATCACACGACCAAAGGTGTCGGCCGTGGCGACCCAAAAGTGTTTTCCTTCCCGGCGATGTTGCGGTCGATGGGACCGTTAGATTTGCACGGAGTGAACATATTCGGGAAGGTATTGTCAAGACCTGTAGGAACTAGGAAATGAGCCCGCTCGACGGGATCTGGAGACAGGTTCGGCCGGGAAGGTGTCGGCCGTTCCGCCGACTTTCGGTCTTATAGCGGTCATTTAGCGCGATGGCGTTTCCAGATTCGGACGGCGATCGATCACAACTTTGCGGAAAATCGTTACGGAAGTGATGAGCGAAAAACCCGACTTTTCGACACTGACCAGAATTTGTTCCAACTCATTTAACATTGTCCTTATGAGGCTACGAAAAAATCGATACTTCGATGCTGTTCTTATGGTAGTTTGTCGGTCGGTTTGTCGGTTATATTCAGTGTTGGGTAAGTTCCTCTAAAAAAGGAACTAGTTAAAGTTCCAGTTCCTCAGTAGAAAAAGGACGAACTACAGTAGTTACAGTTTACTCAAGAAAAAAAGGAACTGAAAAGATCCAGTTCTAATACAAGAACTTCAAAAGTTACCGGCGCGGAGTTTTTCTAGTGAGTGAGAGTATTTTGCCGAAAGGTTACCAAGAATTGCGGAGACAATGTTGTTGGGAACAGGGGTGGATAGTCCAAGGCTCAGGCGTGCGAGTTTCCTAGAAGTGCTAATTAGATATGCCCGGATGGAGTTGAAGGTTTTACCCACAATTTTACCCAGTTTTCAGATCAAAATCGCTGGAATTTACTTAAATACAACATACATTAGAACAAAATAAATCTTGGCGCCGCCAGTTTAACTTGGATTTCTGAAGTACAGTCTGTGTAAAAGAACTTAACTAATAAGGAACTTGCAAATCGTTCCAAGTTCCCTAAGAGCCGGTTTTTCAATAGTCATCGTTAGGTCTGCGTTAGCTGACCGACGTTTATGTCTAACCCCGACCTGTAACGACAGGATCGTTTTTCAACTCCCGGTTATCTGTTCGTTCTAACGAGAACCTGACCAGAACAACGACGATTCTGATTGGTTGTGCTTAAATGCGCATGCAAAATTGTATGCTAGAAGGCAGTGAAGTAACGGGCACTTGAACGAGTACCCAATCCAGGGTTTATCTTTGTGAGTAGATAACCGTCGGTCAGGTGCGCGTTATCGCTGACGGCAGGTCGAAAAACGAAAAAATCGCGCAACCGGAGGTTAACTTCTGACGATCACTCTAACGGGACTTTGAAAAACTGGCTCTAAAAATAGTAACTTAAGTTCTTTTCAAGTAACTGCTAATTAAAAGGAACGAGTTCCTTTTAGAGTTCCTCATAAAGGAACGAGTTCCCGGGAACTCGTTCCTTTTGATAAGTTCCTACCCAACACTGGTTATATTTTCGAATACACGATTTGGGTGAAGAGTCGATTACCATGGTAGGTATGGTAACTGCCTATACCACCCATGTTGAATGACTAATTATTTTCGTAGCGTCTATACCCACCGTGTTAATCTTTCCGTAAAAAGGGGTCGGCCGTGTTCACAACAATAAAAGTGCGGTGGCGGTCGTCGGTCGAACGGGTGGCGAAACGGAAAAATGGCTCATTCGATCGCGGTAAAGACCGTCAGATAAAGAGCGATAATCCTCCGAATCGTTTTCGCAAAATCCCTTTTCCGACCAAAGGTGTCGGCCATTCTTGATGTGGAAAAAAATAAATCATTATACTTACTGCGACTTCCGGATGATATAGGCCAAAAACTGAGCCCATGTCTTCACTCTCATTCAACATTGGCCTTATGAAGCGTGAAGTTAGCACCCCCACCATTGAAAAGTCAGTATTGCGAAAAGTATAGGACCACTAATTATAGGACTGGTACCAATCGATAGCACTAATTGAGCACTGAAAATTTGGATGTTCTCAGAATTAGTGCTCATGGGGAGGGGTGAAGCGTGAAGGTAGCACCCCCACCACTGAATAGTAAATATCTCAAAAAGTACGGGAGCTCCGATTATGGGACTGGTACCAATCGAGAGCACTAATTGAGCACTATATATTTGGATCTTCCCAGAATTAGTGCTCGTGGTTGGAGTGACAACTCCAAGGACCTGAATTTGTGCTTTCGTTGAAGAATTGCGTCAACTGTAGGTTCTCATAACGTCGATTCAACTTAAATTGTGCTGTCGAATATTTAAATGGCAGAAATTGTTCTTCAATGATTACCCGAAATAATTCATAAGTTTTCTCATTTATTGAAATTCTTCCGAAGTGAATTACGCAGCTGCATGGTAACATATATTTTGTGATAATCGTATGAAGACACTTTGGCTATTGCTGAGCGCAAATACATATCAACATATCTGTGAATCATGAAGTATGGTCTTTGATCGATCATAATCTGGATGCCAATTAGACGCAAGCAATAACAGACTCTCGGTATCAAATAAACTGAGCTTTTCGAGAAGATAGCGAGGTAGGTCCACGCGTATTCAAGCGCAACGGGCTCCCAATAAGACGTGCAAAACATATCGTCTTGTCTGAAACTTAATTTTGTCGTAAAAAACCGCGTGGACTGAGGCAATCTCGTTTGTTTGCGATGCTTTACGATATGAATTGTAAAGACAATATAATTCGAAGGAAAAGATGTCGAAAAATTGCATTATTTCGAGAGAAAGAAGTTTCTTTGATCTTCAAAAAGTGTGTTACAAAAATCACGTTTTGCGTGAGTAGTATTTTTTTAAAGTATTCAATATGCTTCAGCTGTTCCATGAGGTATGTAAAATTATTGGCAAATCTTCAATTGCTTGAATATAACTGAATATATGTAACTCACTATTGAAAATTAGGCTTTTCATCATGTTTAGAACAGTTTTAGGAAATGTACATGTCATATATCCCGATATTAGGTATATATTGTGTTGGCTACATTCAAAACCTACCACACAGTACAAAATTTGATATTCTGACACGTAATTGAAATATAATATCGTGTTTTGAACTCTGAACGATGTTTTTAATTTATCCTCCCGAATATTTCAGTCAAGCTGCTGTTTTTTACCACTATTGTCCCTCGATTGCAAAACGAAGTGCAAATTCAGAACGTACGTAAAATTACCTTTCGAATGACACCACGCGCGAGTAGATAGCTCAACAATGGAAATTTAATTCTTAAATGGAGCGCTATACTTAAGTGCGGGTGGACCAGTTGCCGGGTGGATCACTTGAAAGGACATATAAATACGATTATTATTAATATTATTAAAATGCGAGGTGGACCAGTTGCCGGGTGGACCACTTGCATAATTGAAATATAAAATAATTAATTAATTAATATAGAGGTGGACCAGTTGAAGAGCTGGACTAGTTTCTGGGTGGATCACTTGACAGCAACCCTATATATATATATATATATATATATATATATATATAGTTTCACGTAGGCTTGAACGACTCATATTATGAGAAAATGATTATATTTAGAGGTATTTTTTCCCTCAACTTTTGTTGTTTTTTCGAATCTTGTATTCTTGTGTGTAGATTGTTGTAATTTTGATAATTTTTGCTCTTGACAAAGGCTGGCATAGTTCAGCCGAAATATTGAGCTTCTAATAGAATAATAAATACATTTAAAACGACTAAAATACCTCTAAATATAATCATTTTCTCATATATATGTATATATATATATATATTATGTATCATTATTATATTGAAATTTGGTGAAAATTTGAAATTTTTTGAAGGACATTTTTTTTATGAAAATTCTTTTCTGGCTTATTCTTATGGGTTAGTTGGAAAATGGAAAATTAGTTTTCTCAGAAGTGGTGCAACCGATTGCGTATAAAAACTAATGGGATTCAATCCAGATGATGACACATGGGCATGCCGAGTTTCAATCGAATTTGAATTTTCGGCTGACCTGTAGAGCGCGAAAAAAAAAAAAAATAATAACATGTACATTTTTTTCGGGTCAAGTGAAATTGAGTCTTCGCTTCGCTCATCCAATAATAATAAATAAAATATATCTTTATAATTTGAAATCAATCAAGCCAAAATAGGATCTAAATGATAAAATTGCGGAAGTTTTTGTAATTTTGTGTATCGTGTGGTTCAAGTTGAATCGTTGTATCATTAACGCGCTTATATGAATGGACTTTAGGCCATTTGTACATGTTTTGAAAATAATATGCATGTTGACTATATGAACTATAGCCTACATACAAATATTGCTATTAAACTTTTTTTTATGTTTCTGTAAATAGAAGAGATCAATACAATGTTTTATTCTACTATTCCAGTGTACAGTATTCCAGTATTTTATTCCAGTATACAACTTACCATTTTATTCTATTATTTATAGTTTGTCTATAGACGCTATACAGTAGTATAGAGGACTGACCGGCCCGTCGTCCTTTGAGCTATTGTTCTCTAATTGATCTATTGTTCTATTGTTCTATTGTTCTCTATTGTCCTATTGTTCCTTTGTCGGCGGCACGTGCCATGTCCCCCTCCCTCTTTTCTGGCACGCGTCATTTCCCCCGCCATTTTTTTTTTTCTCACCCGCCATTTTTTTTCTCACCCGCCATTTTTCTTTTCTCACATGTGTCATGTCTGCCACCCCCCCCCCTTTTTTAAAAAAAAAAAATCTTTGGGAAAAAAAAATGTTATTCTTGTTTTCAAGTTCTTTGAAAATTGATGTTTATATTTTCTAAAATATTATTTCAAAATTCTTTGAGAAAAAATGTTGAATTATTTTAAAAATAATGTATATATTTTCTAATTTCTTTATTTTTGAATTCATTTTGAAAAAATTAAAAATAATTCTCCAGTTTTTATTTACATAATGTCTTTTATTTTATTTTCAGATTTCTTGATTTGCGTTTACATATTATCATTTTTCTTTATTGAGTGTGCATGATCTGTCAAGTTTTCAAAATTATTCCATCACTTTTGCCCATGTTTCATGTCTTGTTCCATTTGTTGGGGATCGCTGATTTT
>OU015466.1:0-33330 GCA_907164805.1 Brachyptera putata | reverse complement strand
ACTCTATACCCACTAGAAGCAATATGTATGTATATATATTTATATATATATATATATATATATATATATATATATATATATATATATATATATATATATATAGAGAGAGATAGATATATATATATAAATATGTATATATATATATATATATATATATATATATATATATATATATATACATTCAAGGTCTAGAGGTAGCGTATCTGCTTCTGGTTCCAGGGCCGCAGGTTCAAATCCTGCGTAAGATTGGGGTTTTTAAAATGTCCTCTCATCTATCATCACCTCACCGTTTCTTCATCATCTGCTTATTTGTACCCTCTATAACCTAGCTGTTGGTGAGGTCAAGCAACATGAAAAAAGAAGCATTTAATAAAAGTTCTAGATAGGCCTATAAGCAAAATACTAAAGGAACTATATTCTGTTGTTGATGGAATTTAATTAATTCAGGATTTTCTGTCAATAGAAGAAATCATGTAAGTTTTTTTGTAAATATAAGCAATGTATTCAAGATTTCTGTCAATAGAAACAATCAATTTAAGAATTTATTTTTACAGAATAATCTATTTAAGGTTTTCTGTCAATAGAATCAATCAATTTAAGGTTTTTTTCTATATAAGGGTGTCCAAGGGTGAGCGCGCTCACCCTTGTTACAACTTGTCATGGGCTGAGACCGTAACTGGAACCGTTGAAGACCCGTATATTCGAGTAACCGTAACCACAACCTTCATTATTTGTGTGGTACAACCAAAACCATAACTGAAAAGTAACGTGAATTAGTAAACGTGTAATTAGCTAATGTCAGATTTATTATATACTGGTTTTCTCCATATCCAATTTGTCAATAACAACAACTACAACTACTATTGAAAAACCAGGTTTAATTCTGTCTAGTTTAATCACGAGTCTGCCCTCTAACGGCTCACGCTAATATAACCGACTCAATTATGTCGACGA
This sequence comes from Brachyptera putata, assembly GCA_907164805.1. NCBI lineage: Eukaryota > Metazoa > Arthropoda > Insecta > Plecoptera > Taeniopterygidae > Brachyptera > Brachyptera putata. The sequence goes on along the minus strand of OU015466.1, from coordinate 32,376 downwards.
CCAGAGATCGAGGCATTGCCGCAAGAAACATAACACAGCGGCGGGTACATAATATCGCGGATACCAAACGATCGCAGTCAAAATGGCCGCCGTCAAAATGACCGCGGACAAAAGATCGCGGGAAATGAGATCACGAACAATTAGATACCGGTAGCGGCAAATATGATCGGGAACAAAATGCTTGAACCGACCATCGAACCCCACAGTACGATCCTAAACTGATCATTTGAACGCCGCAATCTCATTGTTCGCGATATTTTTTCCACGGTCATTTTGTTCGCGATATTTTTGTCCGCGATCATGTGGTCATCTATGGTCGCCGCGATTATATGGTCGCCAAGATCATTTGTTTGGGATATTATTTCCTCCATGATCCATTCACCCGTGCTCATTTGGCTCGCAATATTTTTGTCTTAGCAACTTGCGCGATATTTTACCCCATTCGATATTATGGGCCGCGGTCTCATGTCCGCGCTCTTTTTGTCGCGATCTTTCCCCTCTAACTACATCTTTGTAATGTTATTTGTTATTCTATATTTTACAGAGACGGCTAGTTCAGGAGTTGACACTGAATGAAGATGATGTAAATAACATTGACAACATATTTTCGAGTATCCGTGGAGACATCTTCCGAGACCTACATACAAAACATCTGCTTGATAAGTATCTAATAGGACTAAACTGTATTATTCTACCAATCGCAACTACTATGGCCGAAACGTATCTTTGGAAGAGAACCCCTACATTACGCCTAGTTTTAAAGAAATTGTTTGTCAAACAGTTCCGTTCAAAGACTCACTGCAACAGCTTCTCAATAATGATGATGTACTTCGTTGTGTTGACCATCCAAGGGAAAATAACGGTGACACTATTAAAGACTTTCGAGATGGAGAGCATTTTAAAAATCATCCTATATTCTCCGCACAACCAACCGCACTATCAATCATTCTTTATTATGATGATGTGGAGGTTGTGAATCCGCTAGGATCGAAAGTAAAGGTTCATAAGGTTGGACTGTTTTATTGGTCTTTGGGTAATGTGTATCCAGAATTTCGATCAACTTTGAACTCGATAAACCTTTTAGCTGTAGCGAGGACAGTACACATCAGAAAATATGGTGTCAGCGAGATACTAAAACCATTCCTACTTGATATTAAAAGTCTCGAACGGCCACAAGGTATGCAGTTAATGATTCACGGAAGACCACGAACATTTCGTGGATCTCTTTTCTTTGTAACTGGTGATACACTGGCGTCCAGCTATCTTGGGGGTTTCAAGGAGGGCGTTGGGTTTGCTAGTCGTCCTTGTAGGACGTGCTTAGTTAAAAAGGAGGAGTTGAAGAATAGTTTCGATGACAGAAATTTTCAGAGAAGAACGTTACCAATCCACCTACAGCAGTGCACAACAATTGAGGAACCAGGACTAACGGTACAACCCCGGGCGTTTTGGTCAACACTGTATGGGATTGTTGGCTCTAGCCCTTTGAATGGACTTGACTATTTTGATGTCACTCAATGTTTGCCACATGACTTCATGCATGTATTTGCTAAGGGTGTCCTAGCTATGGAGATGACACTGCTGATCAAACACTGTATCTATCAGGGTTACTTTCGATTACATGACTTGAATGAACAAATATCAACTTTTAACTACAAGCACTTGGTCACGAATAAGTGTACGCTGATTGAGCCGTCTCACCTTGAAAACAATTTACGTCAAAATGCAGCGCAAATGATGACACTTGGCTACTTGTTACCTTTTTTCATCGGTGAGTTTGTTTGCGAGGATGAAGAGTACTTTCTTAACTTTATCAGGCTCATTAAAATAATGAATTTGTGTCTTGCATTCCACATTGAGGAAGATGATATTGATTGTCTCGAGAGAATGATTCAGACCCATCATCTGTGTTTCGTGGAGCTGTATCCAGATGTGAGCATCACTCCAAAATTTCATTACATGATTCATTTACCAGAGCAAATCCGTCAGTTTGGACTTCTACGTCATCAGTGGTGTATGCGCTTTGAAGCTGCCCACAATCATTTTAAAGTCTTGGCATCAGTAATGAAAAACTTCATCAACATTCCGTACAACCTAGCGTACAGACATCAAGCTCTTCGATGTTCCCAACTTATGACTGCGCCAGGACAGCCGTCTAGAAGATTTTTATACAGCGGTGACCAAATTTCTCCTGGTAAAATGATTAGTATTCATGACCACCATCATTTCAACATTTTTGGACCAGTTCTAAATGTTCCATATAATACTCAAATCCTTATATCACCTCGAGTAGTTGTACACGGAACTGTCTACAAGGCAGGATCGGTTATACTGACCGATTGTGATGAAGACAGTTTGCCTGGTTTTGGAGAGGTACAGGAGCTTATTGTTATTGGGCTTGAAATTCATATTCTTTATAGAAAGATGGAGACTATGTTTTACCATCAACATGTAAATGCGTATAAAGTGCTGAAGTTGCACCAATACGAGATGGTGTTAATAACAGACTTGCTACATCCCCACAATCTATCTATTCATGAATATAATAATTCGGATTATGTTATACTCATGCATCACCCGAGAACTGAGTTTGCAGGATAAACACAACGTAAAAGTGTCGTGTATTTCGTAGTGGCTTCGTAGTCGGACAAGAAGTAGATGTTGTCATGGCAATGCTCCGATTTTAGGTTAGGTTTACCATAGTTTTAGATTGGTTCAAATTGATTTGAAATAGGTCTGTTAGGTAAGCTTGTTCAGGTTTTTTATATTGGGTTGATTTAGATTTATGTGTATGCACAACAACAGCAAATGAGCGTCTGCGTTGAGGGACAGAGCGTTGATCCGATGAATAACAACTGCGCCTGCATTACCAGAACGATTGTTGATTTCTTGTGTGCAGCCACTCTTTTCATCAGTAAACTATTGTTATCAAATTAAATTGTAACACCCAACTCTTGAATATGTGTTTAAAAAATATGTAATGTTTACATAGTAACGCTAACGTGTAAAATTAGTATGATTATCTCGTGTAGGGCTAACTTGAAAACTGACTTGTTATATGTTCAAATTAATGTAAATGTAAATATTTCATGTGTTAATTGAGTGCGCAGAGTGAACGACTCAATTTGCTTTGTTTATTTTCAATTATAATACTGTATTCTCACCTGAATGTGTAGTTTTTATCATGTATCCTGATTAAAGTATCCTGATTAAACTTGTGACCGAGACCTCCATATGGAAATATTGTATTTAGGCTTAGTTAATAATTTATGATTTAAACAAAAATAACCAGTGAATAGGATAGTATCCATAAATAAAGTAGATTACAAAAGGCATCCCACCATCCTCACCCACCACCTAGCTCTTTCATCGTTGTCAGTTGAACCATGGAGAGTTTCTTGCCGTGATCCCGAATGTTTTTATGATGGCGGTAATATGGTACAGAGGAAGTGGCAAAGTTGTGCAATGCGTGTAGCTTACTCGCCCATGCCACGATGACACGTATGCTGTTGGCACTTCTTGCACTGTTAAGGTGGCCACGTGGCCGTGTGTGAGGATTTGTGTGGCACGCGAGAGAGAGCACGTCGCAGCGTGAGTTGGTACGTTGCTAGAACTACAAATTACCACAGCTCCATCATCGTAGCATGCTAGTTAGTATACTAGCAAATTTTTTTTAGGGTCAACGGTGTGATCTTTATTTAGGAATACTTTATTTAAATCGAGCTTCAGGTTATGTAGAAGATTACAGTTACGGAATAGCGGTAGGTGTGTGGTTGCCTTGGTTGGGGTTAAAACAACAATTGTCAATCTTATTTTGACATCAGTTAGCAACTTCACAATGCCCGAGTCCCATGTATGCGATCAAATGAACTACGTGCGACCGGGGAATATGGTTCGGCGGTTGTTCGTGGGAATAGAAGTGGTCGCGCGGCTCGGCTATTGCCTCATCATGGACAATGGTTCGGGGGAATAGAAATAGTATACGTGTCTTGCTGGCACAAACATTCGTGGGAATAGGGTTGTTCATATAAAATTCTTAATGAATGCACAAAAATTATAGATGGACTGTATTTTGAAATAGAGTCTGTTTCAAATCAAAGTGTTTGAAACGAGTAGGCCTATATGTTTGAATCATTTGCATCAGTAAAACATGTTTGATTAGGAAAAGTGTTTGAAAAGTAAAAGAGTTCATTATTTTCAAACACATTTTTTAGTCCAACACTTTCGAAAGTGAATGAGAATCACTGTGTTTCGTTTTCAAACACTTGAATTCCAGACACTTCCGTTTGTCAAACAGAAAAAGAAGACACTTATTTCAAATGTGTTTGAATGTAAAACGCTTCTTTCTGCAGTGTGTAACAAGTCAAACACATAATTTAGAAGTGTTTTAAAAGTAGCACACCTTTCGAAAATTCAAATACATCTTAAAATGAAAATCAAACACTTTGTTTTAACAGTGAATTGTTTTCAGGGGTCTTTAGGCCACTATATAAGCGCAGGTGTGGTCTGCACAATTGGGGAGTTTTAGAGTGTTTTTTCTACTGTGATTACTAAACTTGATCTTACGTGAATCCGAAAACAATGACGACCTCCAGACTCAGGTGTGCATATTTGAATCGTGACAACAGGAAAGCAGAACATCCCGAAATGTACTTCCCGAGGTTTCCGAAGGATGATATCAGGTATGTTCATAAGATTTAATAATAAAGAATTGAAACTTATTAGTGGAGGCAATTAGATTAAAAATAGTGCATGTTGTGAAGTCGTGCATGACATATTGCTTACTTTTTCACTATAATCATTGAGTTTATAGTGTTTCGGAATCTTTGTCCACAGGAAATCCAAATATGTATGTTTCTGTAATTTTTGTGCTGTAAGTGTTGAAACTCTCGGAGTAATTGAATTAATTAGGTTGATTAATGATGCTAGGAATGCTAACAACAATGCTAACTGACAGCAACGAGAAACCAGGAAGTATTATTGCAATGACGTGTTGATTGTTTTATCAATTAGTATATTCGCATTTAGTTGTTTACTACAACTTCTACAATCGCTATCGAATATTCGAATTGTTTACGAAGTCCTCAAATATCTAACAGCAACTCTAGTTTTAGATTCGTTTCATTAGGTCATCGTACTCTGCGTTGGGTTCCGTTGACATCTATTGTTTTTATCCTCAATCTGTTTTAAAAAAGAAAGTCTATTGGAATCAAAGTCTATCAGTTTTTATTGCTGAATTATCTGCAGGACTCCACGTGAAGACAATAAAAGTTATCAACTTATTTGCATCGGAAGAGAAACTAGAAACCTCGGACGTCCCCGATCGACTCGACACTGCTAATCGTCCTCCAACGCTAAACACTGTTGCTATTATTGATAGCGATTATTTAGCATTAGTTTGTTGGAAGATAACGCGTTTCTCCAAGCCATTTCACGCTTCTTGATTGGTTCAATTATTCAATGGCGGCTTCTGATTGGTTCAAGTGTCGACGTAGGCTCATGATTGGATGTTGTTCTCAGAAGAAAACATATAAATTAGGGTTTAATTTTCACCAAAGAGCATATACATCTGATTTTGTTCGACGAAAGAAAATATCAATACAATAAGTGAGTGGAAATATTTTCTTGATCTGTTCTGTTCTTTTAATTTGACGAGTCACTGAAAACAACGAGTTTTTCTAATTTTTTCCGTTTTTTTTCGTATTATTTTCAATCACACTTGATTGAAGAGCCTCAAAAAGTTTTGTCACATTTGGAGACTTCCTCATTACGATAAATAATTTTTGTATATACACCTGTGACACTGTAGTGTATCAAGACCAAAAAATTGTATTGCCTGTAATTCATTACAGTATTTTCATAGGTAAGCGATATTGAAAATCGCTACTCTTCTTTAGTGGTGATACTTGAGGAGCTGATTTTTACAATGTGAATTCAATGTAGTATTCTTGACAATAAATGGGAAGCACATTTTCAATTTCGGCCAAATTTTTCCTTCAATACATTTTAAAATTGAATTATATTGTCCAAAACTGAGAAGAAAAATATTTGTGATGAAGTTCCAGTTATATAAAAAAAAAATCGGAATAAATTCCAAAATGTGCTTCCCATTTATTTTTTATATAATTGTGCTGAAAGATATATAAAAAATAATAATTTCAATAACATGGAAAGTGTGGGAGGAGTAATATTTAAAAAAAAATCCAAATTTTGATTGGAAAAATAGAAAAAAAAATGTCGACAATTTTTCATTTTTTATTTTTTCATATTTTGTTTTGAGCAAAAAGACTTGATGTGCCAAAAATTCATCACTTTTCAATCCTTATCTAGGAAGATGGCAATTTCAGTGACTCGTCCCCTTAAAACGAAGCAATGTCTGACTGAGTATGGTGTGTTTCAGAATCACGATGAAGCCGTTGATTGGTTGGTTTCTCCTGGCAGCGATTAGCTTCTCTGCTATCGAGGCTCAGAGTAAGTTAGCACTTCGCACTATCTTCTCTCTCTTCAACACATTCTATTCATGGGCGTCGGCAGGAAGAAATTCAAGGGGGGACAAAATATCCCAAATTCGAAAATGCACAAGTCCCAATGGGAGTGGGGGAGAGGGCTCCCAAGTGGAAATTTTTTGAAATTCCATCGGTTTATTGTGTTTTGGGAGGTTGTGTGACTATTTAATTAGCTTTTGATTTTTATAGAGAAAGAAGACAGATAACGTTGAATTGGTTGAATTCTATGCTAGTAGTTGATCCTATTAATCTTTTTAAATATTTCATCATACAAAATAGCCAAAATGAGTCAATATAATCTGATTGGCGAAGACAATCAAATTCGGCGAAGGCATATTTTGGGCCTACCCACCCCAATCACATCACTCATGACCATGATTCTATTGCATCCGAACATTCCTTCAGTTAGATGTTAGATAAGCAATAGCGAAGACCCTCCCCCTCGAAGGATCCAGACACCTTGACGTGGCGTGGGGGCTTGCGTGACCACATGATCTTCAGAGCTGTCGCCGAGAGCAATTTATTTGCTCCCAGCAGGGTCACCCATGGCGATAAGGTCTGGAGTGAGGGTCCAGATCAAGTTCGGACCGTCTCGGTCGAGTGGAAGTCTTTTGGTGACCGGAGTATATGGAGGGAGTACTGAACCTTGCGTTTGTCTTTTCATTTTATTTCGTTTTCTCGTCTCTTTTCTCTTCATCTATCGTTTTTTTTCATTCTATTCCATATCATCTTATCTCACTTTTCTAGCTCTTTCTATCCCGCTCCCTCCATATGCTTGAAACATCCACAAAGGTTGACAACTATGGCACAGTACACCTACATGAACATGACCTCGCTGTCGACGCCTGTAAACCCTAACTAACTCCATGCGACTCTTATGGCACTGCACAGGTCGCAGGGTTTGACTGGACGACATGAAACATTTTCTGTGCATGTAGACTTATCCAACTCAGAAAAAAGTGTATAGTTTTTGGGTTGAATCGGTCGGACTATTTTTGATGAATACCGCCATAAAGTTTCGAAAAACCCAACAACATTAGGCTAGGCAAAAAAAAATTATAAAATCAAATCTCTCCAAAGAAAATCAAATTTTCCCCGAATGTGAACACAAAAATGATAAACGTTATTACGTATCTGTATGCAAATACCTAGCTAACCTATAGCTGACCTTGAACCTAGCTGTTGGTGGGTCGTTGGCATTTGAGCAGAAATGGAAGATATGGTAAGTCTGTCTTTGCGGAAATTTGCCCTTTTTTGATGAGTGGTGTTGGTTCTGAAATGCTAACGACCCCATCAACAACCAGGTCATGTGGGGGTACGAATTACCGGGTGATAATGAAACGATGACGTAGGCATAGAAGGACGTTCGAAAACCCATGCCTTATGCGGGACTCCTCACATGCGTCCAATCTTGAAATCCTTATTCGTTTTATTAGTTATATCCTTCTCTGGTTTCGTCCTTAAATCGCGTTGTCCATGTGAGAGGCCAACTAGATAAAGTAGTGTGTTACTCTAGCGACCTGCTATTGAACTGTCCTCCTGTAGATAAAGTAATGAGCTACTTGAGCGACCTGCTATTGAACTGTTCTTCTGTAGATAAAGTAGTGTGCTACCTGGGCAGCTGGGCAGTGTATCGCTCGGGCAGCGGGCAGTTCTCCATCGACAACATTGACGCCAACCTGTGCACGCACGTGATATACGCTTCGTTGGCATCACTGCAGACGCTGGCATCAAGTCGCTGGACAGATGGGCCGACATGCCGAGCGGGAAAAGTAAGTCGCTACACACTGACTACACACTAGACAGTAGATACTAGACACTAGTCAATGGATGCCTGTGAACAAGAGACGATAGACAGTAGACACTATACAATATACAGTAGACAGTAGACAATATCCAATAGACAGTAGACAATATATACTATACAGTAGACAATATATACTATACAGTAGACAATATATACTATACAGTAGACAATAGACACTAGACACTAGACAGTACATAATAGACACTAGACAATAGACAATAGATATTATACACTAGACATCAGACAATGTATACTCGCCATTCTACCCTGAGCACCAGGCACTAGACAATAGATAATAGACACTATACACTAGACTCTAATACAGTCAACTAGAAACATTAGACAATGAACCATCCACTATGGACACTAGATGCTAAACACTAGACATTAGACACAACACACTGGTCACTAGGTACTGGGCATTCGACTGAGACACTAGACGCTAGATTATACACTGATCACTAGGCACTAGACATTAGACACAACACACTATACTGAGCACTAGACATCAGACTCAGCTCAGACATCAGACTCAGCTCAGACATCAGACTCGGATACAACACACAAGGCACTGGACAAAAGGTACACGATACACCACATAGTAGAGAGTATAGACATAAGAGATGGAATTAGAGTCGGGGTTTTTACTCCCAGTGTTCTATAAAATAATTGAGAGAATATTTCTGAAAAGACTGCCACTATTTCTGAGCGATAATGTACATATCTGAACGATAATGTTACATTTCTGAACGATATTGTTACATTTCTGAGCGATAATGTTACATTTCTGAGCGATAATGTTACTCTTTGCAGTTGAACGACACTGGAGCCTTGGGAGCTGACTGTGAACTGAAATGTTGTGCAGAGCACTCGAGGTGGCTTTGCATCACTGCCAGTAGGATAATCAACTAGAGAAGGCAGTGACTTCCATTTGTTAACATATTCGCGGGCTGCTATTGGCTAGAATCTCATAACCTAGCGAAGGAAGTCTCATAAGATAATGATAACTAATTGTATATTTCATATCTCAGAATGTATCCTATGCTTCTCATTCGGTTGACCTTCACGAAATCCCCCTCAAAGGATCCGGACACCTTGACGTGGTGTGGGGGCTTGCGTGGCCCAGTGATCCCCAGAGCTATCGTCGGGAGCAATTTATTTGCTCCCAGCAGGGTCACCCATGGCGATAAGGTCTGGGGTGAGGGTCCAGACTAAGTTCGGACCGTCGGTCGAGTGGGTTCCTTCTGGTGACCGAAGTACGTGGGGGGAGTACTGAGCATTGCGTCTTTCTTCTCACTTCTCTCCTTCTCTTTTGTCTTCTTTCTTCTCTTCTTCTCTTACTTTCTTTTTCCTTGCCGGCTCCCTCCATATGCTTGAATCGCCCACATCTGTTGACAAAAATGGCAAAGTACAAGGACATGAACCTAAGCCCAAGGTGTAAACAATCGTGCCGAGGAGCTGAATGGCTACGGGTTAATGTAGTCTCTAACGATGAACTCTGGACACATGGCGACCTCCAGTTTTACCATAGCCCTACTCCCACAAGCGGGGCTCTGTGGGAGGTGACATACATTTCCCTAGCTACTCGTGGGACCAAACATGATTACACCCAACTCAAACCCAACTCCCCCCCCAAAAAAACGACCTCGATCTTTATTCGCGACCACCATATCCAAAGACCAAGTATTGAGAAACCTTGACACCAATAAAGCGACCTGCCCTAGATTCTTAATCATCGAACGAATTGATACAACCGGTAATAAGAAGACTTTTGAAGATGTTTCTCCCTTTGGTATAGAGAAGGCTATATCTGGTATAGCTGGAACTGTGCGTAACGTTACAAAGGTGAATGGAAGAAAACTTTTACTAGTCGAGACCGCGAACGACATCCAATCCGGACTCTTGCTTAAAGCCACTACACTCTCCAACATGTTTGACATCAAAGTAACGCCTCATGCCTTCCTCAACTCTTCCAAGGGAGTCATCAGCTGCAGCGACCTAATGTGCTGCGAGGTTGATGAGATTAAAAAAGAGCTTGCTGCACAAAATGTAACAGATGTATATAGGATTACTCGTCGACAAGATGGAAAAGTTATACCAACCGCTACGCTCATCCTGACATTCTCCACCAGTACTGTCCCATCCAAGGTCATGGCTGGTTACCATTCAGTACAAGTTAGATCCGACCAGATGTTTTATTTGTCAGAGGTTTGGGCATGCTCAAGCTTACTTTAAGGGAAAACCTACCTGCCCTAACTGCGGCCTGGATGACCACGGCGAGGAGCTCTGCGTGTCCGATGTCCGCTGCATCAACTGCAGTGGTGGACACCCAGCGTCATCCAAACAATGCAAAAAGTGGCAAGAGGAGAAGAAGATCTGCGAATTCAGGACAACGGAAAAACTATCTTACCATGACGCACGCCTTAAATATCGACAATTATATCCTATCTCCATCCTACCATCGTCCTATGCCAGAGCTACTGCTGCTTCAGATGTACCTCAGCAGTCGGCAGAACTTATTGCTCTCAGGGAAGAGAATAAGAGACTTCTAGACTCCCATAAAGAATTGCAAAAAACAGTTTTGAGCCAAAACAAGAAAATGGATGATATGCAAGCCAAAATAAATGAGTTGATGGACATGCTGAAACAGAAATTAACGAAGGATGACGACACAAGCAATCACACGGAAAACGACACAGTCACTATTGAATGCAGTGACACCATGAGTGTAGAGCCATCGGCTTCGGGTTCTGACCCTGATAGCGAGGCTTTTACATTTCCCAAACACCGTAGGAAATCTAAAGAAGAAATAACCAGACAGAAGAAGGATGTGGCCAGTGCGTTAGGCATTCCCTTGAAACCGTCTGAGGGAAAAACTTCTTTTTTAAAAAGAACTTGTTAATTGTTCCGGCCTCGGCCAGGGCAACTTTTGATTTAACAGAGAAATAACAACATGGCTCTGTTGCAATGGAATTGCAATGGGTACAACACGCACAGAGAGGAGATGAAACTTTTAATATCGAATTTTAAACCCATTTTACTCTTCATACAAGAAACACATTTTAAGCAGACTGACTCTCCATTTTTACGTAATTATAAGTTTTATCAATTCAACGATCTAACTGGAAGTAAAGCGAGTGGGGGAGTTGCGACAGTTGTCCACGACGGCTGTTATGCGAATCCACTGCAACTACAAACACCATTACAAGCAGTGGCAATTCGTGCACACCTCCCACAACCTATAACATTTTGTAATATTTATCTTCCCGAATGGGCTCCCGTAACCATGATGAATCTTCAACGTCTTGTGGACCAACTTCCCCAACCATATGTTCTGCTGGGGGATTTTAACGCCCACAATCAACTATGGGGTGATAACGTGGTTGATGCCAATGGTAGAGGACGACTGTTCGAGCAGTTTTTTAATGATAATAACCTGATTTTACTTAATAATGGAGAGAGAACCAGATTTAATATAGATGTTAGTGTGAAGTCTGTGATTGACCTCTGTGTGTGTTCACCATCTTGTGCTCCTCTTTTTAATCTATCTGTTCATGACGACCTTTGTGGAAGCGATCATTATCCTGTATTATATAATATTCATACGAACCATCAACAGCCCAAGCGATGTGCGCAATGGAACCTGCGCTGTGCTGACTGGCCTCTGTTCACTAGTCTCGTAGATTTAAGTGAATCGGCGGATATAACAGATGTAGACCTGAAAGTAAAAAGCATAACCGACAGTTTGATCAATGCAGCTGAAAAGAGCATCCCTCTGACATCGACCAACTCACGTCACACTCCCGTTCCTTGGTGGAACGAGGAGTGTAAAGAGGCGATTCGTAAACGGAAACAGGCTCTCAGAAATTTCAATAAATATCCCAACACCATAAATCTCATTGCCTTCAAAAGACTCCGTGCTAAGGCACATTTCGTTATAAAACAGTCGAAGAAAAGGTCTTGGAATGCATATGTCTCATCAGTTAACTATAACACACCGCCCACCAGAGTATGGAACAGAGTCAAGAAAATAGATGGCAAGTTCAAGACTTCCACAATAGCAGGAATAGAAATGAATGATGATGTTGTTACAGCTCCTAAAGAGATAGCTGATGTACTTGGCCAACACTTTTCTGACATCTCTTCTTCTCACCACTACTCGGCATCGTTCAAAAGCCACAAATCCCTTGCAGAGAAACGCAACCTAGAATTCACCTCTGTGAATAACGAGGATTATAACGTGCCGATTAGTAGGTGGGAATTAGAGTATGCAATTGATAGATCCAATTGTACATCACCCGGAGTCGACCGAGTACACAATTCATTTTTAAAACATCTTGCATCAGACGCCCTTGATCATATCCTCGATACTTTTAATGTGACATGGAGGGCAGGTGTATTCCCGGACAAGTGGAGGGAGGCGGTTCAAATCCCGATATTAAAACCTGGAAAAGACAAGAGTGAGCCATCAAGCTACCGCCCAATATCCCTGACCAGCTGCCTGTGCAAGGTGATGGAGAGGATTGTCAACAACCGCCTAGTCTGGCGGTTAGAACAAAAAAAAACTCCGTTACACAGTGCAGTCTGGTTTCAGGAAAAACCGGAATACCAATAACCACTTGATAAGAATGGAAAGCTTCATTCAGGATGCTTTTCTTACAAAACAACATGTGATAGGTGTATTTTTTGACTTAGAAAAAGCCTACGATACCACTTGGCGATATAATATTTTAAAATCTTTGTCCAACTGGGGTTTTAAAGGTCACCTACCTGTTTTTATTTCGAATTTTATGTCTAATCGTCGTTTCTGTGTACGTGTCCAAAATATTTTATCCGACAATTTTATCCAAGAGAATGGTGTGCCTCAAGGCTCGGTCTTAAGTTGCACTCTGTTTGCAATAGCAATCAATAGTATTGTTGATTGTATTCACTCACCAGTTTCCTCTTCACTCTTCGTTGACGACCTCGCCATTTTCTGCAAGTCGGCGAGGCTCTCGACGGCTTCTAGACAAATTCAGATGGCAATCAACAGATTGGAGAAATGGTCAGATCAAACCGGGTTCAAATTTTCTGATACTAAAACAACTTGTATGCATTTTCACCGCCAACGAGGCCTACATCCAGAACCTAGTATTACGCTCCGTGGAGAACAACTACCATTCTCAGAGTCAACCAAGTTTCTAGGATTAACATTTGATACGAAACTTAATTGGAAGGCACACATATCTCAACTAAGAATAAAATGTTTCAAGTCCCTCAATCTATTACGTTACTCGAGTGGTACAAAGTGGGGAGCCGATCGAACAACAATGTTGCGGTTGTACCGTGCTTTGGTTCGTTCGAAGCTTGATTATGGAAGTCTTGTGTATGACTCTGCGAGAGACAGCTACCTGAAACCTCTCAACACCGTTCACAATACAGGCATCCGACTGGCCATCGGAGCACTCCGGACCAGTCGGGTGGAGAGCCTGTATTGTGAGGCTGGTGAGCTCCCACTAAAAATCCGACGCGATTATCTCATTCGCTCATATGCTTCCAAACTTACATGTATGAAACAGCATCCAACGTACCAACAGATGTTCAATCCTCGATTTCAAGCACTCTACGAAGCTAAAAATAATCCAACGCTTCCCACAGGACTGAGGTTGAATAATATCCTGATTGAAGAAAGATTCCGATACCCGAGTGTTTACCCAATAGGAAGTCACAAAACTCCTCCGTGGCTAGTCGCACGTCCTGTTTGTAACACCCGTCTCTCTTTGAACAGTAAAAATAACACGAGCTCACTGATCTTTCAAGAACTGTTCAAAGAGCTTCGCAACCACTACAAACATTACGTAACATATTTTACTGACGGGTCAAAATTGAATAACAATGTGGGCAGTGCTTTTATCTCCGGATCTACATCATATGGTTTCAAACTTGATCCGATGTGTAGTGTCTTCACAGCAGAACTGTTCGCTATTGTTCAATCACTAAACCATATTAAACTTCGTCACGAAAAGAATTTTTTGACTTGTTCAGATTCACTGAGTTCACTTCAAGCGATTGAGCAAATTTTTCCTAATCATTACCTAGTTCAGGAAGCGCAGACACTGTTGACCGCCCTTGCCTTGCAGGATGTGAACGTAGTTCTGTGCTGGGTACCTGGGCATGTAGGTATTGAAGGGAATGACATTGCGGATGCAGCAGCCAAAGACGCAACTGGCAGAAACCGAGTAGATGCTCCGAGAGTCCCTTGCACCGATCTGAAATCACATTTTAAGCAACTTTTTAAGCGTCGATGGCAAAGGCAATGGGATAGTGAGATTAATAATAAACTGAAAAACATAAAACCTACCATTGAAACCTGGGACTCCTCCATCAGAAGATCACGGCGAGAAGAGGTCGTACTAACACGCTTGCGGATTGGTCACTCATTACTCACGCATGCGTACCTGTTCACAGCTGAGAAGATTATTCCTAAATGTGATATCTGTGACGAAGTTTTAACAATCGTACATATTTTAATACACTGTAGGAAGTACACGGCTCTCCGGCGTCAGTTGTCGATGGAAGATTCACTCCCAAATCTTCTTGGTAATAGCTTTAAATCTATTGATAAGGTTTTTAAATTCTTGAACCGCGCTAATTTGTTGGATAAGTTTTAATTGTTTGCAATGTGTTGTCTAGTCTTGTCTCTGTGTTATATGTATGGCCATTTACACCATACGTGTTTTTAGTTAGTCGAGTCACTGATTTGATTGTGTAAGATATATATGGTAGGTTTCTAGTCATAGTATTTGTAGTCATAGTAAT
This sequence comes from Brachyptera putata, assembly GCA_907164805.1. Taxonomy (NCBI): domain Eukaryota; kingdom Metazoa; phylum Arthropoda; class Insecta; order Plecoptera; family Taeniopterygidae; genus Brachyptera; species Brachyptera putata. The sequence continues at coordinate 17,268 of OU015466.1, read as the reverse complement.
TAGAATGTAGTTGTTAGTTAGGATAGTCCATTTTATACAGGTTCCGGCCTTTTACACCGGGGCCTGTCTTCCAATCTAGTCATCTTAATTGTAAGTTTTATACTAGTATAAGTTTCATAGTAGTTGTTTGTAGTTCTTTGATTTGTACACTTTAATAATTGATCATTTAGCTCTTAAGAAGTTGTTATGAGGTATTTTATCGAACTGTTACAACGTTTTAAATATACCTGATTTCACTTTTAGATTGTAAAGGCGTAAAATGACCTAGCTGTCGACGCGCCTCTAAACTCTAACATTCATTCACCTTCACGAAATACCTGCAGTTTATATCGAATAAAGATAATATAACTGCACAGGTTTTACAATTCAGTGAAATATAACCTTCCATTGATTTAAATAATCATTTCTTTTTATGCCATCTTGAGGTAATCTGTTGGATTTAACAATTCAATCCAATCGAACGTCCATTCTCATATCTTCTCCAAGATTTCTCCGAAAGAAATGTCTACATCATAATTCTCTGGTGAAAAAATAATTTCCAAATGAATTACATCCTATTCTTGTTTTGGATCGATGTTGAGCTGAACCATGAGATTGTTTGTAATGTCTCTCAACTTGTTATTCGCTTTGCTTCCCAGACGGTTTCGCCAAGTTCAACCAACTGCGGTTACAGAACAGTTCCTTGAAGACGTTGGTTGCTATTGGTGGCTGGAACGAAGGCTCGACGACGTATTCTAACGTTATGGCCAATCCCGAGCTGAGGACCACTTTCATCAACAACGCGGTGACCTTTGTGAAGCAATACGGCTTCAACGGGTTTGACCTTGACTGGGAATACCCGGCTCAGCGGGGTGGTGGCAACAATGATAAGGTTAACAACATTCAATATATCCTTTTTGAAATTGAGCCATCTAGCGGGATTTTAGTACGCGCGGTTGAAAGTCCTATGCTGGCAATGCTATTTAGCACGAATGATTTATATTGCTGTGCGTTACCGTGAACATATTTATTTATAATGTCACGCTGAGTCCCGTCAACCCTGGAAACCCGCTAGCCCCATAACACCTAGGCTAAGCGGGTAGACTACCCAAACCCCGGCAGGGGTACGAAAGGCATTACCATACGCGCATGCGTACAACGTCGTACCTACTGCCGGGTGATGCGGCTAATGAGGAAGTGATTGACGAGAGAGACGATCTAAGAGAGCCGAAGACGACTGGTGAAAGAACAAGGACACGGGAGAAGAGTCCGAGATAGGTCTTCAGGAGCATCGTCTCCGCGACCCCACTCTGGCGACCTCAACTGCTGGAGTACGGTAGGACCTGTTTAACAGGGGTGGGTTCATTGTTATTTGGGGCTTCACCCAGGGGTGGGTTTATTGTTATTTGGGGCTTCACCCAAAGGTGACTTGTACTTGTGAGGTTCCGGGTCCACATGCACCCATATAAATAATTAAACAACCTTTTTCTCAACCATGTCATTCTGAGTTCTTTTGAGAGAGAGAGAGACCCAGTCTGGTACGAAACCCGGTCCCGCAACTTGGCTTACACCCCTTATGCAAGATCAAGTTGTAACACTGGTGGAGGTGCGGGGCAACAGTTAAGAATCGTTACCATGTCAGCTGACCTTACGGATTTGTTTGTCATTGAGACTAACTCCAACGCTCTGTATGTGGCGAACCAGTAGCTAGCGATAGGGCACGCACCTTTCTCTATGGCTGAGCGGAACGACCCATACACGGTGTCGACCTGTCCAAAAACAGAGGTGTATCTGCGCTTGAGCTCTCTGTCAGCTTTAGCGAATACCTTACCTGCTGGTAGTACCTCAGAGCCCTCGCAACTAAATCTGTTCAAGAATATGAACTTATTGTCCGCAATGAGAGTCTTCACGCTGTCAAGCTTTGCACCTATTGCGGCCCAAGATTCAAAGGTCAGCTGCGCATGCATACTAGCAATCTCTTGCGCGTGCTCTGGGCCCATGCTTTTGTCGATCCTGAGTGCTTGGACCGCGTCGTCGATTAAACCCGCGTTGTGTGCAGCCTCACTGTAGAGCACATACCCCCTGCGTCTCGCCCTGCGGATGCACCATAGTGTAATGTGCTGATTCAAGAGCGTATCAAGGGTTCCGGTGAAGCCCTGGAACATAGCTGTGTTTACATCGACTGTCCCGATTAGGCCCCTCTTGACTAAAGCGGCGCGGATGCCTTTCCATATGTTAGCCAAAGTCAGTTCCTTAGGAGCTTTGGTCGTCCTGACTACATAATCGTGGTGTTCAGACCACTCGGTCCTAGGTGCAGTGGTGCTCCATCCACTCACGTCCATGCTGATTATGAAAGTCTGGCCATCGGAACCAGGGAGGGTCATCTTCGCGATGTCATCGAACAACAATTGCAAGTCTGCCGCAGACTTGCGCGCTGTACACCCGCGGAAGAGCGAAGCAAGCGGTTGAGCGCATGAGTCATAACAGGTCGTCAGCTCTCTTGTGATATCATCAGCGCTGAAGGTTTCCCTAACGGTGCTCGCAGGCTTGGTGTTCTCTACCTTGGCTGCTAGTTCGACGACCCTCTCCCACCTGTCGGTATGGTTCGCTATGTTCGTGAATATGTTCCCAGGATCCCAGATGTTAGACAGCATCGGTGCATATTTCAGAGCGTATAACAGCTCGTTGTGATTTTCTCTGGGTGTGTTGTAGTGGGCTCGCAGGGAACTGTACTGAGAGGTTTCAGCTGTTACGTGCGTTACGTCAGCCGCGGACCAGTACCAAGATGGTAGGCTATTGGTGAACGGGAAGAACCCAACTATCCAAGCCTTTCCCAGCTGCGAGTCCTCAGGCATGGAGTACACTCTTTTGATACAGCGCTGATACCACGACTCTCCTGTAGGGTCGTATCCTTCGACAGTTTCGTATGTCACAGACTCGCCATATCTGACTAAAGCCTTACACAAGTCTAAGGACTTTGCATAATTCATAAAGTCCCTGAACAAAACTGGGTCTGCAGTGTTGGGGTTCGACATGTTTTCGGTGACTCTGGAGAAGAGTGCACGGAGGTCACAATCAAGTGCTGGTATTCCGTAATACGCATTCGCTACATCTAGCTTCGCCCTATCGGGGATCATCAGGTCCGATATCCAGTCGTGCCAGTAGACTTCCAGGGGTAACACACCCACGATAATCGCTCTGAGCTCTTTGCTCCTCTTCTCTCTGCCACACTCCAACCTCTCCGAAGACCCATGCATGTCATTCTGCAGGAGCGCGACCGACTGCTTCATAGATCTAGCCAGGGACTCGAAATATCCAGTGGAGACTAGTGTTGAGCCTATCCACTTTGCCGAGGCCGCCATCGCGCCTGCCATGTCTATCTTAGCTGTGGACAGGCGGCCGGATATCCTATAATTTGCACCATATTCTAGCCACCCAGACCAGAACCTAGAGACCTCAATTAACTGGTCAAAGGATGAAAAATCTAAGATATACACTGCGTCTTGAAACATCATTATGAACATTCCGAGGATCCTATAAAGGTATCGAACACCGCATGCTTTTCCTGCTCTGGTATTTGTCATATCAAACTGATCTGTGTCGATGTGGAATAAGCCGTTGCGAATTTCATCGTGTCCCGTCTTCAGTCTCTCAGGGCTTCCGCTAAGACGTGTCGTTTCCATAGCAAATCTCCAAGCGTTGTAGCGCTGCGCTTGAGTGCTCAGATGAAGGGGCTGTGTTATACCGGTTGCCAACATGCTGGTGACTTGTTGTCCCATTCTGGAGCATATCATGCCGGTCATGCAGTCATCCGTTGCAGCAGCGGCGCACCAAGCCTTCCTGGAGATGTCTTCTGGAGAGAGGGAAGCGACATATTTCTCGTTCAGGTAGTTGGCAGTTAGCCTGAAAGTAGCGTCAGCGTCGCACCAAATAGGCAACGTACGCCTCTGGACTCGCGGTCCTGAAAGGAGGTCGTACAAGACACAGCCAGCTGCCTCGGCAGGCCCAGCACCGCGAATAACGCCTGCGTGTATGCCTTCTTGAAAAGAAGCTTGTCTGAAGAGGTCAGCTTCATCGAAGATAGTGTCTTCTAATCGGTTAGCGTACTCAGCATCCGAGCCTGAATATACTGCATCTTCGTATGCGAGATTATCCGCAGTCTTTTCCAGGGTCCTGGGATTGCCAAACCATCTTCTATAATCTTCCAAAACTCTATGACGTGACCCAATTCTAGCGTACGCGTCCAGCAGGATCAGAACACGGTTGAGAGTCTGATCTGAGTACCTTGGGACATCGAATACTTTGGACATGTCTGAGTCGGACCAAGGGGCAGAGCTTTAAAACCCGCTAGCAGGAAAAAAGAAAGTGATATAAAATATTATAAAAACCCCAAACCTTTGTAAATGATGGGGCATTGTTGGGTCCACGTGTTTGTATTACTAGTGGTCACTACACCATATTTGTTTCTTAGGAGTGCACACCTGGGAAATAAATTGGAATAGTGTAGGTATCCTTCACGCATTTTATTCATTTATTTTGGGGAGGGGGTAATTTTTTTTTCTCACAAAACGTTTGTTAACCTTTTTCCATTGTTGTTTCATTTACGTCAAATAGGTTTTTTTCTCAGGGGGGGGAATGACTATAGTTGTTTAACATCGTGATTTGTCAATGGTTTTACCACCAGCAGTTTTTTGTATAAATAGACACCCCTATACAAAACAATATAATGGATATACGGTGTATCTGTCTTGACTCGGTATTCGAACATTGGTTAGTTTTTGTCTCGGTTTTTGTTTTTGACGTGTTAGCATAAAAATGATCGTGCGGCTGACAACAAGTATAGTAAGACGCGAAAGACGTTTCAACTTTCAAGTCCAGCGGCTCATGGGAAACAAGGCAGTCAGCAAAATCACACCTGACGAACGGAAAGTATAGGTGCTGATGTAGGACAATCTCGTGTATTCATCAACGAGGCATAGTATCCGACACAGTATCTAAGTTCATCATACTGAATCATTACATAATAATAGTTAAAGGTTAATAGTTAATTGTAGTTAATGGTTTAATCACTTTGAGTATTCGTGTCCGAGTGTATTTATAGTTATCGCACAGGTTAGTAATTATTATTTCATCATTTTAAATATTTAGTAACCTTCATTGGTACATTTCGACTAAATGTGGTTCAATTCTATCACTCTGGGAACTTGGCCTTGTTCTAGTACAAACGACCGGAGCATGGCGTCAGTCATAACCCTCCTAGGGTGGACAATCGCGCTGTTAGGGGTAACCTTAAGCCGCCGTCTTATGGTGAAACAAGGAGTCGCCGTGGTGTCGGGTGGCTTCTGGAAGGAGATCGACTCCACGGTCCTCTACGAGGGCCACGTGCCATTAACTTATATAGGGACTTGGCCTGCCATGACGGATGAAGTCAGAGATTCGCACTTTACAGACTCCTTTTGTGAGTTAGAAAACTCAACAGAGTGTCTAGTAGCTATTTGGTTTCAAAACTTAAACAAGAGAATTTCGGAGCAATTAAATTGGCTCGACTCTAGTTTGGGAGAAAACAGAACGAGTCGAGCGCCAACTGACAAACCACGGTTGAGTAAACGCGCTTTGAGTTGGATTGGCGAGGGGTTTAGCTGGTGCTGTGATGTGGCCACAAAGAAGGATTTAATAAATATTTATCAGAATGAAGAGACTTTCAAAACTCACATTGAAAAATTGGGCAACGTATTGACCCGAGATCACAGTACTTCAGCCAACTTGTCAGCATCAATGAAGACCTTCAACGACGCGATGTCGACGTACGTGGAAAAATCAGTGAAACATCATCGAAATCAATTAATTCAGACATTTGACAGGCTACGAAAGGAGTCAATGTCAAGTTCAAATTTGAACAACAAAAGGATGGAGCAAGTATTGAGCATGGTTGTCACAACCATGCTTCGACAAGTTCAAATTTTAGAATCAATATTCCGGCTAGAAATTATTTCGGATTGCAAGGATGGCAGGATTCCCACCGTAGTAGTGTCACCAGAAGTACTGTATAACGACTTATTAAGATTGCAGAAGTCACTAAATAAAGACGGTCGCGAGTTAGCCATAAACTCCGACGAAGTAGCCTCACTGTATAAATTTAATATCGCAACGTGCGTCATTTCAGCAAGTAAAATTTCAGTCAATATAAAAATACCAATACAAACAATTGAGAGGAAGTGGCGCCTCTTTGAATTTAGTACAGTACCGTTTGCGTGGAATAAGGGAACATGTTCAATTGACGCGCCAACGACATATGTCGCTGTGAGTGGACACGACATGGTAGAAGTGACTGGCCGTAATTTGATGTACTGCAAACCACACGACAACGGACTGTGTTTATTGCCTCGAATATCGTCAAAATTAGAAACAGGGCGAGTAAGTAGTTGTGTTCGGAAACTGTTTGAGGGTTGTCAGTCATCAGACTTAGCAAAAGTGTGTACTTTCAAATGCACACCTTCGTCTGAACCCATAGTGACACAACTATCTCCCGAAAGATACGCATTAACTCACATGTCGGGTGATCTTTCTCTGGTATGCCGCCTACATGCAGACAAGGCAATAACCATCCCCTTTGCAGAGGCACCGGGCGCGGTAGAGTTAACAGTTCCTTGCGACTGCGAACTAAAGAAAGAAGGCGAAACTATAATCCCCGAATTATACCCTTGCGATAAAAGAACGGTTACCGCGATAAGAGTGATGCATATTCTGCCACACATGTGGAGCAAAATACGAACCTTACAACCGGCATTGATGGATTCATATGCACGTCCCACATACGACTCGTTCGAGGAGTGTTTAGATTATAACTGGACCCTGAATGTGCCGCTTTTAACGTGTCACACGTCGATCCGCTACCCTCGCTGAAATTACCCGATGTCATTACAACTAGCACTTGGGATCACTTGACAACCCATACTTTATGGGGTGGAGTCGTTAACATGGTTACAGTTGTGATCGTAGCAGTAATCGTTGTACGTAACCCGTACCTTATTTGTTTTTGGATGCCCAGACCAACAACCGCGTTAGACAATGATGCCGAAATTATCAAATCTCTTGGAGTTCTGGAGTATACTGGGCTAGTTTTACTGGGCCTCCTTTTGTTTTACATATTTTACAAAATAGGAAGAATATTGCAGGTCATTGTGACTAGGAGAAATGAGGATAATGTTAACAACCGAGTCGTCAACGAGGTTACTAATAGTACGACAGAGATGGCGGGTGAGCGAGTTATCACTCTGACGAAACCAAGTCAGCTAAAAGAAGGACAGGTGTGGAAAGCTTCGGTGACAACCAAAGCTGGCAACGTCGAACAAGTATATTTAGATACGCGCCTAGGGGAACCATCTAAACCTTTTCCAAAACCGCGGTTGCAAACCATGTAAGAGAAACCCAGATAACATTTTCATGTGTTAATTGTTTGGCGATACTAATTTTGTCATATGTCACAACAGCGAGGATGATATTTGATTCGCTTCGCTCCACGTGCATGTGTGTTGACGACAGATAGCTGAACCCACACAAGGCCGAGGGAGATTGCGTACAGCCTTGCTGCGGGATGCACGAAAGACGCTGGCAGGGCAGTGATTGCTGATGTATGTAAGATTCGACAAGGCCGTGGAAGATTGCGTAGAGCCTTGCTGCGGGATGCAAGAAGGACGCTAACAGTGCAGTGCCCTGCTGACTTATCTATAAGCGTCAAGTTTCCTAATGTGATGTCGTGTAACTAGAAGTGTTCGGACTAGAAACACGTGGGGACAGCGTGATACACTCACATGACATGACATGTGCTATTTTTCTTCATCATAAGTATGTTATAGGAATTACGTCTCTCTTTATTAACGTACATACACATTATTTTATCATCAAGTTTTATAATAAGGTTCTTCTCAATTTACCAATGACCTATATTGGCATGTTTTTTTTTTCTCTTACTTTTATAACGTTAAATTGCCTACTTTGACAATTGTTATGGTTCATTCTTATTGTTGTGTACAGATTGGGTTTGATTTTCTTTCACTGGCGCTAGGAGGTTGGAACTTTGAAAATCTTTTAGGTTTAGTGGGTTCTACTTCAGTGGCTGGTGAGAGTTGGAGTAGTACGAGGAGGAAGAGGATGGCTGTGAGGCTCTGTTCAACAAACAATGTGTATTGATGGATCTGCATTTTGTTGTTTAAAATAAGGTCTTTATCTTATGTGAATTAAGCACATTATGATAATGTGTATCTTCTAGGTGTGGATGACAAATTACAATTAATTCGATTGCAATTTGAGGATTTACTTTTTCTTATAGTTCGATTTTAGTTTAGCTCAATTTGAAAAGGTCTTATGGGACAAGTGAATAGTTATAAGTTTCTTAATTAGATGGTTGGTTGACATCCAGATCGCTTATTGTAATCTTCTTCATGTCGTCCAATGAGAGCCGACTGCATGTGCCATGTGGGCGTACAAGTAGTTGATAGTGAAAAGATAATAAAATAACAATCTGTCAACCAAAGCAGGAAAGCACGTACATCCAGCAGCCATCATTGTATGGGAGGAACTAGGTTTCAAGCTGCCACCTCTTTCTTAGTGAACACAAAATGACATGTTTAGTCTTTAATTTTTTTAAATCTTTTTTTTCTTTAAATTTTTTAAAATCGTCTTTAAAAGGTCGCCAACAGTTGATCGCCGCCAGAGAAGTCGGATGGCGATGGTCTAAAGGATTGGGATGTGAACCTACTATTGTCCAGAAGTACTCGTTATAGTGAACTAGTTATAAAAGTTATAGTATTGGAGAATGACAGACATTAAGAAGAAAGATTCATCTCCAATGTACTGAGCATGACATTGATGTCACCATGGACACTGACGTGACATAGTTCATTCATGAGTGCAGTGACAATTGCAATTACATGTAGTTATTGTGACATTTTCAATGTTTTTTTTTCTATACGTTATTGTTTCTATGGATACTGACATGACATAGTTCATTCATGAGTGCAGTGCCAATTGCAATTACATGTAATTATTGTGACATTTTCCATATATTTTTTTCTATACATTATTGTTTCTATGGATACTGACATGACATAGTTAAGTCATGAGTGCAGTGGCAATTGCAATTACATGTAGTTATTGTGACATTTTCCATATTTTTTTTTCCATATGTCATTAATGTGAGAATTATTATGATAATTATTATAATTTAAATGATTCTATTTTTTCTGTAACAAAATGACATTTTTCGATGAATAATACGATATATGAGATTATTATACCTGATGTAAACATGTATTTCCCCCGGAACCCTAAATTGGAATAATGTGTATTGTATTTTTATTTTAATAATATTTGGAAAAGTGCTGAGGTATCATTTGAATTAAATTTAAGGGGTTCATGAAGGTCGCCTAGGTGATTCCAGCTGGAGAGGGACGTCAGAGTGGCATCGAGTTGAAGAGAACAGGAAGACGAGTAGATTCAATGGAGACAGGAGGACCAACCCCAACCGAGTGAAAAGAGGGATGCGACCAGCGGTAGCTGCGCAGAGATAAGTTCAAGGTGAAGGATGGAGGATCCCATGGAACGAAAATCGGGACGATTTTTAAGGGAGGTGGAGGTGTGTCACGCTGAGTCCCGTCAACCCTGGAAACCCGCTAGCCCCATAACACACAGGCTAAGCGGGTAGACTACCCAAAACCCAGCAGGGGTACGAAAGGCATTACCATACGCGCATGCGTACAACGTCGTACCTACTGCCGGGTGATGCGGCTTATGAGGAAGTGATTGACGAGAGAGACGATCTAAGAGAGCCGAAGACGACTGGTGAAAGAACAAGGACACGGGAGAAGAGTCCGAGATAGGTCTTCAGGAGCATCGTCTTCGCGACCCCACTCTGGCGACCTCAACTGCTGGAGTACGGTAGGACCTGTTTAACAGGGGTGGGTTCATTGTTATTTGGGGCTTCACCCAGGGGTGGGTTTATTGTTATTTGGGGCTTCACCCAGGGGTGGGTTTATTGTTATTTGGGGCTTCACCCAAAGGTGACTTGTACTTGTGAGGTTCCGGGTCCACATGCACCCATATAAATAATTAAACAACCTTTTTCTCAACCATGTCATTCTGAGTTCTTTTGAGAGAGAGAGAGACCCAGTCTGGTACGAAACCCGGTCCCGCAACTTGGCTTACACCCCTTATGCAAGATCAAGTTGTAACAATAATATAGTTATGTTTACTATATTCCAAGAGATTTAAACACCGTCAGAGTGAATAGGATGAGAGATAATGCAAGTTACATATCTCGGTGTTTTGCCTTTAACCCTGTGGATAAGCGGACCGACTTTTTCAACAGTACTAAAACACCCAGAACACGCCTGCGCATTGAATTTCGAAAAAGGTCAATTCATCTCGTCGCTGAGAAATTGCCTAAGGGAATTTTGTGAATAACGTCAAATATTTTATTTCATGATAAACCAATCCTTGGCTTGGGATATTCAATCAAGCGACTGATACATTCAATTTCTCAATTTTAAATTAAATTCAGAAGAAATTGTTTGCTCGAGAAAATTTTGTTCAAATTTGTATTACCTCTCCTTCTACAATCCAAGCCGAATAGTTGGTTTTATAAATGTATTTTGATATTAACCATAACTTTTCGTGACGCACATATATCCAGGGCCGCCCTTACCGCGACTGTCACATAGCTTTCTGCGTCTAGCTAGCTCCAAGAGAATATAGGCTCCTTATTTTGTTCATGGTAATAGTAGATGCCAACATGTCCAGTATTTGTATTTACGCACGTTGTTGATAGCACGAAATACTAGCACTGCTTATTAGGTGGGCTATGAAATCTGATGAATCATTTGCAGTAGGTAGGCCTATATATTTTTCTATTGTAATAATTTTATTTTCATCTTGATGATGCATCATTTGCCTCGATTTGGTAACAATGAGTGCATATCAATAATTCGATGTTGATAATAAAATGTTCTTTGCATTGATCATTCTGTGTATAAAAGTTCAATACACAACAATGCGAGAAAACTCAGGTAGAAAATATTCCTGTGTTTGGATTGAATTGGTAAATTCAACAGATTATTTCAAGATGGCATAAATAGAAAGGATTATTTAAATTCCGTGAAATTATTTGAATGTAGGCCTACATGCGGTAATGTTGAATGGAAAAAGTGAAGCAATAAGTCTTACACTTTTTCAGTGACAACATGAAAGTATTAATAAAGTGCAATCATAAAAACTATAAATAAAATGGTATACAGTTATATGGTTAATTGTCTCTTTTCAGGCAAACTTCGCTTCTCTTCTCAAAGAAATGCGAGTTAAATTCGATCAGAATGGACTTCTTTTATCGGCTGCAGTCGCTTGTGCTTCAACCAGTGCTGCCATCTCTTATGACATACCAGCACTAAGCAAGTAAGATTAATTTACAATCAAAACAGTTGAGGCGGTGCGTGCACGGTGCCTTCACAAATCTAGATATTTATCTTTACTATTTTATTCCATTTTAAAAAACCAGTGTAACTGAATGATAAGTTCACATCGCCAAGATAATTTTATACTCTCAAATTAATATGACATTTTATTATCGTGAATTCAGTCAGTTTTGAGATAATACATCAATGAATTTCATCACATTCTTTTTATTCATTGACGTATTATCTTGAAACTGTTTGAATTCACTGAAGTAGAATGTCACAATAATTAAAGAGCATAAAATTATCTTGGAGTTGTGAATTTTTCATTCAGTTACACTGGTTTTTGAACATTGAAAAAAATTAGTGAAGATGAATTTCTCTATTTTTATGAGCACCGTGCACGCACCCCCTTAACTATAGTTTTCCATTGGTTTCAGTGACACGATACAGACAACTGTACGTAAGGCCATCTGATCGCTACAAGAGGCGTACGAATCACTCGGACGTATACACACATTGATTTTAAAACTATCGAGTCTAGTCATTACCTTGTTTATACAGTCAACTTGATGGTCATTCTGTTGTGGAACAAACTTGAAAACTTTTTGTGTCGTTTTTGGAATTTGATAAATCTATTTTTTTTCAGAACGATCGAAACGAATCTCTTCAAGCTTGATAGAAACACGTTTTTGGACAATAATAACATTCTGTGAGAATTTCAGTTGGAAAATATTTATTGATTAAAGGACATCACAACCCTGAAACTAGATTTTAACGAATAATGGCGATACTTATTTCCCTAATTCCAGAGAAAACTAGAAATCACCACCTCAATTTCAAAAATTAAAATTAATTTATTCATCCTCTAGGACCCAGCCCATTTTATGAGTCGTGACGTATACATTAGTCAATTTTGTTTATGTTTCTATACAGAATCAGTAATGCCTACGTCATGGCTCTTGGTCTTTGGAGGACAAAAATGTATTACAATTTCTGAAATTGAGATGATGATTTCTAGTTTTCTCTGGACTTGTGGAAATAAATATCGTCGTTTCATTAAAACTCAGTCTCAGGGTTGTGTTGTCCTTTAATAATTTCCAATATCATTTTCCGAGAAAGTGCCGAACCGATTTTGCTCTTAGCAAATCATGCTCATAGCTCAACCAAATGTTTGCGCCGTGACAAATCCAACAGGATTTATTTGCGGCACGGGATGGTAATAATCCTACGACTATTGGCGACTGGGGTTGATATAAGTGGACTGTATAGGGTTTGAGATGAGGGCTTAGAATATAAAGCACGATACCTGAGTTTCTCCTTGGCGGCGTGTCTTGAAGCGTCACCACGATGCACTTGAAAGAAATGCACTATGTGCGAAGACGAGGGTAGGAGGGAGAAATACGTACGTAAGGTTTAGGTTGGGTTGCGGTAAAGAACGAAAACGATACGAAACGGAATAATACTGCGTGATTTAACTAAATAAATATTCACAGAATATCTTGTAGAAAAACTAATGCGACTTGCATAAACGAAAAAAGCCACTGACGAATGGGTGTCCGAAACCGGGACGAAAACAAGAACTAAACGTCTAGTTCCGACCAGCCAATACAATCTCGTACAATTTCAGCGCTATGAATAAGTTTCACTCCGAAAAGGTTGATTGGTCTTTGAAAAGCTCCGTGTGAATTTCAGGTACCTGGACTTCATCAACGTGATGACCTACGACCTCCACGGCGCCTATGAGTCAACAACTGGCCAGAACGCACCGCTTTACGCTAGTTCACTCGATAAGAGTGTAGAGCAGGCGCAACTCAACGTGGTGAGACCTTGGTTTCAATGATTTGGTTCCAGTGATTTTTACCCTCTCTTTCACCTTGACTTGCTTCGGTCCTATTTGTTTCAAGTTTCGTCCTCACAAACTCTGTCCAATTTGTTCCACATTGACAGCGCTTAGCCAGGTGACCCACTCTCCGTCAATTGAAACATTTGATCGTCACGGCAGGTTATGTGAAGTAATCTCGTACTGACAATCCGACCAAACAGTGTCTTCCAAACCGATAAATGACACTACCAGCACGAGTGGGTCGGGTGCCACTTGCCTTGATGCGGTCAGGTGTGCTCGGTCATGCCTGTTGAGTTCGAAATACTCCATTTCCAGGATTTGTAAAGTTTTATTCATTGTCATCGCCACTCCATGTAGAAACTCATGTGAATAAGGCATTATTTATTTTTGAATTCTCAAATTTATCTATATTTCGTATGTTGAAGTTTTCTCATCGTATTAAAATGCTCTCTCTCTCTCTCTCTCTCTCTCTCTCTCTCTCTCTCTCTCTCTCTCTCTCTCTCTCTCTCTCTCTCTCTCTCTCTCTCTTTCTCTCTTCTTCTCTTCCTCGTCTCAATATCTCTCTCTCTTTCTCCCCCAGAAATCTAGCATCCTGTACTGGCTGTCTCAAGGGGCTTCCCCTGACAAGTTGATCCTGGGGATTCCCATGTACGGTCGCACGTTCAGCCTCGCCTCATCGTCCACCGGCCTGGGATCTGCCGCCAGTGGTCCCGGTCCCGCAGGACCCTACACTCTGGAGCCAGGATTCTGGGGCTACAACGAGGTAGGCGTATTGCGTGTACAAGGTCAACTGAAGGTCAAGGTCATGATGTACTGAAGTCTGGTCGCTGACCTCGGAGGAACTCAGCAAGAACATGGAGACTCAATATTGAATGAAATCAATTGATAACGGCAATTGTTTGGAACGAAATTGGGAAATGGGTGACGAAATGACCACGTTGTCGATGTTAGCGTACCGTTACGGTGTTGATTCGCTTAACAAGGCCTTGAACTGAACAATTTCACTCGAAATTAGAACAATAATAATGCAAATGTATATCAATTATCAAAAAACAATCAACAGAATGTTGATTCCACGCGATGTAACAAAAGTAGCCAATTAGGAATGAGTGAAAAGACAATCGAACTTTTATATATTCGATATGTAGATACTTGGATCACGATATATGTGAATACTCAAAAGTCGACAATTCGATGCGGTTGGCCAATTCAATTTACGATGACAACTGTGACTGTAATCGTGTTTGTTGTGACGTAGATCTGCGAGATGTTCATGTCTGGCGGCTGGAAGCAGTACTACGACGAGGAGCAGCAAGTGCCGTATGCTGTCAAGGGCAACACGTGGCTGGGATATGATGACGTCAGGTCAGTCAGGGCGAAGGTGAGTCATGACTCCGTACTGGTGTCTCTAGAGGGATTCCCCTGATTCTGTCACGTGACAGCAACACGTGTTCACAGGTGGAGTTTGGCCGCTCGCTGGGCCTGGGAGGCGCCATGATCTGGTCGCTTGAAACCGACGACTTCACTGGTAAATGTTCTGGCAAGAAGTTTCCTCTACTCACTGCTATCAACGAAGGCCTTCGTGGGGGCAACATTGCGCATCCTACCACATCACTGGCTCCTGCCACCACCACTGCTTCTGCCACTGTGCGCGAGTGTCCAACTGGTGGTTACGTCGTCGACGCCAACGACTGCACCGTCTTCTACATGTGTCAAGCCGGGGTCAGAGGATACAAGTTCACCTGCCCTGGAGGACTGGTGTTCGATACCGCGATAAATAACTGTAACTACAAAGACCAAGTCCACACCTGTTAGTCTAGCCATTCACGCTCGTCGTTTCGACCAAGAACGGTCGGGTGTTTCTCGGTGAATAGGCATCGTGCATGATGTATTTTTATTCATTCTGGGGAGGTGTTGATTGTACTGAGAATATTTGTTCCTCTAAAAACCAACTGTTCTAAAGATCGACTGTACCAAACACCAACTGGGGCAATCTGTATAGTTGCTAAATTGGGCTTGGCTCAGCTAGACTACACCCTCCATAAATTATCACCTCTCATCAAATGTTCCATAGGGTTTGACGTTAGTTTTGTTATGGTTAGCAGGGACGTACTGGCAAGTATTAGGCCCACCGGCCAGCACTGAAATTGAGGGCCCACTTTATGGTGACTATTTAATTACTAATTCATTATATAAAACCAAATCCAGGACAAGAAAACGAAAGATTTTTTCTTTATCAATGATTAATAGTTTTTTCGAATCATTTTAATTTTTAAACCATAGCAGCGGCGTAGCTAGGATATCAAGTCAGGGGGGCAAGAATTTTGAAAGGGCGTCATGCATATTTTCGAATTTTTCGAAATTATACACTTTTCAAATATGGTTCAACGTGTTTCAGATCAGATTAGGATGAAATAAATGTGTTCTCTTATAGAACTAAAGGTGCCCAAATGATATTTGCTCATCACAGTTATTGTAACTGCATGGTCGTTCTGTGTCATTCTAGCGCTCCGGGCAAGGACTCAATAGTGAGCCCCCAAAACTAAGTGTAACAAGGGAGAAGAGAATGAAGCCCCGCAGGGCGTTTTTTCGAAATTTTATGTTTTTCAATTCGATTTCACGGGTTTTGGGAACTACACGAAATTTCTCGAATACCTAACTGTGGGGGCCCACCGGCCAATGGCCAGTAGGCCCCTACATGCCTGATGGTTAGGTCAGTTTTGTATTGAAAGACATTTTCGAAATAGAGGTATTTTTCGAGGGGTTATCAACTCGATATTTTAGTGTAGGCCTACACCTGATTTTTTATTTTTTCATTTTATTTTATTTGTCTTGATTTGTTCATCGTTTATCGTGTTCTTTTTTGTTTTTTGCGATTTTTTTTATTTTTCGTGAGTTTTCTGATTTCCGTCATCTTTCGCTTTGTCTATTTTTCTTTATTTTTCTGGGATCGTTTTTTTTTTATTCCCTTGGTGATTTTTCGTTGATTTTTTTTCGTGATTTTTTTGATTTTCCTGTTTTTTTTCTTCACAATTTCTTGATTTTTTGGATTTCTCGTGATTTTTGAAAAAAAATATAGATTTTTTGTTTCTCTCTGATTTTTTTTTTCTTTTTCTTTATTTTCTTGATTTCTTGATACTTCCTGAAGAAGTAAACAGTTTGTGATCTTCATGGTCCCTGGGGCCTCTGTGTGTGGAATATCGCGTTTCGTGTTTTGAGAGAAGAATTTGATTCCATATTTTATAATTTTCAGATTGATAACTCTGTGTATCCTAATTGTAGTAATTTTACGTTGTAAATAAAGAGTGATTGAGTGTGTTTTTCCCCTCATCTATCGTCTGCTTTTATGAATGAATGAATGTTACATTCAAGGTGCGTCGACAGCGAGGTCATTTTGCACCGTACACATTTGGTCATATTAAGTCTTCTTTTATTTTATTTTATTTATTATCTTACTTTTCTAGCTCTTTCTATCCCGCTTCCTCCATATGCTTAAAACATCAACAAACGTTGGCAACTATGGCAAAGTACACGGACGGATTAACATAGGCGCAAAATGACCTCGCTATCGACGCGCCTTCAAACCCTAACACTAACTAAATCAAGAATCCTGTCAAGAGTTAGCAAAGGAAATTAGCATTGTCCACTATGTCAATGTTTTGATTCATTACAGAAATGTGAGAAAAATGTGGTTCCAATATTACTAGGAAAACGCGTTATGTGTTTCCGCTTTGATGGATGAGCTAATAAGAATGACATTGAATTCTTTCAAAAAGTTATATCAAGTTGATGTTTTGACGGCATTCAAGTTAAAATCAATCTTTCCATACGGTTGGTTTATTTCGTAGACTATTCTCATGAAGGAAATATTAGATGCAATTTAATATTATATATTGTAATATTAGACTCATATGAACTGAAACAGTGATTTAACCAGCCCCCGTATACATATTTAAAAAAACAAAATTTGAGAACCCCCGACTGAGGCCTACATTTTTT
>OU015465.1:33380559-33452209 GCA_907164805.1 Brachyptera putata | reverse complement strand
CGTGCACTTGCACCGCAAACGGAGAAACAAAACAAAAAACACTGACGCCACCCTCGGCTGCCAATGAGAAGACGAATCGCAGGCCATTGGCTGCTGCCTGGTCTCGATGGCACACGAGTGCCGGTGTTTTTACTCATCATAATGTTAGTGTTTTTGTCCACCGCCACAATATCCGGGTGTTGCGTGTCCCCCCCCAGAAAACAAAAAAAAAATCCAAGCAACATTATTCCAGTTACAAGTGATTTTCTCGTTTCACGGCCACGTAGACATCTGTCGGAGGTGCCGATAGGCACCTCATTTCGGTATAGTTGGTGCCAAGTTATTTAAAACCTATAACCCAATTTCTTGTCGGATGTTATCTATTCAGCTTGTCTTTTTGCCATAGGCCAAGTCTGCAGGCCATCCTGCATGGATTGATTATTGTGTGTTTATTGAACTTAACCTAGTGCTATGCTAATGGGAGTATTCTTTGCTACTTGAGATTGACTGTAGAGCGACTGAGCTGGCTTTGGGCCGGTGGCAATGCCGAAGCAAACGCTGTACCCTAAAGTGCCCAGTTTTTCTACAGTCTTCTTTCCCTAGCTAGTTGTCATCGATTCGACAATGTGTACTATGGGCCGGTGGCAATGCCGAAGCAAACGCTGTACCCTATAGTAACATGCCGATTCGAAGACGCCCTAGCTAGTTTAGTTCAACTCCTGTCTTTGGTTATTCCAGTATGTCTACTGGTCTTCGGTGTCCGTAGTATGGTGCCTCATTGTGGTTGCCTAAACCTTCTATGAGCGGGTTTGGTATTTGTGTCAGGTCCGCGAAGAATTTGCGGGATTGTTTTTTGGCGTTTTCGTGTATTGTTCCCAGTTTGACGCTTTTCCTGATATCATCGTTGCGTACAAACCATGGCATTTTTGTTATATATCTTAGTGCCTTGTTTTGGGTCGTTTCCAGGGGCTTTACATTCGCCGTCCCTGCCCATATTGGCGAGGCATACGTGATGAGAGGGAGAATGTAAGATTTGTATATTGTGATCGCGTGTTGTGTAGATAGTTTGCTATTCTTGTTTGTGAGCGGCCAGAGCATGCCAAGTCTCTGTCTCGCTTTCTTATTTGTGGCTTGGATGTGGGGGCGCCATGTCAGTTTGGAGTCCATGATCACACCCAGGTATTTTGACTGCTTTGTCCATGGTATGTTGTCTCCGAAGAGTTCAAGTTGATTGGTGGCTCTTGGGTCTAGTTTGGACTGTCTCCTTTTGCGTTCGAACAGGGTTGCCATACACTTGGGGACGCTTACTTTGGTCCTCCAATCGGTGTACCACTGTTCATGTGCGTCTAGAGCATTCTGGAGGTATTTACTGGCCTGAGCTCCATGGAGAGATTGGGCTATTAGTGCTGTGTCGTCTGCGTATAGTGCTATTTCTACGTTGGGTGTGTCGGGCATGTCGTTGATGTATATGTTGAAGAGAGTTGGGCCAAGGACAGAACCTTGTGGCACGCCTGCTTCTATCGGTCTCGTTGTTGATATGGCATTTTGAAGGTGGACTTCGAACGATCTGCCGTGTAGGTAGGATTGCATCATTTGGGTCAGGTATGCTGGAAAGTTGTGGTTCATTAGTTTGTATATCAGTCCGTCATGCCACACCTTGTCAAAAGCTTGGGCTATGTCGAGGAAGGCTATTGCGGTGACTCTGTTGTTGTTGAAGCCTGATACTATTCTCTCTGTTAGTCTGAGTAGCTGGTGGGTGGTTGCGTGTTTGCTCCTGAATCCAAACTGTTCATTTCTTAGTATACTGTTGTCTGTGATGTGCTTGTTTAGTCTGGTCAGCAGGATTCTCTCAAATATCTTGGATGTGCAGCTGAGTAAACTGATTGGTCTGTGGTTTTGAGGAAACGTATGGTCTTTTCCTGGTTTGGGGAACAGGATTATTTTGGATTTCTTATAGACTGTCGAGAAGTATGTGAGTTTAATCATGGAGTTGTATATTTTGGTGAGGTATGTTAGTCCTTTGCGAGATAGTCTTTTTAGGGCGATGTTGGGAACTCCATCAATTCCGGCTGCCTTCCTGTCCTTGGTCCTGACTATTATGCTCATCACTTCTTTGGGGGAGCAAAGTGTTCTCGCCTCCATTGGCGTGTTCTGTTCGTGGAGACGTCCCACTGTTGTTTCCACCTCGTCTATGAGATCTTCGTTAGACGGGTTGTTGTTGGGTTTGAACGCGTCTTCGAGTGTGTCGGCCATAGCGTTTGCCTTGTCGATGTTGGAGTAGGCCATTCCTCGCTGTCCATGGAGTGGCGGACATCTATCTCTGATACTCAGGAGGGCTTTCGTCATGCGCCACAGGGACATGTCACTTGTTTCTAGGGACTGGAGTTTCTCGTCCCAGCGTGCCTGATTGTGTTGTATGATGATCAGTTTCAGTGAGGATGTCTGTCTGTTCAACTCAATCTTCAGTCTGGGGTCTCTGGTGCGTTGCCATTTCTTGCGAAGTTGATTCTTGGATCTGATCTTGTTCTTGATGTCTGGTGGTAGTTCTAGGGACCGGTCTGGTTTTTTCTTGGATGGCTTGGGTGTGCTTTCTTCGAGAGCAGTGATCACTGACTTTGTGAAGTGTGTGATATGCTCGTCGACTTGCACTTCTGTGCTGATGATGGGGTTTCCGGTCTTGAGTAGAGTGTCTAGTGTTGTTCGATATGATGTCCAGTCTGTCTTGTTTGTGTTTATTTTCTGCGTGACTGTGTTTTGTGTTGCCTCAGATCCGTAGGCGATGAGGACTGGATTGTGATCAGATGACAGCTCGGTTAGGACCTCTAGCGATAGCTGCTTCGTTATGTTGTTGTGCATGACTATGTCCAGGACGTCCGGTCGGTGGTTCACGTTGTGGCTGTAGTACGTGGGTGAGTTGGGACCAATGATGCAGTATGTGTTTTTTCTCAAGCAGTGGCTTCTTAGTAGTCTACCGTTGGTGTTTGTGACTCTCGAGTTCCAGTCTGTGTGCTTGCTGTTCAAGTCACCAGCTAGGATTGTTGGAATTGGATCGTTGAAGATCAGATCGATGTCGTCTGTGTCTAGTTTCATAGCGGGCCTTTTGTATGCTGATATTAGTCTTAGTTCTCCCTGGTCTGTGTTGATGACTATTGCGTTTGCTTCTATTGTTTGCAATACTGGTAGGTTGACTTCATAGTGAGAGATGTTTCTGTTGATTATGATTGCTGTGCCACCGCCTTTGGTGGGTCGGTCTTTCCTGTAGATGCTGTGGTGTGGTACTTTAAACTTGTCTTTGGCTTGGAGATGTGTTTCGTTAATGAGTGCGACGTTCACTTGGTGGTATGTGATTGCCTCAAGTAACTCTGTCTTTGCCTGGTTGACGCCGTTAGCGTTCCAATAGACTATGTTCATTGATGGTGGTCTAGTAGGCATATTGAGATGCAGTTGTCTGGTTTTGGTTTGCTACTTGTTGCTGTTGGCTTGACATTTGTTGTACAAGGAAGAGTGGCATGACATGGGACATGACCACATGGACTCTGTGCTCCTCGCTGGTGTTGAGCAGTATGTGTATGAGGTTATTGGCCCAAGCGTTGGCAGCCTCGAATATGCTGTGATGCACCAGTAGTGGTTGTGCGGTCGCCTGCTCGTGGTTCATTCGAGGCCCGCCTGTCGGTAACGCTGTACTGTTTTGTTGTCTGTGTCTTGGCTCTGGTGGTTGTCTTGGATCTCTGTTTTGAGGTGGCGGTTGTGTAGTGTTCTCTTGTGGTGCTGTTTCCGTTACTTCTTCTTGAGGAGCTGTGGCGGGGTCGTTGCGCCTCTCTTGTTGTTGCCTCCGTTGTGGGGTCTGATACAGCTCCAGTCTCTGTCGTGGTGTACGGGGGGCCCTCGGGCTCTCTCGTTGTGTCTGCTGCGTGTTTCTCTGTTGTGTGTCTGGCTTTGGTTGTCTCGTCTCTCCGTTAGCTACTCGTGTGCTATTGCGGCTCGGTAGGCTCGGATACTCATTCGCATTGCGTTCGTCTCGGATCTGGTTGTTGTCGTGTCGATTGTCCCATGCGTTGTCCCGTGGTGGTGGTGCCGGGATGTATCTTGGTGCCGGTCTGATTGTGGACCGGTCTCTGATCGGTCCTTTCCTCTTAATGCCGTTCAGGCTATCTTTTGCTGCGAGGTAGACTGCACAGCCTCGATAGCTAGCCGGATGTGCCGAGTTAGCAATGTTGTGGCTCACACAGTTATAGCAGGTGGCCGGGGTGTCTCTCGGCTTGTTGCACGTTCTGGAGTCGTGCTGTTTGCCGCACTTGACGCAGTTTGGCTGATTGGTGCACTGCTGTGCTCTGTGGTTGAACCGCAGGCACCTGAAGCATTGTGCTGGTCCTGCTGGGTTTCTATATGGTTCTATGGTCACGACGCAGTAGCAGAGTCTTGTGATGTTCCTGAGCGACTCTACGGAGTCTCGCTCGACGTGTGCCAGAAAATAAGGCATGGCTCTTTTGCCAGGTAGGAATGACTTTAGGTGAGTCACTTGTGTCGTCTCAACACCTTGGTCTCTGAGGGCTGTCTTTACGTCCTCTGTAGGTATTGAGGGGACAAGTCCTTTGATCAGGAACTTGGGAAGCCTGTCTTCCGCCAATATGTGGGTGTGGTAGAATATGCCCTTGTCCTTCAGGTATTTTACCGATGCTCTGTAGTCGTTGGCGCTTTCCGTTATCAGTCGCGTGCATTCGTTCTTGGCTGTGAATGTGAAGTTCTTCACGCATATCTTCTTCAGGTTCTCCACGTGCGTGGCGAAATTCTGTAGATTTCTTATCGTTATTGGAGGCGGAGGTCGTGATCTTGTCGTGTTGACGTTGGTTTCATCTGCTGGTGTTTCTTGTCGTTTCTCAACCTCATGGTCAGACAGGGCTTCGAAGGTGTTTGATGTGTGGAGGCTGTATATCGTTCTGCTTTCTTCTTCCACTAAGTTCTGGATCATGTCAGTGTTGTCTTCCTCTTCGTCCTGTGTGTCTCTGGCTTGTACGTTTCGCCTCCTCTTTTTACTTCTCTTCGATTTTGGCATTGCTGCGGTCTTCGTCTTTCTGAACGAGTTTACTGACGAGCATTCATCGTGGCTTGTAAGATAGCTCTCTTCGTCTTCTGAGGTGTGATAGTTGTTCCTCTCAACGTTTGGCGACGCTGTTGATGAACCTGAGCGGTCGGCTCGTTTGCCGCTGGTTTGCGGTGGCGAGTGAAGCATCATGGTGTGCTGCTTCACAGCTGTGTCCAATGATGGATCTTTTATTCAATTTTGTTTCATGTGTCCAATGATGGATCTTTTTCAATTTTTTTTTTTTTTTTTTTTTTTTTTTTTTTTTTTTTTTTTTTTCAATTCATGTGTGTCCAATGATGGATCTTTTTATTTATCTGTCCCTAACTGAATTGTCAGAAGATTGACAGAGTTAGCTATGGGCCGGTGGCAATGCCGAAGCAAACGCTGTACCCTATAGAAACTTGTTTCTCTTAAGACGGGGCAAACCGAGGGGAACCTGATTCGATCTAAATGCCTGGGATTGACGGGTCAGATCGTAAGATCTGCCTTCTAGCTAGCCTGTAGGCGGCGATCCGCCTACAGTGGCTCAGAGGCCCTTCGAAAACTTCTAGTGCAATGCGTGCCGGTTCTGTGTTAGCCGGTTACCTCTCACGCTTAAGAAGCTCCCTAACGCCGTATCGGCGGACGCAGTAATCGCTCACCCAAAGTATTTAGCTCTGAGGTCACTTGCTAGTCTTTGCAGAGGTTCCTTTACCACTGAGTGTGGCTACAAGTAGCTGTCACTTACTCAAGGCAGGGCACTTACTCTCTGGCTTATCAGTAGCTCTACTCTCCTGTCTAGTCCAATAAGGACTGTTTCGTACTGACGTACGGTTTCGCACTGACGTGCGGTTTATCCACCAAGCAGCGTTGTTAAAACAACGTGTTC
Source organism: Brachyptera putata (assembly GCA_907164805.1). Classification (NCBI taxonomy): domain Eukaryota; kingdom Metazoa; phylum Arthropoda; class Insecta; order Plecoptera; family Taeniopterygidae; genus Brachyptera; species Brachyptera putata. The sequence continues at coordinate 33,446,279 of OU015465.1, read as the reverse complement.
GGCTATAGCGTCAGATGGTTAGTCTTAGCTTGACTTCGATCGCAAATGATTCAACTCAGTGCCTGACTCGTCTCTGTTGACGTGGTTCACGGCTCTGAGAAAAAACAAATGCGTCAAGTCTTGAGTATAGAAGTGGCTCTTTACCTTCGAGTGTGGCTCTATTTGCAATAAATAGGCTATCACTACCTCTTGGCAGGGGACCAGCAGCTAATGCTCAGTATAGATGTTCACTCAATGAAGAATGAACACTCGTTTCAATAGTGTGTCCGCTGTTTTGATCTGGCTGATGGGATCCTCGATCCACTGCACTGTTCGCCGACCGGCTCGACCAATCAGGTGGCGAAATTCACGCCATTGGCTGCGGCCGGTGTGCCCCGCCAAAGCGCCAGATCGGCACGGCTGGCGACCCGGCCGTGTGACCGCCTCCGATCGTCGATTACCGGACGTTGATCGACGACCGGCTGGTGACAAATGCGACGCCCGCCTCGGGGGTGGTTGCCGCCTCCGTACACGCCGAGCCGCGAGTCATTCGGCCGCCATGTACCGTCGCAATTACGTGCTGAATGTGTGCCGCGACTCGAGCAATGTTGTTCGACACCGCGCGACATTCGAACGCCATTCTTTCGCCATTCGAGTGGCCGAAACGTGCAACTGGCCGGCCGGCCAGTCGACCAAGGTGTCGGTAATGGACGGCGGCCGTGCGGAGGGCGTGATGCTCGATGCCGCCTCCGCTGGCGCCGGCAATTGCGTGGCGGTTCGATCGCGCGAAAAAGCAGTCTCAACTTTGGTGGGCGTGCACCCGAGCCCGACGCGGGTGGACCCGTCGGCGGTCGATGGGAGGTGAAAATTTCAACTTTCACCATCGCAACGGTGTGCACCTGCCGGCGATCGGGCGCACGGTGTCTGCACGGCGAGCAAACGAAAATGAGCCGGGAAACACTGGCGGCCAGTCGAGCAAGCGTAGCCGTTCCCTATGCGGTCCTCGCGCCCGCGTTGGGCAACGACTTCAACTAATTTCGCCATTCACATTCGAGCTCTCGCAGTGATAGCAGCAACATCTCTGCCAGTGCTCCGTGAACATTGTGTTTACATTGTGTTTACAAGTGATTATTTCAAACTCTGTGAATATTTCAAACTCTGTGAATAAGTGTTTCGTTATTATTATCCAGTGTGCTAGCTTGCTAGCTACGCTGATAATTGTTAGTGTTATCATTTATTTATTATGACGGACCAAGCAACTAACATGGACACGGCTACGATAAGTGATTCGATTGATGCAGTGATCGACAACACATTCGCATCCAACATCAACTTCCAGTTCAACAAAGGAACCATCTCGCATCACAACAAATCATCTCCGAGTAAGTCTGTCTTTTACTTATCAAAAGATGACGTTGAAGAAAACTACTGTAATGGATGGCAGTACAGTTCAGTTATTGAAGACAATAACTGAATTATTTGATAGGCTGCTGTCACCATTAGAAAATATTTAAATTGCCTAAAGTAATCGAAGGCATGAATTTATGTGAGTTCGTGGTAGTTGGATATAGGAAACTAGCTTATGTGAAATCAGGGGTTATTCAGGAGTATTCATTTTATTAATTGTAATATTTCAAAATGTGAGGAAGGTAGAGAATATATATTTATTTGTAGCAGTAGTCAAATATAAAAGCAAGGTATGAGTTTTACAACAATAGTTTACAAGTGTAAAAGTAATATGAATGTTTTAAGCTTCTCAAAGAGCCGTATAAAGTCCATAACTGTAGATATTCACTAATATAATATATTTCCAATGAAGATAATAAGACTGTACTGTAGATCGTAGTGTCGATCCGAGTGTCTCCGAGTGTCCGAGTCTCCGAGTGTCCGAGTGTCCGGGTGTGAGTGTGTCCGAGTATCCGAGTCTGTCTTGAGTTTACAATTTGGAGTTCTTTCATATCAATAAGTTGGGGGCTCCCCACCACAAACAGAGAACAAGGATGCTGTCCTGTTTGGGCTGGTTTCCCATTATGACGTATTAAATTCAATGATTCAACGCACTATACAAGATTGCAAATCTATGTGAAAGGCGAAAGGTATTGAAGTTGATATTTAACAAACAAACTTGAAATTAACATTTTTATGGTTATAGGTCCAGTCCAGTAATTAAGATAAGAAGATAGCACGACTGTTTTAGTAACACAAAAATATATATGTGTTTGTCAATATGAATTAATTAGAATATTATATTGGAAGTTGAAATTAAATAAATACGAATGGGACGGTCCATTACACTACGAAGGATTCTCGAAGAGAAATAAGGAACGTAAATTCACGCCCACAATGAGGCAGTTCAACTATCAAGACCGTATGGCTGCCCAGGGCGACTTTACACATCCGAGACGGACGTTCAGGACCCAAGACCGAGATACATCATCTCAAGAACACTTCCCATTAATCGAATTATCAAATCAATTCGAATTACTTCGAAAACCGTCGAATTCCACCCAAAAATTCGACGAAGACTACCAGGCAAACAGAAACAGAGGCAAGTCATCGTCTGAACCTCTACTACGTCACGCTGTTGTCAACGCGTCACTGGACGAGCATACGTCATCTGGAAACTTTCCACTACGTCAGGTGGCCTCGAGTTCTAAGCCGCCTCGCGTAGTTCACGGATCGCCACCAGGCCGCGCCAACACTCCAAACCCGGCACGATTTCAAGTGCAGTACTCCCGACACTCTAATCCTTCATCCTCTCGGGCCCATTCAAGCGTATTCCGTATCTGGACGCTGAACAGTGAACAAGTGAGAACTACAAGTAACTTCTGTGTACGATTGGTCACGAGCCGCACCCTGCCTTAAGGTAGTGATAGCCACTCTAGAGTGCGCCACACTTAATGGTATAGAGCGCCCGTTCATATCGAGCTTGTCGGGCCAGTCCCATGCCGTGAGGCGGTGATAGCCTTAGGTACACCAACCTAAGAGCCACGCTCACAGGTACAGAGCTGCCCGCGTGCTTATTAGGAAGTGCGCGCGAAGTGCCTTGTTTCTTACTGCCTATGTACACTTATACATCTGACGCTAAACTAAATTCAGTTGTTTGAATTGCTCAAGGGTCACTATAAGGACCCTTTGAACGATGAAAACTCCCGCGAACGCGATGGAATGCGATCGCAACGACGACGAGACAGGATACCCTAACGAGGGTGGTAAGCATAGTCACGCCGCTAGGGCAAAACCCTCCCGCGAGCCCCGCTCACACTCATTGGGCCGTCCAAACAAGAAACACTGCCATCTTGAACCGACGCTATCACAGAATATAAATAGGTTGGTAGATGCCACAGTGAAAGGTGACATGGGTCATACCCAGAAGCTGATGGCTAGCATCACAGGTTCGACACCTGGCTCTAAAGATCCCCGTAATCACTGCGAACCAGGGACTTCCCGCTACAATCCCGACTTCCAGCCTGTCATTGACATTCTCCATGGAGATAATGCACCCGCAAAGAAAAAAGACGAGGGTTCAACACCCAATTCGCCTCCCGGCAACGCTCCTGTGTTAAAGCAACGCAAGATTCCCGCCATCACTGGCCTGTTCCCGCCACAATTCAACCATTTGTCTTTCGCCCGCCGCCTGATGGGCAAACTCAACACTCCACCTATCATGTCCCGACGCGGGGTTGAGAGACGAGGCCCTGCCGAATCCATCTCTATGACCCGTGTCTCCATACAGACTTCCAGTGAGAAGGACTTCCGTGCCACCAACCATTTCCTTACTGAAGAAAAGATAGAGTTCTACGTTTTCCGCACCCTATCAGACAGAACTATCAAGGTGGTGATAAGAAATCTTATGGAGAGTTTCCCTCCAGAGGAGATAAAGATAGCCTTGAAAAGAGAAGGTTTGATGTGCTTAACGTAGCCGTTATGCGAAACCACAGAAAAGAACCACTCCCGATGTTCCTCGTCGAACTCGCGGACTCCGATACCACTCCCGAGATTTACAAACTAGTGGATCTACTCATGATGAAGGTCAAGGTAGAGGTGTACCGCGGGGTAGACGGCCCCAGGCAATGCCACACCTGCCAACGGTTTGGGCATGTGTCCTCGGGATGTAATGCCCAGCCGTGGTGCGTCAAGTGTGCAGGCCAACACCCCACCTCTCAATGCCCCAAAGTAGACAGATCTACTGCCGCCAAATGCTCGAACTGTCACGAACCCCACACAGCATCCTACAAAGCGTGTAGGGCCTACCGCGCTGCCACTAAAGCTCATAAAGCTCGCCAGGCAGGCCGTCAGCCAGAGATCAACCCCTCTGCGCCTAAAAAGCCAGCCGGGTCATTCATACCAGCTCCACCTCCCATACGCAAAGCCTGGGGTGTCGGGGGACTTCCAAGAAGCCCGATAGACGGCGACGACTCCTCTGCTACTCCTGCAACCATAGCACAACATGATCCACCCCCGTCTGCTCCAACCCCTGCACCCGAAGAGAGCAACTACAAAGCCCCCATTAAGGCCCGAGAGAAAGTTCCTCTCCAACTACGGTCCAATCAGATAAGAAACAACACCCAACATAGCTCTAAGAGAAACCAGATAGAACGGCCAGAGACGAAAGCTAATGAAGTTGGAAAAACTTCTCTTCCCCCGGCCCAAAATAGAACGCATCTGCGCAGCGATGCTTTAGAAGTAGAGATGTCAGAGTCTGCCACCAATACGATCGCAGTCGATCCCAAGACCTTATCTGCCCTCATCCATGAAGGCCTGAATCTCCTCCAATGTAGGCTCTCAGCTAAAACTGAGTACGATATTTCAGACCTCACCCGTGCCACACTGCAATTTGTAATCACGGCTGCTAAGGCCATGATGAATGTGTCAGTGTGAATCCCCACGCCCTCACGCTTACAACCCCATCCCCGATCAGTACACAAAGTACGAGTAGATTAATATTTTGGAACTGTAATGGGGTAAATAATTCAAAAATAGAACTAGAACAACTCATACTCAGTAAAGATATAGGGGTAGTACTTTTAAATGAAACACACCTCAAACACAAACATAAATTCAAGATAGGGCAATACACAACATACATGAGCGACAGAATACACTCTAATGGGGGAGGCACAGCCATTCTGATCAGACACAACATAAAACATCACGAACTACTACTACCCAAACTAAAAACAGTAGAAGCCACAGGGATACGAGCCAACATAGACGGCAAGACCACAACAATAATATCAGTATACAAACCCCCACAGAACAAGCTTGACACTAGGGACATAACTACACTGATGAACATGGGCACACGAACACTCATCGCAGGAGACCTCAACTGCAAACACATACACTGGAACAGCAGGATTAATAACAGGGATGGTAAACTCTTGCTAGAGCATGCCAATAAACACCACTACTCAGTCATTGCACCACACAATCCTACATACTATCCATATAACAGTAAAATATCACCAGACATAATAGACATAGCACTGTTCAAAGACATTGAGATGACATTTGACATCACAACACTTATCAAACTTAACTCAGATCACTTGCCCATCCTGATAGAATTCCAAGCAGACACACTAAAGAACCAACCCATTACTAGATTCAACTTTAGAAAAGCAAACTGGGAATCGTTTCGAAACGACATAGAAGTTGAAATTAGGGACTTCAAACCAATAGAGACAAAAGTTGACCTGGACTCATGTGTAGAACTCTTCACCACAGTAATAACAGATGCCATGACTAAAAATATACCACTCAGCAAACCTAGAACATACAACATTCCCCTTCCAATAGTGATAGTAGACAAGATCAGAACGAAAGATAGACTCAGAAAATTATTCCTCAGGAACAGATGCAGGGCCCTCAAAACACTGGTGAACCAACACAACAGGGAAATCAGGGACGACATAATCAAATTCCGCCAAACCAACTGGGAAAACACACTACACAACATTGACACTCGCGATAGGTCGATATGGAGACTCACAGGTGCGCTGACGAGGAAGCCTATTGCCATACCGCCGCTCTCCAGTGAGAATGGGGTAGTGGTCTACACTGACAACGGCAAGGCCAACCTGTTAGCCGACACGCTGGAGAGGACATTTAGACCTAACGATGAGCCGAAATGTAAAAACCACATCACACTCACAAACAACAGAATCAGGGAATACTTAAATGGCCCGATAGACTTAGATTTCCGCGAAACCAATACTCAAGAAATAAAAGATATACTCAAACAGATGCACCCCAACAAGGCCCCTGGACTAGACAACATTCCGAACAAAGTAATATTCCAACTTCCACTACAGGCCTTAATACTTATAACATACATAATCAACAACATACTCAAACTAATGCATTTCCCTAAAAACATGAAAACAGCTAAAATACTCGCTTTTCCCAAACCGAACAAAAATCACTCACTCCCTGGTAACCACAGACCAATCAGCCTACTTAGCTCCCTGAGTAAAATCACAGAGAAAGTTATACTACGCCGACTAAACACTCACCTCAGAAACAACAACATACTCCGAAACGAACAATTCGGCTTCATAAGCCAACACAGCACAGACCACCAACTAATACGATTAACAGAACACATAACCAAAGGCTTCGGCCAAGGAAAACTCACCGGCGCAGTATTTTTGGATGTAGAGAAAGCTTTTGACAAGGTCTGGCATGCCGGTCTCTTGAGCAAGCTGATAGACATCAAGCTACCAGCGAGGTTTGTGCACCTGATAAAATCATACCTTGAACACAGAACATTCACAGTAAACATCAGATCCACGTACTCGACCACCCGTCCCATCGCTGCTGGGGTACCACAGGGATCAGTCCTGGGCCCCGTCCTTTTCAATATATTCATTAACGACCTCCCCAAGCCCGATGACACGGAAGTAGGCATATATGCTGACGACACAGTCATATACCGATCCTCCAGACAAGTATCGTGCATCCAACGCACATTACAGGAAGGCTTAGACACACTGCAAGCCTGGTATACGAAATGGAGAGTGAAGGTCAATGTGACAAAGTCGGAGGCCATTATGTTCACTGGCCGTCGAGAGCGAACAAGCAAACCAACCACCCGTCCAAAACTATTTGACTTAAATATAGACTGGAAACCTGTCGTTAGGTATCTAGGAGTTCATCTTGATCGCAGACTGACGTTTGGTGAACACGTCAAAATAATCAGAGGCAGAGTCTGTGGCAGACTGTCCGAGCTATATCCAATCATTAACAGAAAATCAGTCATCAGTCAAAGAAAGGGCCTTCTGCTATACAAATCCCTCATACGTCCAATCATGTCCTTCTCCTCGGCAGTGTGGGGCGGTGCGGACAAAAAACACATAAAAAAGCTGCAAATCATACAGAACAAGATACTCAGAATAATCACCCACGCACCACGCTTCACACGCAACGATAACCTACACAAAGACCTGCGCATGGAGCCACTAATGGTATTCATGACAAAACTCACACGCAAATTCTACACAAAAGCAGCCACATCACACAACCCGATCACCAGGGGACTGGGACGCTACAACGAACACCGCAAGACAAGACACAAACACATACGACCCCCTATACTTTACTGAAGTGAGAGTCTAGAGTAGGCAAATAATAACAAAATCTGATATACAACTAGAAACGAGCTACAAGGGAAGGGTAACTAGAATAGGCACTGTACCTTCAGCACAGCCGGGTAAGCAGGGATCTAGGTGGGAGAATAGGCAGCGTGCAGGCGGCACGACGGGTAGGCAGGGCAGGGGGGCTTGTAGGACTAGCTCATGCGATTCAGGTAGGATGTTGAATGATAGATTATGTTCACATTATCTAATCTGATCCCTTCCTATCTGTTTCAGGCGCAGGCAGCACGACGGACTGATTCGTATATTACTGACCATTGCTAACTCTTGTGGACATTCTTCGGAAACGCTCCTCCCAGGGCTAGCACTCCTCTAAATATTTGTAGCATATTTATATGCTACATTACTGAAATCCTACCCCCACGTAGACTAATTGCTAGCACTATCGCAGATTTAGCTGACTCACTTCTCGTGAGAAAGCAACCTGCCTTTCTCTATTGCATGATACAGCAGAGTTTTGTCCATCACATTCTATCTTTCGTGGTGGTCTTTTTACTGCAGTGTTTCTTCTTTAAATTCCTCTTGGAATGTCAAACCCACTACTTATCAGACAGCATTATAGCAGCTGAAAAGCTGGACAATGCATATACCTACCTACCCGATATTGATCCTTGCACGATCCTTGCATGAACGCACTACGGCCAGGCTCCACTGTTCACTCAGTAGCTATCACCGTAGTGTAAGGCAGAGGCGATGTAGTGTGAAGCGATCGTCATGCAACCGGAGGCGGGATGGGGGCCCCGGTTTAAAAAAAAAAAAAAAAAAAAAAAGACCATTCAAGCAACAGTCAGTCTTCGACTGCTCTGCCGGCCAATACCTGTTTTACCGACCCTCCTATTGGAGTCACTTCTAAACCAAAGAAGTTGCCTCCAATTGTCGTTGATGGCATCACACACGCCAGACAAGTTTTGGAATTGATCAAATCTCTGTTAAAAGATGATTATAGAACTTTTCATGCAAATGGATTGTTTAAGATCCACTGTTCGACTCACATCAATTATTGCACCCTGGTCTCCTCGCTGAAGGAGCTAAATATCAGATTCCACACCTGGGCTCACGAGAAGTCGACTGAGCGTAAATTTGTCATACGTGGTCTTCCAATCTCAATGGGAGAAGATTTTAAGATTTTATTTTTGAAGATTTAACTGCACAAGGCTACGCCGTGAAGAAAGTTTTTCAACTTTCTGCTAAGACCGCCGAGAAGACGAAGCTTTCCCTCTTTGCCGTGACCGTCACTCAAACATCGGAATCGAAAGATATCAAAGAACTCCACTCCATCGCTAGCATCATCATCAAAGTAGAACCATTCAAGGGCGTCAGAGGCATTCAAATATGCTTTAATTGCAATAACTATAACCACACTGCGATCCACTGTAACCACCCACCGAGGTGCTTCAAGTGCACCGGTCCTCATCAAGGCAGAGACTGCACGAAGCCGAGGAGCGAACCCTGCGTCTGCTGCAACTGCGGGGGTGCCCATCCCGCGGGCTGGCACAGGTGCCAGACCTACCTGGACTTGCTGGACGAACGCGAGGAGCAACGTCGAAGGAAAATGGGACAAGCCATACGACTGAAACAGAACATCGTTTATCACCCGCAAGGCAATGATGCTGACTCTCTTTCATCACCCGCCATTACCCACAATCCTTGAAACAGCAGCAGCCTCATACTGCACAAAACCCCCGACAGACCTCCTACGCAGCAGCCCTCTCTTCCTCTGGACATCCACGAACTAACACTACCTCACGCCAACCATGGCAAGCCAGGGACCCTCGTCAGCACCAGAGAAGCAGCAATCCTCAACCCCATGCAACCCCATATAACCTTTTGACTGACCCGTCCTGGGAAACCATTGAAAATCTCATTGATGCCACATACAAAAACCCAAATAGTTCCCCCGAAACCAAACTCATAATCTCTCTTCTTGTTTCTCCCGTCAAAAAACTCTCAACTCAAAATAGCGGCACAAACTAAGCTAAGAAATCTAAAACTCTCGGCATGGAACGCTAATGGTGGTCTCAAGGCGAAGACGCATGAGATTTCTGCTTTTCTCTCTCTTAATCAACTATCATGTCTATGTCTCTCTGAGACCCGTCTTCTTCCCACTGACAAATGGACCGTTCCAGGCTTCACAGTTCTTCGTGAAGACAGGCCGGACATAGGTGCAGTGAGGCAGGGCGGAGTGGCCATTCTCATCGCTAACACCGTGATTTTCCACCAACTACTTCTTCCACAAACACCTAACATAGAATCCATAGGCGTAGAACTCTGTTAGACGGGAGAGGGTAAGGCGAAGCCTGTAATTATTAAAGGGTAGAATTACGACTCCCGACGAAGTGTGGGATCTTGGCCCAGGGAATGGTAAGGGAAGAGTTGGTCCGGGACTCCTGTCAACTGTGGAATAAACTTGTCTGGTTATGCAAGTGTGGTTTATTCTCACCCCGAATAAATGATTACAGCAAGTACAACACGTATGACAATAATACCAATAGTTATACAGCCTCTTAGCGTTTTCAGATTGGTGAAGTTAAATTAATCAAGTAATTAAATCGAATGAAAATAAGTCCAGTTAAAATTTTGATCAAGTCCAAGGGGAATCGCCTGTGCGATGAAGAGAAAGAATTTAAGATATCTTGTTAGGTTTGACCCGGTGATGCGGTCTCCGACCCCAGGCGTACTCCGCGACTTAGCCAAGAAACTCGTACGAAGAAAGTGTACGGGCGACCTGGACAAGTTGCTACGCCCGCACCGCACACGTTTGGTCAAAAAAACAGATGATCTTAAATTAATAGCGCAACCTAGGATTAGATAAAGGCCTGTTTGACATTGAGTTCAGTAATGGGTCTCCGACCCCAGACGCACTCCGCAACTTAAAACCAGGAGCTGGAAATAAGATGCTGCGTCCGCACCCTTTACTTTTCTCTCAAGACAACAGGATATTCTTTATTCAATCGCAAGGTTTGCAAAATCAAAGGTTATTGCAAATTTACTATTCATAGACAAAAGAGATGTTAGAGGCGGGAGCCCGCATAACAAATCAACTGCCCGATAGCAAATCCCACAAAACCCCTGGAAATACCAACACTGGTTATTCACCACTATAAACACTATCGGCCCAATCTCGATAGATAATGGTCACTAACCGTATTGATAATTTCCGACTTGATTGTGAAATGACAGTAGAGTATAGATTTTTCTCTAAATAACAGTTAGGGTACTCTGGACTAGTTAAAGCCAGCCACACTAAGTGCTATTTAGGTACTCGTCTTTACCTCTGGCCAGCTAAGACAGTGCTGAACTGTGCGAACTAGCTATGAGCGCTCTACTGTGTGCTTCGCACGTTATGCGTGCTGTTTTATAGAGTCAATCACGTGGTTTACCACGTGATCTACACATACAATCGTCTACGCTAGAGTAGGCTCGGTCGAACGGTGGTCTCATATATGAATCGAAGTGCGTTCAATGTATTGACCCTGAATCCAGATGCCCGGTGACCTCATCCATATTACGTAATGGGCTCAATGCAGATCAAGTTAAATACACGAATTCACTTCGTCCTATACTCCATACTAACTTGTGACTTTAACATTAGAAACACAGCACAATTATTACCTCAGAATTACCAAAATAAAAGCTTTATTACATTCGACCACCGTTGAGAAAGATGCATTGCCTCAACAGGCAAGCAGCCTTTAGAACTGATAAGACCACACTTGATAATTATTTCATAACTATATCCATTACAGTAGGATATATGATTCAGAATAATATCTTATTCTTAAAAGTATAAAATCCACTAAATACATTTTGTACTACCATCAGGTATCATTATACTGTACTCATCTCTCATGCATATAAGAAGTACGATAATTATCAGGCACTAACCTACAATTCATATTCAATATTGAACTAGTCAATCAAATAATAGACATTATGAAGTACAGAGCAGAAGTATTAACTCTTACTTAAAACGTTCTACACATGATCAAGTGTAGACCACTTGATCAAACAGCTCTAATAGTGTATGAGTATAATAATAATATAATTTATAATTATCAAGATGATCGATTCATTCACAGCGTATACATAGTAACTCTACTGGAAGTTCAAGTCAGCAAATCTCATGAAATATATTTAATTTTAACTTACAGCTTATGCAACTTAAGTTCAACTTAAGTCTATGCAGAATACGCAAGTTATACTGGACATTTCAGTTAGTTAATATTGAGTATATTTGGCACGAAATATGAAACGATCACAGCTATTGTCGGCGCACTAACTACTTTGTGTTGTTTCTTGAATATTGTGTTGGCCATGAGTATCAAGCCACTAAACACACGCTCACACGGTTTGTCTGCGTGGTTGCGTCGTCGGCCGGTGGTTTGGAGGGTAGAATGGCGTCGAATCAGTCGGAGAGGGGAAACAGTGAATATGTCAGTCTTCTTGGGAAAGGGTATTCTCATTTGTGAGAGGAGAATACTGAAGTAGTACATCACAGATTCAGGCAAGAAGGAAGCTGCCCGTACTTGGCTATGTACTTTTGTCGGCAGTTTCTGTATCTTGACCTCAATTGGCTCTCCTGAACAGTTGGTGTCATCATGGAGTATCCAAATAATTGTTGTCTTCGTCCCATCAAGTACTTGATGGTTTGCATCTGCTTCTGCAGGTCCAGGAGCTTTGGTAGATGTTCAGGTATGTTTGAGGGAATTACTACGACCATTTGTTGTGTAGTGGTCGGTGGATTGGTAAGCGTTGTTGGTGCCATTGATATCGGCGTGGTTGGTGGGATTGGGGTGGGTGGAAAGGTTGGGACCGAAGTTGAGAGTACTTCTTCGGTAGGCTTCTCCAGTGGTGTCGGAGGTGGTTGCCTTACAGGACATTCGGCTTTCCGGTGTCCCTGTTCTTGAACAGGAAACAGCGAGCTCGAGTGTAGGTTTCCTTGCGTTGAACCCTTTCCACGTACTTTAGGTGCTGAGCGTGAAACCCGTGTATATAGGTTAAAGCTCAGAGTGAGACTGATTTGCCATTTTCTTCTTGGGTCACTTGTTCTTCCCGACTTCCATGGAGTTCATTCATAAGTCTTCTCTCTTCAAGCACGGATCGAACTTGGTTGACGTTATTTATTGAACAAAATATTTAATAGCTTTCTTTTTGTTGACTCCTCAATATGCCCAATGTTAACTACCATGTGCCATTACAATTTAAAATGTTTCTTTAGGTGCTGGGAAATGAATCCATCGTCTTAATACTACGTTATACGTTAAGCAATTACCAACTGGTAACCTAAACATTTATTTAACTGTTTATCAATAACCACTCCCAAAATGATCTCATCAAACACTAGCAACTTGTTGCGTATGTCTTGAAATGACTTACTTCTTTCATTTAACGAATTTGCTCGGTTGTAGGCTATATACACCCACTAAATGGTGTTCATTATTTCCTCTAAATACAAGGCGCGGTATATAGTTACCAAAGCCAAAAATTGCTATATGTTAATGTTATAAGTAATATCTATGGAGTAAGATTGATATATTGTCATACAAGGTGATTTTATTTCCATTTACGTTTTATTTATTTCTTTCCACTGAGTATATTGACAACCATTTGCTTAACAGGACAACTTATTTGATTTTAAGTATAGTTATTCCACCAAGTAATCTCACTTGTATTTTCTCAAGTTTCCTCTTTATCGATTTTAAAATGAAGGAGCAGAGGTTGAAGGCTGGCTATTAGGACTGGGTTCATGTGGAGTTAGTTCGGGGTGCGGCGATGATCTCGGGATCGTGCTGAAGCGATTCACTTCTAGTTGGCATCTGGACCAGCTGGTTTTTGGTTTCTAAACACGTTCCTAATCGACGCGTATATTATTCCCCATTTGAAGTATACCACGAAGATTAAAAGTAAGGTCGTCATATATACGACTGGTATGATAATATGTTGAATCTTATACCATATAGCCTGTGACGGATATCGATGTCCTCTAACCTTCTCAACCATTCGCGATATTCGATGGGTCTGAGAGTATGAATCCGAAGCTTCTAAGGTAGCTAAGATTTCCCCAATTTCCTTTGAATTTCCCATGCTCACAATAGCCTCTGTCTTCTCGTTAAGAGATGCGATTTCAACAAGGCTTGAAATGGTGGTATGTGATATTCAGTCTGTTCGAACTGGAATGCTAGAGTGTCCGTTGTGTGAGGTAATAATACATACTCGTTGCAAATACGTAACAATAAGCCGGTATGACAATCTTTCCCGTTCCCTGTATTTCAAGTTTAGATATGTTATAGGAGAATACGGTGATCGCTGTGGGCACTGCAGTGAGAGGATATCTTGTTTCACACTGTACATCCACGTGTCACTATTCAGACTTCTATATAATTTTGGTTGGTAATTGGTTACCACTAATTTCGTACACAAATCTTTTACGTCTCTATCATTGCCAGTGAACAAAGCATATGCACACGATTTATGCGAAGGTTTCAATACGGCGGTCACTGGTGGACAAACGGTTATGGCTCCTGTAGTGCATTGTAAATAGTCTCCTATGTCAAACTGCATGTACAATTGACGGTCGGGCGTTATTGCAAAGTAAGGTGTATCCGGTTTAATGTATATAGCGGCACTCTGATTTTCGAGCTTTACTGGTAATTCCAAAGCTCTATAAAGATCAAACCATCGGTTAGTTGCGGTTAACGGAATTTCGATAAACAGTCGAATCTTGCTTTCAATCGCTGCTGCATGCACTCGAGCAACGCTATAGTACTTGTGTACCTCGCCCAATTCCAAGCTGGTTAGTAAAGACAAATCGTGGCTCAAATGAGGTTGAATGTGTCCTAAGATTTGCAACAATTTCAATGGAGATATAAAATAAGGACTCAATTTCCCCAGCGCGGTTTGTCCGAACACATTTTCTAATTGGTCAATGTCTTCTTTTATGTTCCTTATGGTGTATTCTAGCTCCCTTAACGAACTCGAAATTGCAAACAAAAGAGTAGTTCTTTTCCTGTCATCGGCCTGAAATTTCTCTATGTCCGTCATGTGCGCATCGAGTTTACGTAGAACAGGAATAATCATTTTGATGTCTTTCGTATTTTGAGCTCCCGTATGAATACTATCACGGATATATGTCACTTGTTCCTTCATAATATGGCCTATATGAGTTGTTATATTTTCGATATCAAATATTCGAGAATTTAAATACGCCATGTCTTGTCTGTCCATGCTTCCAAACAAGAACTTGAGGGTTGACCCCACAATGTTGAACAATCCCCTTTTCTCCCTTTTATTTTCGACAGGTGCCAAAGTTAAAACCAAGTTGTTCAGCTTTTGCCACACATTTTCCGCTTCATTTATTAACAAGTTTATTTCATTCGTAATGCCAAAGCCAATGTCCCTTATGTTGTCCTTCAGTGCTATATCTTTATATTTGCAACAGCTTGTAAATAAGTATCAATGTTACTCCGATAATTACTGATATTAACGTCGAGTGAAATAACCCATCGGTCTCCACTCAAAAGAAACTCTGTCTCGTGTAAAAACACAAGCCCGGTGTTAAGATCGTCGGCTTGCACGGCGATCGCGACACTCCCAAAACACAGGAACAAAATACAGGCCTGAACCCACATGTTCTGAAACAAAAATATGATTCTAACACGACTGTCTCATCAACTTCCCTAATCTTATCCACCTCAATGGTCAATTAGGTAATGTTATCAATCGTAAAATAGTTAAAAACGTTAATGAGGCTACAGAACTATTCAAATTAGTATTCTACAATAGCCTTACAACAACTCGATAACCACCAATGTTATATTCCCTTGAGATTATCTATCCTTGGTATCGGTTCTAACGTACTCATCCCTTTCCATCGTTTACATCTCAACACGACGATCGCATGCCAATCGGACATTGATGTGCTTCAAATAAAGCTCCGGCCTATACAACAGGTCTCGGCCTAACGTAAAACTCAACAAAGTGTGTGTGATTTAAACGAACCTTAGAGTAGTGACGTTGAACTACTATTTATAATTCTTTATACTATCGAGTTATCAAATTCTCACTCTTCACACCCTTCTTCTTCCGTTTCCCTTCCAGGAGCGAAACGTTTTCTACGTTTGCAACGGTAATATTTTCGAAGGTAGACGCGTAAGTACGGCCAATACTTAATTCATAGCACGCGGTGAAAAGCAAGGCGGTCCCGCTCATTAATTCGTTCCACTTTCTATTCTCCTCAAATCTTTAATCCTTTAACCCCTTTAGCTAGCTAAAAAAAATATAACATCGCAATTTTCTTCTCTATCCATTTCCTTCCATCATCAGGCATAGGCCTATATGTAATATATCTTTCGTCGGTTAATTATTACTTCACTCCTGAACAAAATGGTATCTCATCTATTTTCTACTCCGTAGGAAATAATCATGTGTACTTCGCCCTGCTGGTTGTGTTGGTGGTAACGACGGAGAAGGTAGGGGACTCGGCGTAGGAACATCCTCTACATTAGCTTCTTCCCTCGTTTCTTCGTCCACCCCCTCGGTATCACTAAGATCCCGAGGTACGTCTACAACCCATTTCGTCAGGCTCATCTACGGTCAAAGGTTCATCTTTTACAGTACGTGGTGGTTCTATCAACTCTTCTACGTCGTCTGACGGCTCTTCCTCAATCTGATCCTCGCTCTCAATGCTGTACTTGTACAACTTGAGCCTATTACAATGAACTACCTGTTCCCTTCGTTTCCCATACAAATCTTTAATCTTAAAGTTTACCGGGGACTCCTGGGACACGATCCGATGCGGCCCAGTATAGGGTCGAACTAGCTTCTTAGCCAAACCCCGGTTTCACATTTGGTACATGCAAGAATACAAGGTTTCCTACTTCCAATGTTACTGGAGCCGTTCTTTTGTTGTATTGCACTTCCTGTCTTTCCGCACTTTTCTTTAGATTTTCTCTAACTTGTGTGAATGCTATTTTAATCGTTGTGTCAACTCTGCTGCATAATTAGTGTCGACTGCATAATTCGTGCGAAGTGGCGACACTGTAATTTCAAACGGCAATACCATATCTCTACCATGGACAAGATAGAAGGGAACTTCATTAGTAGACGCGTGTACGGTAGACCTATACGCCATTAACGCGTACGGTATCATATCGTCCCAATTCCTTTGGTCGTCTTGTACAATATGGCTTAAAAACCCTGCGATCGTTCGATGCGATCTTTCCAAAGCACCATTTGTCATAGCATGGAAGGCTGAAGTGTGTAACCTCTCGATTCCTAACAAAGAAGACACTTCTTTGAACAATTTAGACAAGAAATTGGTTCCTCGATCAGTCAATAACTGATCGGGTACACCATGTCGCGTCACGATTTCGGTAACGAATGCTTTCGCTACAGTCGTCGCTGTCTGGTCTGGTAATGGTATAGCTTCTGGATATTTAGAGAAATGACATTGAAAAGTCAATAAATATCTATTTCCCTTCTCGCTTCTCGGTAAGGGTCCTACAATGTCCAGTGCAACGCGAGACATTGGTCGGAGGACAGGTTGAAATCGTTGTAAAGGCGCCGGCCTATTATGAGGATTAGATTTTAATTTATGACAAGGAATACACCTTTCACAGAATCTTTTAATCTCCGAATACATGTATGGCCAGTAAAACCTTGACTTAATAAGATGTAGTGTTCTCTCGAATCCTACATGAGATGCATGTGGAAGTGAATGATATGAATTCATCACCCTCCATCGGAACGCAGTAGGTATTACTAGGCGGTCCTCTCTTTCGTCCGGGGATCGAACCCGGTACAGCAATCCTTCCTCATCCAAAGCGTATTGATCACTACTTCGGGGATCATTCTCTAACTGTTGAATTATTCCTTGCCATTCAATTTCCTGTCGTTGGGCTACTTTTATGAGTTGTCTATCGAAAACTGGTTCATATTGAGTCGTATGGTCAGTAACTGTTTGTATCCTAATTCGTGATAAAGCATCCGCATCCGTATGAACTTTACCCGATTTATGTACAATGTCAAAGTCGTACTCCGACAGTAGTAGCGACCAACGAGTTAACCGCGATGAACAATCGGTCTTAAAAGATTTAATCCACAAAATCGGTTTATGATCCGTGACGATTAAGAACTTACGTCCATACAAGTAACAGCGGAAATGTTTGATTCCGAAAACTACCCCCAGAACTTCTTTTTCCGTAGTTGGGTACCTAGTCTCCGCATCATTCATTTGCCTACTCGCATAAGCTATTGGATGTTCAAGTCCTGTTTCCGGATCTTTCTGTACTAGTATACACCCTAAAGCGTAATCTGAGGCATCTGTTTTCAAATGAATTGAAGGGTAAAATCTGGAAATTTTAATATAGGTGCTTCGCATAGGGCGATTTTCAAAGTCTCAAAGGCTTGTTGGCGGGTGATTTCCCACTCAAATGGTACCTCTTTCTTAATAAGAGAAGTCACGGCTTTGCTATGTCTGCGAATTTCCTTATGAAGCGACGATAGTATCCTGCTAATCCCAGAAAACTACGTACCTCAGTAACGGACGTAGGTATTGGATAGTCACGTATGGCTGAGATTTTCTCGGGTTCCACTTTAACTCCCTCACATGAGATAATATGTCCCAGGTAGCGTACCTCCTCTTTCAGAAAATGACATTTCGCGGGTTTCAATTTAAGATTAGCTTGTCGTAACCGATCAAACACACTTCTGAGTCTACTCAAATGTTCGTCCACGGTAGCGGAATAAATAATTATGTCATCCAGGTAAACCAGTGCTCCATTTCCTGTTAATCCGGTAAGAATTGAATTCATGAGTCTTTGAAAAGTTCCCGGGCTATTTTTCAAACCGAACGGTAGTCTATTGTACTCATAATGCCCATATGGTGTAGTAAAACCCGTTTTATGTTTATGATCAGGATGCATTCCACTTGGTGGTACCCTGCAGCTAAGTCTAAAGTAGTGAAATATTTAGCTGAACCCAGTAAATCTAAGGTTTCAGATATAAGAGGCAGGGGAAATGGATCATCCCGGGTAATGCTATTCAACAATAGGTAATCAGTGCAGAATCGGTACTCCTGCTCACCATTTAAACTCTTTTTCTTCACGAGAACACACGGTGCTCCCCATGGTGATGCACTTGGGCGAATGATACCTTTGTCCAACATATCTTGTATATGTTCATTCATAATGTCCCTTAACGCATGAGGTACACGGTATGCTGCCTTTCGAATAGGTGCACTATCCCCTGTGTGAATTTCATGCTGAACTATAGACGTACAGCCTAGTTCATTTCCTCCCCAATAGAAAATATCTGAGTATTCGTCTAGAACTTTTCCTATTCTGGGTTTAATCTCCTCGTCCAGGTGATCTAGGTTATGGTGCTTTCCAGCCTCTGAATTGCCCACCTTAACCTGGCTTATAATACTCGTCATCGGTTCATTTCCCGTTTCCGCTCTCGCCACAAATAACACTCCAACAGGTATATTAGCTTTCAACGGTAAATCACGTTCGGTAACATTAACTAATTTCAGCTGTATTCGTTTGTCGTCCCTTTCTGACGTACATATACGAGATACTAGTATACCGTGCATAGATACCTCTTCGGGTTCTAATAAAACATCCCGGCTTCCGTCTGAATGAGCACACAATAACCGGTCCTGTTTACCTTCACATAAGTACTCACATCTAGCTGGTATAGTTATACTATTTGCCAACCTTACAATAGTAACTACGTCACTCGGCGGCACCTCCCTATTCGTAAAGCTAGTAACTAGGTTTTCATTTTTTTGTATTTTTGTATTAGTTCCTACATCACTAGGTTGAGTAAAGATAATTCTATCCTGGTCCACATTGCTACCAGGCTTAACCCTTTTACTAATATTTGCCTTATCTACACCTCCTGTCCACACTAATGCGACACAGTTTTCCCCATCCTCGAGCACATTTTCCTTCAACAATACATTTATATTGAAATGCTCCAGAAAGTCCAATCCAATTAATCCGCACGTCTCTATACTAAGTTCTGTACTACAAACGATAAACTTATGTGAATATATTTTATTCCCTAACATTAACCTTAACCTTACTTCTCCCAACACTGGTAAATCATGCCCTGTTACTCCTTTCGAGTTATTGCACACTTTTGGAGTAGGGTATCCCTCCTTTTTCTAGTATTTTGTCTGTCACTACCGAGAGTGCTGCTCCGGTATCAATCAAAATGAAGCTGTTTCCGGTTTGAGCCATTCATTATATGCGCATTAACAAATTTCCCAAACCGACATTTTCCATCAACACCCGGATAGACTTCCCCACTAGAGCTTATGATCTCGCTCCCAAACGAGGGTAATTTAGGGAGCGCGACCCGTTTGGGCGGCTCGGTTCAGAACAGTTATTAGCATAGTGTCCCATCTTGTTACACTTGAAACACTGAACACCCCGATGGTCGGTACGTTCTTGATTTGACGGTCGCAAACCCTGTGGATAATTGTTGAACCGCGGGCTGAACTGTTGGGTACCCGGAGAATAATTATTCGGTCTGGCACTTGATTGCGGTCGGTTTCGCATATAGTTTCTAGGTCCTGCGTTGGACTCGCGGTTGGGTCGATATGCCTCTTTGTTCGTATTATTGAAATAAACGTGTCTTGTGGG
Source organism: Brachyptera putata (assembly GCA_907164805.1). Taxonomy (NCBI): domain Eukaryota; kingdom Metazoa; phylum Arthropoda; class Insecta; order Plecoptera; family Taeniopterygidae; genus Brachyptera; species Brachyptera putata. The sequence continues at coordinate 33,425,995 of OU015465.1, read as the reverse complement.
AGGCTGACTTTTGAACGTCACCTGCCTATCAGAATTGTACTGCGAGGGTTTATTAATAGGTGTGTATGTGTCTTTACTTTGTTTTGAAAGTCTGTTTTCCCTTGCACATTAGAGATTGTTACTGTGCCCACTTGATGTCTATGGGATCCCCTGAACAACAAATCATTTTGTTCTTCCTCTTTTGCAATTCTTAACGCATCGTCAAAAGTTGCAGGAGATTTGGACAGAACAAACCGCTTGATTTGCGGACTCAACCCCTTAAGAAATTGATTAAGCAAATTCTCCTCCATAGCCATCTTCCGCCACAGAGTCTCGGCAGGGTCAACAGAAGGTTTCAACGCTTTCCGTGCTGCTAAGCGAAGCCTAGTCTCGTAATTACACACGGTTTCACCGGTTTTCTGAACGCACTGTAGAAAATGTTGGGCGTAAAACGCATGTGGTTCCGGTTCTTTGAATCGCTGTATAAGAGCTTGCCTTAACGCATCGAAAGAGGACGTGAGAAGGTCAGGTCGCGAATCTAGAAACGCCAACGCTTCCCCCCTTAGTCTAAGTCGGGCTACCGTCGCCTTCTGCGTGTCACCCCAATTCCCTAATTGAGACGCACCCTCTAAAGACGCCAGAAAATGATCAATAGTTTTAGTAGGATCATCCCCCGTAAAGTAATCAACCAATTGCAACACACCCCCCATCACATTCATAGGAGCCTCCATTGTCTTTCCTGTACCTGACGTTGTAGCCATAAGTAATACCCAATCAATCGGTTCCCTTTTCCCTGGCCACAAATATTGCTCGTTATCTCACGAAACACGTAACTGATCAGTAATTGTTCGCTCAGGTATTACATCGACGTGATTGATAAGATGAATGGAACTATTACGACAAAAATTACTCCGCCCACTCGCACACTCGCTTACGCATTATCAGTTCACTATCGACTTACTACCACCCGGAGAAATGAACTTTCGAACATTAACGAACCAAATTGACGAAATTCACTGTGAAGGGTTCAACTTCGATAAAATAACTGGTGAATAGTCTCAAAGAGATTCCCAAATGAATAAATGGATCCCACCGCTGTCACCAATTGTTAGACGGGAGAGGGTAAGGCGAAGCCTGTAATTATTAAAGGGTAGAATTACGACTCCCGACGAAGTGTGGGATCTTGGCCCAGGGAATGGTAAGGGAAGAGTTGGTCCGGGACTCCTGTCAACTGTGGAATAAAACTTGTCTGGTTATGCAAGTGTGGTTTATTCTCACCCCGAATAAATGATTACAGCAAGTACAACACGTATTACAATAATACCAATAGTTATACAGCCTCTCAGCGTTTTCAGATTGGTGAAGTTAAATTAATCAAGTAATTAAATCGAATGAAAATAAGTCCAGTTAAATTTTGATCAAGTCCAAGGGGAATCGCCTGTGCGATGAAGAGAAAGAATTTAAGATATCTTGTTAGGTTTGACCCGGTGATGCGGTCTCCGACCCCAGGCGTACTCCGCGACTTAGCCAAGAAACTCGTACGAAGAAAGTGTACGGGCGACCTGGACAAGTTGCTACGCCCGCACCGCACACGTTTGGTCAAAAAAACAGATGATCTTAAATTAATAGCGCAACCTAGGATTAGATAAAGGCCTGTTTGACATTGAGTTCAGTAATGGGTCTCCGACCCCAGACGCACTCCGCAACTTAAAACCAGGAGCTGGAAATAAGATGCTGCGTCCGCACCCTTTACTTTTCTCTCAAGACAACAGGATATCTTTATTCAATCGCAAGGTTTGCAAAATCAAAGGTTATTGCAAATTTACTATTCATAGACAAAAGAGATGTTAGAGGCGGGAGCCCGCATAACAAATCAACTGCCCGATAGCAAATCCCACAAAACCCCTGGAAATACCAACACTGGTTATTCACCACTATAAACACTATCGGCCCAATCTCGATAGATAATGGTCACTAACCGTATTGATAATTTCCGACTTGATTGTGAAATGACAGTAGAGTATAGATTTTCTCTAAATAACAGTTAGGGTACTCTGGACTAGTTAAAGCCAGCCACACTAAGTGCTATTTAGGTACTCGTCTTTACCTCTGGCCAGCTAAGACAGTGCTGAACTGTGCGAACTAGCTATGAGCGCTCTACTGTGTGCTTCGCACGTTATGCGTGCTGTTTTATAGAGTCAATCACGTGGTTTACCACGTGATCTACACATACAATCGTCTACGCTAGAGTAGGCTCGGTCGAACGGTGGTCTCATATATGAATCGAAGTGCGTTCAATGTATTGACCCTGAATCCAGATGCCCGGTGACCTCATCCATATTACGTAATGTGGCTCAATGCAGATCAAGTTAAATACACCGAATTCACTTCGTCCTATACTCCATACTAACTTGTGACTTTAACATTAGAAACACAGCACAATTATTACATCAGAATTACCAAAATAAAAGCTTTATCACAACTCACTACTGCAAATGGCCACATTCACATCATCTCAGTATATGCCCCACCTCTTAAACCATTCGTTGATGCCGACCTACTTAACCTCATGACCCCCAACACCCCTACAATAGTTCTGGGAGACATGAACGCTAAACATGCTTCATGGAACTCCACCAGGCCTAACACAAGAGGCAGCAAGCTCTTCAAGCTCTCACAAAAATCAACCTTCATTGTTGCAGGCCCTTCTGAACCCACCTACTACAAGGGCGCAAATGGCTTGGGTGATGTTCTGGATATAGCCATAATCAACAACGTCTCCACTCTTTTCGATTTGACCGTTTCTACTTCTCTGTCTTCAGACCACCTTCCTATTCTCTTCCACACTTCTTCTGAATATGTTGAAAAAGCTCCCGAACTTAAACTCAACTTCAAACGGGCCAATTGGAACATGTACAGAAATCTCATTGACGACGAGCTTTCGGATCCACAGCGAGCCATTCTCACCACAGTGCAGCTGGAGGAAGCAATCTCAAAACTTACTTCTCTCATGACAGAAGCATGCAACCGAAGCATTCCCACGATAACCATCAGACCACCCAACCTCCTTCAACTACCCACCCATCTTCTCAGATCAATTCAAAGTAAAAAACATGCCAGAAAAATGTATTATATACACCGGACCCCCCTACTAAGAGCCGATCTCAACGCTAAAACAAGGGCACTACAGACCAAAATCCTAGCCCACAAAAATGCAACATGGGACACTGCGATATCAAAACTGAATTTTAAAGACAAATCCATATGGAAAATGGCCCGTGTTCTTCAACGCAAGCCAGAGCCCAAACCCCCGATTCAAGGCGCCAACCATCTTGCTTCCAAGCCTGATGAGAAAGCAAATGCGTTAGCCGACGAAATACAGACTTCCTTCACACCAAATCCACACAACAATTTCTCAAAACAATTCAATATCGATACCTTGGCCCTTTACAAACACATTCGTCAGAACAACGCCCCTCTTCCTGAAGACGCCCTCTGCACAATGGATGAACTCATTGAGCTAGTGAGAAACTCTCCCAAAAACAAAGCTCCTGGCCATGACTCGATTAATCTAACTCTCATAAGTAACCTTTCAAATAGAGGAGCAAACCACTCACTGGATATCATCAATGCCATAATCCTCCTCAAACACTGGCCCTCTTCATGGAAAACCGCAAAAGTTGTGGTGTTCTTGAAACCCGGTAAACCTGCTCGTCTCCCCTCCTCATACAGGCCCATATCGCTTCTTCCCACCATTTCCAAAATCACAGAAAAGATAATCTTATCACGCATTAATACTTTCATTAATCTTAATAACTCTCTTCCTAACGAACAATTTGGTTTCAGATCGAAGCATTCCACTGTGCACCAACTTCTCCGCTTCACGGACACAGTCACAAACTCTTTCAACACAAGGCAACACACAAGTGCAGTTCTTCTTGACATCTCTAAGGCATTTGACCGGGTATGGCATGAGGGCCTACTCGGTAAACTTTTCCATCTTCACTTTCCCGACTACATCTGTCTTATCATACAATCATATTTATCTAATCGCTCTTTCTTCATCTCTCATGAGAAGGCAGCTTCCACCACTCGTCCTATACTCGCCGGAGTTCCACAGGGCTAATGCCTGGGCCCCGTTCTCTTCAATATTTTCACTGGTGATGTACCAAAAAACCCACGTCTAATAAAACTACTACTCTATGCAGACGACGCTGCCCTTCTTGCAACCTCACAAAAACCTCTCCAGTCAACTCAATACCTTCAATCTGCACTCAACAAACTCTCGAAGTGGTATATTAGGTGGAGGATAGATGTCAACCCAACCAAAACACAGGCTATAATCTTCGGTCGCGGCAACATCCCTGATATACCGAAATTAAAACTTAAAGGAGAGGAGATCAACTGGCTCCCTTCAGTAACCTATCTAGGCCTCACATTAGATCGTAAATTAAATTATAATCAGCACATATCTAGAATCGTCAACAAAACCTACACTAAACTCGCTTCGCTTACTCCACTCCTCCGGAGTAATGAAATGTCTCTGAAATGCAAACTCACCATTAAAAATCTATTCTCATTCCCTCCATCACGTATGCGAGCCCAATCTGGTCAGGCTGTGGGGAGCCGCAGATCAAACACCTTCAGGTCATCCAAAACAAATGCCTCAGAACTGCACTGAGAGCACCGATGTACACCCGTATCACTCTTCTACACTCAAAAAGTGGATACCTCATGGTCGCTGACCTGCTCCAACAGCAGGCAGTGAAATTTTATTCTCAAATTCCTAATAATATGAACCCTTTGATATCAGAACTCTCTAACATAACCGTGTCTACCTGGGACCGGTACAAGCGCCCCATTTCTTCTCTCGGAACCGACGTTTCAAGACCGCCCCCGAAGCAGACAGGCAAGCGGCCGAAAACGAACTGAAACCAAGAATCGTCTTTTGATTCTTACACCATTTTTATTTTTATTTTCTCCCATTTGTCGAAAACCTCTGGCTTCTTACTCTGGACAAGGTAATGACAGAAAAGTCGAAACCTTGAAAAGGTGATAGACTATTGCGGCCTTCGGCCACAATATCTATCGACCCATCGTATCATTTATGTTTCGCCATTCATTCCATTCCATTCGAGTGCTCGCAGCGATCGTAGCAACATCTCTGTCAGTGCTCCGTTACGTACAGTGTATTCTGTGAAGTGAACTATAACCTACAAGTGTATTCTCTAACGAACAGTTATCGCGAAGTGGAACGAACATTAAGCAGCGTGCTAGCCTAGCTAGCCGCGCTAATTAATTAGTAATCAACACGACGCAAAATGGACAACTCAGCTATGGACCAGGAATCTCTCAAGGTAAATCAATCAATAATTCCCGATATGACGGCTACTATAAACCGAGTCATCAACAACACATCCAGTGAAAGCTCTAACTTCGATGTACCAATCTCCAATACATCTAGCATCATTGATAAAACAACGTTGGGCTATTTAACAGTCGATACTCCTATTAATGCCTCACTGGGATTGAATTATAATAATAAAAAGCGGCCACACCCGAATACCACAATTACTCACTGTCAAGATCACGTCCACCAAGACGAAGATGGATTTAAAATGGCTAAAAAATACAACAGAATAAATAATCAGTCAAAAAATGTTACTAGCATTCCTAAAAATTATCCAGAACTGAATAACTCCTTTGAAATCTTGAGCAAAATCAATCTTAAAAAAAACGAAAACATCTCGGAGTATCAGGCCAACAGAAAAGGCGGCAAGCAACTGCCAGAAGCTTGGTCACGCACGCCATTCAAAAACTCGTTGACGAAACGCTCCTCAGAGGGCGCGACAGTCGAAAATGACATACCGTTCGAACAGCAGCTCAAACAACCTCTTAGCTCTACACCTGGCCACGTGGGAACGTTCATATTTGGTAGTAACCAACACAAGGCATCAGGTAAAGCTGGTAACATGTTCAACATTGCAAGTGACCCGAGACAGGGAACACAAGCGAATACTTCCAAACAAAGTACTCGCACGAACCAAGTGGCGTCCACCTCAGGACAACCTGATGAGGAAGATCCAGTTAGCAAAAAGAGACCACCACCCATTGTTGTGGCTGGCATTATCAGCCCTCAAATATTTTTGGCCAAAGTCAAAACCCATCTTCAGGCTGAATACCGGACCTTTTATTCGAATAACATCTTCAAGGTGTACTGCACAGCAGATGAGGATTTCCACAACCTATGTGGAATACTGAAACGTGACAAATATAGGTTTCACACCTGGGCATCAGAGAAGCCCACGAATAAGAAATATGTGATCCGAGGACTGCCGTCTACCATGGATGCAGAGTTCATGAAGGAAGAATTGACAAACCAGGACTTCACCGTAATCAATGTTAATCAACTCAGATCACGAACAGCTGAGAAAACTCTCCTCGCATTATATTATATAACAGTCACACAATCTCCCACCTCAAAGAATATAAAAGAATTGAAGCATGTTGCGTCACTTATAATAACTTTGGAAGCTTTCAAATATAACCAAAAAGTAGCAATATGTTACAACTGTAACAATTTCCATCATACGGCCATCCTCTGCAACCACCCACCTACATGTTTCAAATGTGCAGGCCCGCACCAAGGCCGCGACTGCAAGAAGGATCGATCCACGCCTTGCTTGTGCTGCAATTGCGGAGGCGACCATCCGGCCGGTTGGCACAGATGCCCGTCTCTCCTTGACATCTTGGAAGGTAGAGAATTTACGAGACAAAAAAAGCTCAACCAATCGATAAAAGATAAACAAAGGGCGCAGAACAGCATCCCAGCGCATCCCCGCCAGCACATCCCGAAATCATTTAATAACCAATTCAGCTATGCCCAGGCAGCTGCAAACTCTGACAGCAACACACATAATCCCCAATACCAATCACCTCGTTTCTATCACAACGCTCCCCCTACACCGGCACAAGATAACGAGAATAACTCCCAACATGACGACTCTATCTTTCAAATCCTGGAAATTCTCATAAGCAGCCTGAACAACAACCCAAATACTCCCCCTGAAACAAAACAAATAATAAACCTCTTGTTCCAACTTGTGAAACGTCTCTCAAAACAAAATGGCAGCACACCGTGAAGACCTTCACACCAATCTGGCAGCATGGAACGCCAACGGCGGTCTGAAGTATAAAATCCCCGAAATGTCCGCCTTCATAGCAGAGCACAAACTCACCATCATCTCTCTTTCTGAAACTCACCTCATCCCCACAGACAAATTCAGCGTTCCTGGTTTTTCAGCTATCCGAGAGGACAACCCCAACAACCACCGACATGGCGTTGTCCTCATGCTAATTTCCAACAAGCTCGTCTATGATCAAGTTCCACTCTCACAAAGCCCGAATCTGGAGACCATTGGCGTAGACATTAACACTGCTCGAGGAAAGCTACGAGTCATTTCTGCATACGCCACACCGAGAAGCCCCTTCATTCCTGCTGACGTGTTCCCGATATTTGATTCTGAAATTCCCACCATTCTGATGGGAGACCTCAACTGCAAACACCCTTCCTGGAACTCCATCAAAGCCAACGCTCGGGGAAAGAAGCTTCTAAAACTATCTCTCGAAACTAACATCATGGTTGCAGGCCCATCAGAACCCACCCACTTCGTCGGAGGTAGAGGTGACGTGCTGGACATAGCACTAACTAAAAATATCAAGCGACTCTTTGAAATAACAAGTATCACCGCTCTGTCATCCGACCACCTCCCCATTCTAGTCGAGTTGTCTGACTACCACGTAGAAATCCCTCCCAAACTCATGAACGACTATTCTAAAGCCAACTGGGATAGATACAGAACTCTCATGGACGAACTCTTACCAGACATCTCCGTTCCCATCAACTCCACGGTAGAGCTCGAGGAAGCCACGTCCAGGCTATCAAGTGCCATAATTGAAGCCACCAAAGGCAGTATCCCAGAGAAAATGGTGAAAACTTCCCACCTGATGAACCTACCCCCGCACATCCTGAAATCTATCCAACTTAAGAACTCCGTGCGTAAAGAGTGCCAGAAATACAGAACCGCATCCCTATCAACTCGATACAACAGAATCTGTAGAGCCCTCAGAGAAGAGATAAGAACATTCAGGCAGGCCACCTGGGACGCCAGCGTTGCCAGACTAAACTTCAAAGACAAGACAATCTGGAAAATGGCCCGAAACCTTCAGAGGAAGCCAGAACCGGATCCACCGCTACAGGGAAGGAATGCTCTTGTCTGCAAACCAGTAGACAAAGCCAATGCTCTAGCTGATGAGATCGAAACCTCATTTACTCCCAACCCACACAATGACTTTTCAATGGATTTCAATAGGGACACGTAAGCTCTCTTCGAACACCTAAGAAGCCGAAAAAGACCTCTGCCACCGGAAGCTCAATGCTCGATGGAAGAACTTATCGAAATAGTCAAAAAGTCCCCAAAAAACAAAGCCCCAGGACAAGACTCAATCAACCTAACCTTATTAATCCAAATGTCAAACAAAGGGGCAAACACTCTACTGACCATAATCAATTCCATCATGCTCCTTCAGCAGTGGCCCTCTATCTGGAAGACTGCCAAAGTGGTGACCTTCCTCAAACCAGGAAAACCAGCACGATTGCCCTCTTCCTATCGCCCAATTTCATTGCTACCACTCCTATCTAAATTAACAGAGAAGATCCTATTGAAAAGAATAAATGAACATATCCTTCAGAAAAAATGCCTCCCTGACGAACAATTTGGCTTTCGTTCCGATCACTCTACGGTACAGCAACTTCTCCGCTTCACGGACACGGTAACACACTCGTTCAACACGAATTGCACCACAACATCAGTTCTATTAGATATATCCAAAGCATTCGACAGAGTTTGGCATAAGGGGCTGCTCGGCAAACTCTACCACCTGAAATTTCCCGATTACCTCTGCCTGATCATACAGTCGTATCTAACTGACCGAACATTCTACATATCATTTAAGAATGCTTCCTCCACGACAAGACCCATACTAGCCGGAGTACCCCAAGGCTCTTGTCTTGGACCAGTACTTTTCAACTTGTTCACTGGAGATGTCCCACTAAACAACAGACATGTTCAACTGGCCCTTTACGCAGATGACGCCGCGCTTCTTGCTGTATCCCTACAATTCCAGCAATCCGCACTTTACCTCCAAGTCGCACTTGATAAACTGTCCAGGTGGTACACACGATGGAGGATCGAAGTGAACCCTTCCAAGACTCAGGCAATTATATTCGGAAAAGGTAAACCCCCCCAACTAACTAAACTGACTCTTCTGGGTGAAGATATTGAATGGCTCCCCTCAGTTGAATATCTGGGCCTCACCCTTGACAGGAAGCTTAACTTCAATCAACATATCACGAACACCATCAACAAAACCTTTGGCAAACTCTTTTCACTTGCTCCACTGCTACGGAGCCAAGACATGAGCACCCCGTGCAAACTGACTATCTGCAAATCAATAATAATCCCCTCGCTAACTTATGCCAGCCCAATCTGGTCAGGCTGCGCATCCAAATCCTTAATCCGTAAGATTCAAATACTCCAAAACAAATGTCTAAGACTGTCTTTACATGCCCATCGTAGAACACCCATCACCCTACTTCACGAAGCTGGGGGAATAGCCATGGTGGCCGACCTCTTTGAACAGAAGGCGACCAAATTCTACTCCACTCTGCAGAACAATAACAATCCCCTAATTTCGCAACTTTCTCTCATTTCTGTCTCACCTTGGGACAAGTACAAAAGACCGATCTCATCATTGACGTTACCGCTCTGAATTTGAAATCGACTTTCAAGTCGACTAACTCCACCCACCATACCTATCCTCAGAAGCAGTGACGGTACTAGTACTCCTAGCTCCGGCGAAGAGACCCTCTGGCTCACTGCTCATCCTTTATCTCCAAAACACCAACATTCTTATTATTTCTCACACTCGGAAACTCTTCTGGTTTCAAATTCTGTTGGAATTAGTGACCGAAAGGTCGGAATTTCCGAATGAGACGGGGGGTATGATTGAGGCCTTCGGCCTCAATATCTCCCCGGCGCCCACGTATCATTTATATCATTATTTTTTGTCGCCATTCACACATTCGAGTGCTCGCTGCGATCGTAGCAACATCGTTGAAAGTGCTCTGTGCGTTCAGTTTTATACAGTGTAAATTTTTCGAAGTTTAAGTGATTATTAAAACTCTTTTAGTGAAGTGAGTGAGGCTTACCAGCGTGCTAGCTTGGCTAGCCACGCGTTATAACCCGACTTCGCAACACAACAATGAACAACCCGGCAATGGACACGGAAACGATTACGGTAAATGATACAAATAACTCGAAGGATCAGATATCTGATAATATATATATATATATATATTTTTATATTGGGTTTAACGACGCACTGTGATGACAGTGAAGTCTATTGGCGTCGGATGGATGATCAATGGGGTGATGGGATGATGAGATGAAAGTTTCCTGGTTAATGGGAAGGATAGTGGGAAGGAAGCGGTCGTGGCCGACTTATTGTGGGAGCCATCCCGGCATTAGCCTAGATAGACTACAGAGGGAAACCACGAAAAACCCCTGTAAAGATGGTCGGCGGCGGGGATCGAACTGGGTCCGAAGTTCCCGTCGCCTACCAGATCACAAGAAGCGAGCGTGCTAACCACTGCGCTAAATGTGCTGGTGTGATAATATTAGTAAAGTGTTGGTCAACACATATTGTGATATGAACCAGGCAAACATTCCAAGGAAGAACATTCTTTATTCAAGTAACAATGAACAATCATTACCTAGCTATCACACTGTTGATATGCCATACAAATCCACTTTGGGTATGAGGCCAAAGCGAAAACGTCCGATCGCAAACAACAATTCAATGCGTCATGTAGGTAGCTTCCAACAAGATTTGGACAGTGAAGGCTATAAAATGCCCAAAAAGTTCGATAAAATGACAAATAATATTATTAATTATCCCTACCTGACCCCAAGTGAGATCAAACTAAGTAACCAATACGCCAGACTAGAGAACAACCATCTTCAAGATGAAGAATATGTCTCGTCTGATCAGGGAAGCAGGAGAATGAACACGTCACCACCGAGAGGTTGGTCACGTACACCATCGCAGAAACCACCTTACTATCACTCCCCAGAGAGCGCTGACGTCGCATTTAACAATGCGTTTCAAATAAGCAACTCTCAGCGCTCAAACCAGGACTCGACCACAGAATTTTCGGAGACTGGCAATAGCCAGATACCATCCCATGCCTTAACAGAGACCGGAAGGGACTCCAGGTCTCTCGTCCCTCACCCGAGGGATCCGAGACTCAGAATCGACTCCAAGGCTCAGCAGACCCGAGCAACAGACTCGGAACAAGTGGCATCTACTTCCACTGACAAAATGGCTTCCACCTCAGGCAAGACGGATGCACCTCAACCCTTGAAGCGTCTTCCACCCATTGTAGTTGATGGAATTAATAACTCGCAGGAATTTCTGGGAAGAATACAAAAACTCCTCAAAGCAGAATATAGAACTTTCTATTCCAACGAAATCTTCAAAGACTACTGCACCACGCATGAAGATTTCAATAATCTTTGTGGAGCACTAAAAGAAGGAACATATCGATTCCATACATGGGCCCCAGAGAAACCAACCGACAAGAAGTACGTCCTCCGAGGACTTCCCCCCTCGATTGACCCTGAATTTATAAAGGAGGAAATAGAGAATCAGGGATTTGCAATCAAGAAAGTGAGCCAAATCAAGGCAAGGACAACGGAAAAAACACCCTCGGCATTATTCATCATAACATTGGAGAAATCGGAAAAGTCAAAAGATATAAAAGCACTCTGTCACGTTGGCTCCCTCAGAGTCACGGTTGAACCGTACAAAAGTGATCAGAAAGTGATAATATGTTACAATTGCAACCATTACCACCACACAGCTATATACTGTATCCATCCACCTCGATGTTTTAAGTGCGCAGGACCACACCCAGGTCGCCTATGCACCAAAGACAAATCATTACCATGCACATGCTGCAACTGTGGAGGGGATCACCCGGCAGGATGGCACCGATGCCCATCACTTCTCGACATAATCGAAGGACAGGAAGAAGTGAGGCAGAAGAAACTTAACCAGTCTGTGCGAGTGAAGACAAGGGAGAGAAACAGTGCTCCTGCGCATCCTCGACAGAACATCCCCAAAGCCTATTTCAATCCTTACTCTTACGCCCAAGCCACTAGAAGCCAAAATTCACAACCCGAACCCTCCTTGCAGCAATTCTCGGAACCACATCAACAGAGCTATCAAAACAATCAATCCCAGCACCAACAGCAAGCCGGTGACTGTCCCCAACCAAGGCCAAGCACCAGTCCATTCACCAGCCAAGAAGAACCGGTGTTCCAAATATTAGATATCCTAATCTCCGACCTGAATAGAAACCCCAATACTCCCCCTGAAACCAAACAAATTATCTCCCTCCTATTCTAGTGAAGCGACTCGCCCAGAAAAATGGCAGCACACCCTAGACGATCTCTGAAAACGAATCTTGCAGCCTGGAACGCGAATGGCGGACTAAAGGCGAAAATTCCCGAACTAACCACCTTCATCACAGACCATCAAATAACAATACTGTCCCTCCAAGAAACAAGATTGATTCCTACCGACAAATATTCCTTCCCCGGATTCACGGTTATGAGAGAAGATAACCTCAACAACCACAGGTACGGAGGAGTCCTCATCCTGGTTAACAACAGGATAGGCTTCGAACAAATTCCACTCCCACAAACCCCCAACCTCGAGACCGTCGGCATCGAAATAACAACAGTAAGAGGTAAGCTCCGCATCATCTCCGCCTATGCCCCACCAAGACAACCATTCATTCCTGCAGACCTGACATCCGTCCTCCAGTCAGACACCCCCACCATCCTAATGGGTGACCTCAATTGTAAGCATCCCTCATGGAATTCGAGAAAAGCCAACACCCGAGGAAAGAAGCTTCTCAAGCTATCCATATAAGAAGATTTCCTTGTCGCTGGTCCAACTGAATTTACCCACTATGCCGGAGACAGGGGTGATGTCCTCGACATAGCGCTATTCAGAAATGTGAATAGACTTTACGACATCTCCACAATTACTGCCCTGTCGTCATCTAGAGAACATTTCCCTATAATTGAACTAACAAATCAGTTCGATTTACTTCAAAAAACATCGAATTTAACCCAAAAATCTGTTGAAGATTATCAGGCAAACAGAAACGAAGGCAAGGCATCGCCAAAACCTCTATTACGTCACGCTGTTGTCAACACGCCACATGATGAGTATACGTCATCTGGAAACTTTCCACTACGTCAGGTGGTCTCGATCTCTAAACCACTTTGAGAAGTTCACGGACCGCCGCTAGGTCGCGCCAACACACAAAATGCAGTATCATTTCAAATGCAGTACTCCCGGTACTATGATCCTTCATCCTGTCGGGTCCTTTGGGAATTTTGGTGTGGACCTTTTGGTGGATCCCCTGAGGAGTTTTGGTGTGGACCTTTCAAGAGCAGTGATCACTGAGGTGGTAAAGTGTGTGATATGCGTGTCGACATTATCTTCTGTGTTGATGATCCGGTTTCGAGTAGCTCATCGAGTGTAGTTTGATATGTAGTCCAGTCTGTCTTGTCTGTGTTCAGCCTTGATGGTATTGTGTTCAACTATGCTTCCGTCCCATAGCCTATGAGAACTGGGTTGTGGTCTGACGACAGCTCGGCGATGACTTCCAGCGTGAGCTGTTTCACTGTGTTGTTGTGAAGGACGATGTCCAATACATCTGGTATGTGGGCGGCATTGTGGCTGTAGTATGTTGGTGTGCTGGGTCTGATGTTGGTGTATGTGTTGCTTCTGATGCAGTGGCTTCTCAGTAGACTGTCGTCGGTATTGGTTGCTCTCGAGTTCCAATCCGGGTGCTTGCTGTTCAAGTCTCCTGCTAAGATGGTCGGTATCGGATCGCTGAAGAGTAGATCGATATCTCCAGTGTCGAATTTTGCTCCCGGTCGTTCGTATGCCGCTATTAGTCTCAGCTCACCCTGGTCTGTGTTGATGACTATCCCGTTTGCCTCTATTGATGATAGTGCGGGTATGGTGACTTCGTGGTGTGAAATTTGTCTGTTGACTATGATAGCAGTGCCGCCTCCTTTGGTTGGTCGGTCGTGTCTGTAGACATCGTGATTTGGAAGTTTGAACTTGTTTGTGGCTTGAAGATGTGTTTCGCAGATGAGTGCAATGCTCGCTTGGTGGTATTTCATTGTCTCGATTAATTCTGTTTTCGCCTGGCGTATGCCGTAGTATGCGTCCAGTAGATTATATTAATTAATGTTGGTCTATTAGACATACTGGGGGGTAGTTGGCTGGTATTGGTTGGCCACTTGTTGTTGCTGGCTTGATATTTGTTGTACCAGGAACAGTGGCATGACATGAGACATGATGACATGTACTCTATTCTCCTCATTGGTATTGAGCAGAGCATGCATTAGATTATTGGCCCAGGCATTGGCGGCTTCGAAGATGTTCTGTTTGTGTAGCTGTTGTGGTGGTTGTGTCATATGGGAGCCTGATCGCGGAGCGGTCTCTGTGCCCCTTCCAGATTGGCTGCACCACTCTGCTGTCTTAGTCTTGGCTCCGGTCTTTGTCTGGGGTCCCTGTTCTGGGTTTGTGGTTGCTTGACGTTGGTTTGAGCTGGTTCGTCTTCAATTTCGATGACAGCGTCATTGCGTCTGCTGGGCTGTTGTCGTTGCTGTTGTTCGGGCATCTCCAGCCTTTGTTTCGGAGCACGTAGAGGTCTTGATGGCTGTCTGTATATGTTGTATTCTGGGTTGTAGTTCGGCAGCTGTGTGCTTCTTGGCGGTGGGTTTGGCATCGTTGGCCCTGCCTCCCTGTTCACTCCTGGTGTGTTGTTGTTGTTGGGCAGCGCCGGATATTGGTTCGCGTTCAGACGTTCAGTTGCTGGTGCCTGTCCCGCATTGTTGTTAATCCTCCACGCATTGCTCTGTGGTGGAGGTGCTGGGACGAATCTCGTCTCTGGTCTTGCCGTTGTCGGTGTGGGACGTTCTCTGATTGGTCCTTTTCTCTTGATGCCATTTAGGCTTTCCTTAGCTGCGAGGTAGACAGCGCAGCCTCGGTAGCTGGCCGGGTGGCTGTGTTTTTCAAGTTGTGCTTAACACAGTTGAAGCAGGTGGCTGGCGTGTCTAGGCTTAGAGCACGTTCTTGAGTCGTGCTGCTTGCCACGCTTCACGCAGTTCGGTTGGTTAGTGCACTGCTGCGCTCGGTGGTTGAACCGCAAGCACCTGAAGCATTGGGCTGGACCTGCTGGGTTTCTGTACGGCTCGACTGTCACAATGCAGTAGCAGAGCCTGTCCATGCTTCTAAGTGCCTCCACGGAGTCTCGTTCGACGTGTGCGAGGAAGTATGGCATCGCTCTTTTGCCTGGCAAGAACGATATTAGGTGGTTCACTTGAGTGGCTTCCACTCCTTTGACTCTCAATGCTTCCTTGATGTCTTGTGTCGATATTGACGGGGCTAAGTTGTATGGGCTTGCTGCAGCGTGCCTCGATGAGTTTGGCGTGCTTGATGAAGTCTGGGATATCCCTTATTGTTATAGGCGGCGGGATACTTGCTCTGGTCTTTTTTGGTTCGATGGTTTCCGTCTCTTGTCTTCCTTGCTCTCCCTCCGTCTCGTGGTTGGACAGTACATCGAAGTTGTTTGATGTATCAACGTTATAAGTGTTTCTGTCTGTACTTTCTTCTTGTTGGTCTGCTGTTTCCTTGTCTGTTTCCGTGGTGTTCTTTTTGGTGCTCTTCTTTCTCTTCTTCCATTTCTTGGCTTCCTTGGCTGTGCCACCTTTCAGGAACGAAGTCGATTTTACTGAGGCGCGTTCGTCAGCGCTGGACGGTCCTGAGGAGTATAACTCTTCGTCTCCAGAGGACATAGCATCGCTTGAGATGATTCCTGATGAATCTGAGTGATATGCGGGCTCCGCTTTTATAAATGATACGAGCGCAGCGAGTAGAGGAAGCAAATAAGGCTACATGCTCGCATACGCTTTGAAACTTCCGGCCTTTCGGCCACTAGTTTCTCAGGGATGACCTGCAGGAAGAGTTGGTTGAGTTTTGAGCGAAGGGGAAGCTCTTTTCTCGCCTAGGAGGACCTCTACCGCTTTCGCGGTTTCGGTTTCACTGGGCATAGAGATGCTATTGGTCTTTGATAGCGATCCCAGGGGGAGACGGCTATTTTGCTGTGGATGGCGATTGTTGGATTCGGGTTTTCCGAAAGGGAGCTGAAGAATTGTCCAGATACGGATTGGATGGAATCTGTCGGTGACCAGAGGAGTTTTGCTGATGGAATGAAGGTTTACGACTTTCACAATGAAGGGAGCACTGAGAGCCACTCGGAGACATTTGTTCTGCAGGATCTGGAGTCTGTTGATCCACTGTGAGGAGCACCCCGACCAGATTGGACATGCGTATGTGAAAGTGGGAATAAGGTCCAGAGTAACACCCAGATATTTCACCGTTATGTTCCATGGTATCTCCTGGTTATGGAGTTTCAGACGTCCGACATTGATGTTTCTCCCTTTGCTGAATACTATAGTCCGGGTTTTGGCAGGAGTTATTATTATTTATTATTTATTAACAACAGAATACATGTATCCCACAAGTGCAATATGATATATAAAATGATATAAAATTAAATTCGACACAAGATATCACAGGAAAAAAAAAAAAAAAAAAAAAAAAAAAACACTATCAATACTAAATAAGAAAAACAATAAAGGATAGATTAACGTAGGGTAACAATACAAAATGAAAACAGAAAGAAGAAGACAAAGGAAGAAAGGCAAAGGAAGAATGAAGACTACAAGTTAGGCTAAGCATTTGGAGATGAATTACTATGAAAAATACGTTTTAGTTTTGTCAGTGAATCTGAGTAGGGGTCATAATTTGGAAAAGTTACAGCGAAGCGGTTAAATGTATGCATGACTCGGTTCATGATTGCATGTGTGAACAGGTTAATCCGACTTTTGAGTGTTTGAAACAGTTGTTGTTGACGTGTAACGCGCGGGGGAACAAAAAAGTTGATTTTGTTGATAAGTTGGGGACAATCAATTACATTGTTGAGAAGTTTGTGGAGAAAACACAGGTCAGACAGCTCCCTGCGTCTCGTGAGTAAAGGCACTTTCAGTTCTGCGCACGTAATGCTATAGTTCGCCGAACGGTATTCTTTATCTGTCTTGAGGCACATCCACTTGACGAATCTCTGCTGAATCCTCTCAGTAGCAGCACTAAGTGTTTTGTGGTGGGGATTCCAGATGACCGAAGCGTATTCAATAAGGGGACGAATTGTAGAAAGGTAGAGAAGTTTATTAGTGCGAGCAGAGAAATACTTCAGGCAATTTCGCTTTAGGAAACCCAACATTTTGAACGCTTTTGCATTTGACGAGTTGATATGCTGTTTGAATGAGAGCTCACTGTTGAATATGACTCCAAGGTCCCGAATCGACTTGACGCTTTCGAGAGGCTCGCTATTGGAAGAGTAGGTGAAAGACACGTTTGACTTCTTCAGTGAAAACGATATACTTTTGCACTTGGTTGAATTTAACTTCAACTGCCATGTATCACACCAGACGTTGAGCGCAACAACATCTTCTTGAAGCCGCTCACAATCACTCAATGACTTGATTGGCATATACAATTTGAGGTCGTCGGCATATAATAAACACTGCGAGTTGGTGATACTATGTGTAATGCTATTGACGTACAGTACAAACATGAGAGGACCAAGAACTGACCCCTGCGGAACTCCGGATGTGACCTCGACCGGTTTGGAAAGATGACCACAGAGTGCGATACGCTGACTACGGCCGGACAGGTAGCTATGCAGTAGGTCGTGAAGGGGGCCAACTATACCGAACGATTTTATTGAGTGGAGAAGTAAATGATGATTAACGCTGTCGAACGCTTTCGAGAAGTCTGTGTAGATTGCGTCGATCTGTGTTGAGTTGTTAAGATGACTGGCCAGATCATCGGAGTATACAGCAAGGTTGGTCACAGTGGATCTCCCAGGGAGAAATCCGTGCTGATCACGAGATATCAAGTTTTTACACTGGCTATAGATGTGACGGTGAACGAAGCCCTCAAACACTTTCGAAAATATTGGTAAAAGCGATATGGGGCGGTAGTTAGTGACATCACTTCTATTTCCACTCTTCAGAACTGGGGTGACATATGCGAGCTTCCACCTGTCAGGGAATGAGCCGTCAGACAGGAAACGGTTGAATATAATAGAGAGTGGTTTGGCGAGAGGTCTGGCACAGCGTTTGATGAAAGTGACAGGTATACAGTCCGGGCCGGGAGACTTACTATTGGTTAGTGCGAGAAGCCTGGAGTAGACATCCGTCTCGGAGATCACTAACGGTGATATGGCGTTTGTGCAAAGTGAGGGTAATTCAGGTAATTTGCTTGGGACTGGAGACTTCGTGAACACTGACTCGAAGAATGTTGAGAACATGTCACACGCTGATGTAGTGCTATCAGATGTGACGTCATTCAAACGCACTTCTGTGGGAATCCTAGAGCGTTTCGTTTTGTCGCTGATGAAGCGCCACAATAGCTTCGGGTCCTCGCTAACTTCTGTTTCAATTTTCCTCAAATGATTTTGCCATTTTTTTCTTTGCATTTTTTTTGAAGGCTGATCTTTTAACTTGGAATTCAACGAGGTTACAGCCTAGGGAGTTTCGCTTCCATCGGCGATGGGCTCGGTTCTTCTCATTCAGCAAACTTATCAATTCATCGTCGTACCACAGAGGGTATTTTAATGGATTAACTGAAATTTTCGGTACGTGATCTTCAATTATTTGAGACGTCAATTCATAAAATTTGTCACACGCTTCATTTGATGTGGATGACTCCGATAACGTTTGCCAAGGAGCTGCCGTTATTGCTTGTACAATTAACTTGATGTCAGCTTTCTTCCAGTTTAAAAGCTGACGTTTTGGGGGCTTCAAATAAGGCATTGGGTCAGGCAAATGGATGTTGCAAGACAAAGCAACGTGATCTGACTCAACAGCAGGCGAGTCCACTGTGTTTGTATGAATGTGTATGTCTGGGCTATTAGCGAAAACCAGATCAAGCGTGTGATTGTTACACGTTGCGAATGAGTTGAATTGGTGGAGTGAGAACTCGTCAATTGTTTGAAGGAAAGATGTCACTGTTTCCGAGTTAGAGCCGCTGTGTATGCGTGGCTCAAGTGCTTCAAAAGATGTGTTAGATTTAGGCCAGCTGATTTGGGGTAAATTAAAATCCCCACATAAGACAATGTGATCGGAAATGTTGGCAACCTGTTGAACCAGTGCAAGCGAGCAGTGGAGAGCATCAATATCGGCACATGTCACGGGCGCAGGTGGCAGATAGGCACAACCAAGAAAAAGTGACGGACTGTTGGCAGTCTGTTTCGCCGTCGAGCCTTCAATTTGGCACCATACTATTTCACACGGCGGAGTTTCAAAGTCCATTCGGCGAGTGGAATTAAGTTTATTCGATACAGCAATTAAAACGCCCCCACCACGTTTGAAGTTCGGTCCGGATTGTGCTCTATCAGCGCGATGAATGAAGTAGCTGTCATTGAGTATTTCAGCCTCAAATATACCTCGATGAAGCCAGGTCTCTGTGAGGCACACTACGTCGAACTCGGTGTTATCAGCAAAATAGGTGTTTAGCTCAGTGAGGCTGTTAGCAATGCTTCTAGTGTTCATGTAATACATATTGACTGAAGGGCCTGGGTTCAAAGCTACATCACCAGACATGGCAATGAGTAGCAAAGCGAGCCGAAGTCCAAGTGGTGGCAAACATAGGAGGCGGGTGAGGTGGCAGCGACGCCTTGTTCGGTGCAGGTGTCCATGTGTAGCACGCGGCACTTGCACCGCAGTGCAACCGTTCAGTTTCCGAGCCCACTCACCAATACAATACGCAAAACACGAAAAATTGAATTTACCACTTTTAACAGAACAATCCGGCAGAAAAGATACTTTGGAATCACAGTTGTCACTCAGTGTCCCCGAATGGACGAGATTAATTTTGAAAACAATGAGTGTTAAAGAAGAAAACACAATAAAAACACGGAGCAATGGGGAAGCGCGTGATTGAAGAACTGCCATCTTAGTCTATCTTCCAATCATCTCATGATCCCAGCATCTTCTTGGAGCTCCTCAATTGACGCAGCGGTTGCAGGATGGAATAACTATTCGCGATATTATCTCTTCTGCCCGATTGAGAAGCTGTACACAAGATGTAAGACAGAATACTTGTGATATCTTGACGAGATCAGTGTTGGCTGTTTCGTGGATCTGTCATCGTTTGTGTGAGCTGACCTGATTGAGAAGCGTTCATAGCTTCTGAATTCATTAGTCAAATGATTGCTTATGTTGTTTAAAACGACCTTGATTCTTCAAAAACGGCCTCTTGGCTAACAGTTTGATTTTCATCAGGCTCTGATCTTCATTTAATTCGTGTACACAATTGAAATCCAATAAGCTGTGATTTTCTGAATTTTCCTTATCTTCCGAAATATAAACTATTTTAAATACCTGATTTATGCTTACTATCAAAGTCAAAAATGAAGATTTATATCTCAGTGTCTTGAAGATTGTATAAGGATCACTTACGTACACGCCTCAAAATACTCAGGTACTTCATTCTGTAGAAAATCGATTTTGAAACAGGACCAGGCTTCACAAGTCTCTTCTCAGTTCCAAGGTCTACTAGATTAAATTATTTAATTATTTATATTAAGTTATGTCTATCCGCCACTCCGTGTACCAGCTTGCGAGTGCGTCTAGGGCTTCCTGGAGGTGGATCACTGACTGTTCCGGCTTTCTCGATACTGCTAACAGAGCTGCGTCGTCGGCGTACAGGGCAAGTTTTGTGTGTTTGAGGGAATTCGGGATGTCAGAGGTGATAAGATTGAACAGTACTGGCCCCAGACAAGAACCTTATGGGACGCCGGCTAGTATTGGTCTCACGGATGACTTTGCCTCTCTGTAAGATACATAGAAGTATCGCCCGGATAGATAGGATTGAATAGTCAGACAGAGATAGTGTGGAAACTTCAGAGAGAGCAGTTTCTTAAGGAGGCCCTCATGCCACACTCGGTCGAACGCCTTCGAGATGTCCAGAAGCACGGCGCTTGTGTGACATTTCTTATTCCATGAGTTCGTGATTGTGTCGGTCACTCGGAGGAGTTGGTGGACTGTTGAATGTCCGGAGCGGAAACCATATTGCTCGTGTGGTAGGCAATTGTTCTCGCTGATGTGTCTGTTCATGCGGGCGAGAATGACTTTCTCCGCTATCTTCGAGATGGAGGAGAGCAATGATATCGGTCGGTGGGAGGAGGGAAGGCGTGCAGGTTTGTTCGGCTTCAGGAAAGTGGCAACCTTGGCGTTTTTCCAGCTGCTCGGCCAGTGTTGGAGGGTAATTATGGAGTTGATTATCAGCAGGAGGAAGCGAGCTGCCGTCATTGGTGGTTGAATGATCAGAGTGAGGTTGACCCGATCTTCTCCAGGTTCTTTCCGAGCTGGAGTCTTCTTGACGATCCTTGCAAGTTCTGCCAAGCTACACGCAGCGTCTTGAGGATGAGGCTGGTTAGCGGCTCGAATGGTTCGGTACCGGTTGATTGTCCAAGTGTCCAATCCTTGTGATGTAGGAGTGTGTGGATTCGGAGTGAAGGAAGTTTCTATTTCGTCAGCCAGCACATTAGCTTTGCCCTCGGAAGAGCAAGCGATGTGGGTCCGTCCTTGCAATGGTGGATTCGGCTCCGGCTTTCTTTGAAGAGCTATTGACATTTTCCAGATCGAGTTGTCTTGCCTGTTGAGATGTTTAACAGCGTCATCCCATGTTTTCTGCCTGTGTTCCATTATGTCTGTCTTCACCTTCCGACATTTTTTATTAACGTCCGACTTCAGCTCTGGCGTCCTGTATTTTTGATATAGGGTGCGAGCCCTGTTCTTAATTTTGATCAGCCCAAGTAATGCCGGGGTGAGCGAGTTTAGGTGAGGTCTGGATTTGGTTTCAGCTGGTATACTGTATTCACTGGCTTCTGTGATGAGTGAGGTGAGGGTGGTTGTCGCTTCTTCAAGCTCTTCGGCTGTGTCCAGCACTCTCGGTGAGCCCTCTAATCTTTCTTCAATCAGTTTTCTGTACAGTTTCCAGTCGGCTTTTCTGTAGTTCAGCCTAGTGGTTGGCGGGTTGGGAACATATCACCGTTATCAATTTCACCGTTATTAGATTCATATTCGTGTCAACAGCAGGTTCCGGCCTTTTACACCGGAGCCTGTGTTTCAATATATTGCTTTATTTTCGTTGTTATAGATATTTTCTCACGACCGGCGCAAAATAACCACGTCGTTGACGCGCCGTAAAACCCGTATATTCATCCATTCAATTCGTTCCTAATACAGACCTTAAAAACGCATTTAAACAACGGTTGAAGTCCTCTTGGCAAGAGTCATGGAATAGAGTATCAAATAATAAATTGAGATCTATCAAAACGTCAATTGAGCCATGGCACTCTTCGTCTAGAAGTGTTAGACGGGAGGAAGTTGATGTCACAAGAGTACGAATAGGACACAGCATACTTACTCACGGATTCCTGCTGCGGGGTGAGGACCCTCCAGAGTGCGAGGAGTGTATCGAGCAGCTCTCTGTTCGCCACCTCCTGGTTGAATGTGACGGGTTCCGGGATCTGCGCCGGCGCCTGCGTATGCCAGAGGACCTGTCGCTGATCCTGGGTGATGACCAGAGGGCTGTCGATCGCCTATTGGTTTTCCTGAAAGAAACTGGTGTTTTTAATCTGTTGTAATTCTGTCCACTGATCTCACATGTTGTCTACAATAGCTATAAGTATTACTAGGAATTGATGTTTACCATTAGACTTGTAAGTTATTGGATTTGTTATTTAGTATTTAACGTGTGTGTATGGCCATTTACACCATACACACACATGTTATCAGTTATATAGTATCGTTAGCTAGTGTTAGTTAGTAAGGTAGTTGGGTTCCGGCTTCTACACCGGAACCTGTGTTTTGATGTGTAATTATTCATATGTCGGTTATATTAGTTAACGATCTCATTGTAAGTTTGTTACTGTTGTTATTTGTTGTTAGTTAGTGAGTGTTAGTTATTCTTGTTCAAGACGAGGCAGTCTCCGGCCTTCTACACCGGAGCATCTGTTTTGATAAGCTTCTGTGATTATTTCATCCGTATTCCCGTTATGTTCATCAGAAAGTAGATATGTAAAATTCTTGTTTTAAATCAAATTTTCACAAGGCGCAAAATAACCTCGTCGTTGACGCGCCTCTAAACTCCAATATTCATTCATTACTTGAATGATTTTTTGAGAGGGATGAATTTGTGGTGGATAAGATCGATCGTGTGTTTTATTGGGTGAGACCATGTTGTTTTCCTCAAACAGTTGTCGCGAGTTGCAGAGGGGATTGAGGGGAAGTCGAGGTGAGCGACCCGGTTGCGTGAGCTGTATGAAGCCAGCTGTTGCTCCCTTGTCGCTCGTTGGTAGGGGGAGGGGAGGGGAAGTTGTTTTGATGGAGACTGGGTTAGTGGATGGCCTTGCGGCCACTGACCCTGTGCCTGGCATTGCATGGCTATTGAATATTGAGTTTGTTGAAATCTCATGAAATAGTGGTTGATGTTATACGGCTTGAAAGGCAGTCAACATTTACCACTGAAAATTAGAGCTATTGCATCGATAATAATTGTTTGATGACATCAGTGATATGGAAAAATTATTTAATTCGATGTGATTGAGAGTGCCGGTGATTCAAATGATAGTGATGTTATTTCAGACCTGAGAGAGCTGAGTATGATTTGATTTTGAAGTGTGATGGCGAGAATGAGTGATATTGAAGTAATTAATAATGAAGGATGAATGAAGTCGATGATATTCTATGCTATAGAGTAATTCTCTGTGAGGGAGGGATAACACTTCAAGCCCAGAGGTGGTATTCTTATTGTTATTGAGAAAAGAATAGTCACGGAGGTTTTGTGTTGAAGATAAAATTAAAGCTAGCTACTTTCCAGTTGGTATAAGTGCTAATAAAATCGTAATTCCATAATGAGAGATATTTAGGTAGTTTATAATGAGTATAGACAATGAGTTTTTATTCTAGAGAGTGATTATGATGATATTCGAACGATGATGATATATAGTAGTCAATTTCTCGCTACTGGAGATAATTGCGTTTATGATGAGTATAGACAATGAGTTTTTATTCTAGAGAGTGATTATGATGATATTCGAACGATGATGATATATAATAGTCAATTTCTCGCTACTGGAGATAATTGCGTTTATGATGAGTATAGACAATGAGTTTTTATTCTAGAGAGTGATTATGATGATATTCGAACGATGATGATATATAATAGTCAATTTCTCGCTACTGGAGATAATTGCGTTTATGATGAGTATAGACAATGAGTTTTTATTCTAGAGAGTGATTATAATGATATTCGAACGATGATGATATATAGTAGTCAATTTCTTGCTACTGGAGATAATTGCTAATGTAAACGTGAGTTATGACTAAGGTTATTTTTTATGGTATGACATGGAAGTCATGTTTTTTATTATTTCATAAGAGTAATATAAGTGCTAATAATAGGCTATATAAGAGTAATATGAGTGCTAATAATAGGCTATGTACAAGATCGATAGTCATCTGAGCCATGAAGAAACAGGCTGTGTCAGATGAGCTTATTTGTACATTTAGAAGTCAAGATATGTACAATGTTTTTAGCTCGGGTTCCAGTGCACCCGAGCTCGCATTGTCAACATGACGGCGGGTGTCGGCCGATCACGTGATGTTGCGCCGTAGCAAGGGCAAGGCCGAGTGGAGGGGGGAGTGAAAGTGTGTGTTCAGAGCCGGCTGGCGTGTTAAGTTATTCATGGAATGTTGTTTACGTTAACACGGCCAGCAGCGTAATGTTGCCTCGCCTAAGATGAGGAAGGCGGAGGCGTGGGAGAGAGAAAGAGAGAGTTTGCTTGAGGAGCATTTCTGACCTGCGTTAGTCCCTTGAAGAGCGACTAGCGATGTAATTTATTCATGGAATGTTGTTTTCGTCAGCAGAGCGTTCTAAAGTGTTTGTCGCCGCTTATTGCGTGGGCGGCTGATGCGGGTCGAGTGTAGAGGCCTGCGATATTTATCATGAGGCATGATGGGAGTTATCGGCAGGGAGGAAAGGTGTCGGTCGTCCGACGTCGCTAGGTTCGTGAAGAAACTGATCGAGAGCGACTGTAGGTGGTCCCTGATGTAGGGGATGCGGGTTGCGTCGTGTAGGTCTTTAACACGCGTCATGCGAGGCGCGTGCAGAGAAAGTCGGAGTGCCTTGTTTTGTAGGACTTGCATTTTATTTAAGAAAGAATAACAGCAACCTGCCCAGATAGGTGCCGCATAGGTCAGTGTGGGAATTAGAATGGCTGTGATTAAGGTTAATTTTGATTGAGGTGGGATGAGCGGAGGAGGGGGCAAAGCCTGGCGAAGCGAGCGTTCGCTTTTTGACACTGAAGAGTAGTGTGTAATTTCCAGGAGAGGGTTTTATCCAGGGTCAGCCCTAGATATTTGATCGAGGGCGACATTGGTATGTCCACACCGTGTGGGCGGAGAGTGATAGCTGGCAGTGCACGGTGCTTGCTGAACACAATGGCCTGGGTTTTTCTCGGATTAATTTCAATTCGCCACTTGGCGTACCACGCTGCGACGGCGTCGAGGGCGTCTTGCAGGTAGAGGACTGCAAGTCCCCTGCTCATTGATTGGGATGAGATGGCGGCGTCGTCAGCGTAGAGCGAGATTGTGGTGTAGGGGAATGTGGTGGGGATGTCGGCCGTGTACAGATTGAACAGGGCAGGGCCGACGCAGCTACCTTGTGGTACGCCTGCGCGAACTGGCCTGATAGTGGAGGCGGCGTCGTTATTATAGACGTAGAATTGACGGTCCGAAAGATAGGAAGAAATAAGGGTGATGAGGTCGGTGGGGAAGTTGAATTTAATTAATTTGTAGATGAGGCCTTGGTGCCAGACGCGATCGAAGGCTTTTGAGATGTCGAGGGACGCCACGGCCGTCACCTGGCGGATGTTGAAGCCCTGTGTGATGCGGTCCGTGACGTTCAGGAGTTGCTGGACCGTTGAGCGGCCGGGTCTGAAGCCATATTGCACGTCTGGAATACAGGTGTTGGCGTCGCTGTATTCCATCAGTCTGGCTAGGATCACTTTCTCTAGAAGCTTAGAGAGAGTGGTGAGGAGGGAGATGGGGCGGTAGCTGGTCGGGTCTCTCGGTGGCTTGCCCGGCTTGTGAAAAGCCAACACTTTGGCCGTCTTCCACGACGTGGGAAAATAACACAGGGTAAGGCAGGCATCAAATAGAGTGGTAATTAATCGCCCTGCCTTACGTGTCAGATTTTTCAGCGTCAGCGTCGTGATGCCGTCGCGGCCCGGCGCCTTGCCGTTTAGCATCTCTTTGAGATACCCTACTATCTCGTCGGATGTAACCTCTGTTGCCTGGCGCGCGGCGGTCGCAGGCTGGTCGATCGGGGGTGTGTCACTGGAGCTGCATGCTGGGCGCGCATCCGTCTCGTGTTGCCGGCCGAGCGGGTGTTTTCCTGTAGCGATGTCCGCTGTGCACGCAGGTACCACCGGTTGCCTACCTGCCGGGTGTCGACTGAGAAACCTGTCTACATACAGTTCAATGCCAACTGTATGTAGATTAGGCGCGTTCGGTGTGAAAGAATTCTCGAGGACGTCGGCTAGTAAGTTCACTTTGCCGGCGTCGTCGGTCACTATACTATGTGGGCCCTGCAGAGGGGTGTCAGGGGCTTTTCGTTCATTTAACACACGCGCCATGCGCCACAGGGAATTATCCTTAAAATTAATTTCACTTATTGTTTTATCCCACAGTGAGCGCCGGTGTTCCAACAGGTCTAACTTCAATTGTTTGTTAATGCTGTTGAACACACGTTTCGATTCCGGCGTGCGAAGGCGTTGCCACCGCCGCCGCGCATTGTTTTTAATGGCAACTGCCTTCGCGAGCCCTGGGGGCAAGTCGAACACGTTTGGGCGATGGGATGACGTCATAGGGCCCCCTCGAAGGATCCGGACACCTTGACGTGGTGTGGGGGCTTGCGAGGCCCCGTGATCTCCAGAGCTATCGTCGGGAGCAATTCATTTGCTCCCAGCAGGGTCACCCATGGCGATAAGGTCTGGGGTGAGGGTCCAGACCAAGTTCGGACCGTCGGTCGAGTGGGTTCCTTCTGGTGACCGGAGTGTGTGGAGGGAGTGCTGAGTTTTGCGTTTTTCTTCTCACTTCTTTCCTTCCTTTTCGTCTTCTTTCTTCTCTTCTTCTCTTACCTTCTTTCTTCATGCCGGCTCCCTCCATCTGCTTAAAACACCCATGACTGTTGACGACTCTGGCATTGTTCTGGATTTTATTGGATAATTGATTGGTCATGATTGTAATCGGGCTCGTGAATGAATTGCGTCGGTTGTAATAGCTTAATAGGAAGATTTGTATGACAATATCATCTCTGACCATTTTGTGAAAAGATCGACTGCGTTCATAAGCGTCCGGACGTAAAATTGGCACTTTCCAATCCGCCACTTGTTGAACGGGAAATCATTTACCGGCTCCACTTCATGCTACTAGCATGGAGTGGACCCGGTATTGTTTACAAGGCCCTATGCGGTAGTACCGACACTGGCGTCGGAACCGGGGGGGGCAGGGGGGGCAATGCCCCCCCCCAACTTTCGGCAAGGGGGGGCAAGAAAAAGGTCTTGCAAAAAAAATTGAAAAGAAGAGAAATAGAAAAGACGAAAAAAAGAAGGAAGAGAGAAGGAAAGAAAGAAAAAAAAAGAAAGAAAGACTAGGAAGGAAAGATGTAGACCTATTTAGTTAGATAAAATCGTACATAGATTCATATTCCACATTGCATAGACAATCAAATATCAGATGGGCACCTTCAGTTTTAGGAGAAAATTGATTTTTGCATCTAAATCTCATCTGGAACACGTTGAACCATATTAAAAAAGGTGTGATTTGAAGGAATTTGGTGTACTGTTTTGGAATGATAGCTCTGGTAAGTAGTTATCAGTTATCAGAAATCAACAAACAACCCAGCTACCGGCAGTGCTTCTTTCAGATATAAATTATTCATTACAATTTTTGTAAATTTTGTAAATTTTCAAAATTCCAACAGTCGTAACAATGACAATACAATGAAATGGAGAAAGGGAACTTCCAATAAGGGTCGTTCGGTGACTGCCAGGGGCGTCAAATTTAAGGGGCGCTATCGGCGCACATTTGTAACATTCTATCAATAATAATATGCCATAAATCGTATTCTATTTTACTTGTGCATTATTGGGTGGAGAAAATGTTATCATTCGAACAGCATTGTTATCGAAAGACATAGATTTTTCTTGGAGCATCCATTCAGCAAAACTAGCTCTTACCAGTTACCACACTAAAGAATTCATGAATTCCAGAAATTTCGTCTAATTCCCAAACCCGTAGAATCGTATTTAAAAAGATAAATTCACAAAAATTTCCCTGCGGGGCTTGGTTCCTCCCTCACTCGCATACACTTTCACTATGCGCATATAGTTTTTGGGGCTCACAATTTAGTCCTTGCCCGTGGCGCTAAAATGAGCCAGAATGACCCTGCAGTTACAATAACTATGTTTGGCAAATATCAGTTGGGCACATCTAGTTCTTCAAAACAATTAATTTTGTCATCTAAATCTTATCTGAAACACGTTAAATCGTGTTCAAAAAGGGTAGTTTAAAAAAATTCCCTGCGGGGCCAGAGGGGGTCCTTCCCCATTGCCCCCCGCGGGTCGCATGCTTCGCGTTAACTGGCCTTTGTACAACTGTTCTTATATGGCATTTTTTTTTCCAAACTGAGATCCCCCCCTCCCCATCTTGGTATTCTCAGTATTTTGTCCTTCTATCCTGAAAAATACCCAAATGTTATTGAATGTGTGGCACCCCATACTTCCTTCCTCCGCGGGTCGCAATTTTTGAGCTTGCCCCCCCCCCCCACTTTGAAAACGTTCCGACGCCCCTGAGTACCGACATGGGTTAGTTGAGTCCCCTACTCTTATGAGTAAGCCAAGTAACTGTGATTGGTTGTCCCCAAACATATGTATAATTCTGATTGTCAAAACTCTCCCTCCCCAAATATGAAAAGCCCTCCCAATGAATTAGAAAACCCCAAAAAGCGTAACCGATCGCTACTTGATGAACCCTTGACAAAAGAAGATATCAACTATGTTCAACCCACTCCCCGCTTCCTCATTGTAGAACGGGTAGATGACCAAAAGACCTTCCTTGACGTTTCAACTTTCGCCTACACGAAAGCTCTTGAGCTCTCGAAGCTCTTGTTTAGGATCTCTGGTCTGAGGTGGCGGTTGTGTAGTGTTTTCCGCTGGTGCTGCTTCTGTTTCTTGTTCTTGGGAAACTGTGGCCGGGTCGTTACGTGTGTCCGGTTGTTGCCTCCGTTGTGGGACTTGATACACCTCTAATCTCTGACGGGGTGTCTGTCGTGGTGTACGGGGGGCCCTCGGGCTCTGCCGTTGTGGCTGCTGCGTATTTCTCTGTTGTGTGTCTGGCGCTGGTTGTCTCGTCTCTCCGTTATCTACTCGTGTGCTATTGCGGTTCGGTAGGTTCGGATATTCATTTGCGTTGCTTTCGTCTCGAGTCTGGTTGTTGTTGTTATTCAGTGCCCATGCATTGTCCCGTGGTGGTGGTGCCGGGATGTATCTTGGTGCGGGTCTGATTGTGGACCGGTCTCTGATTGGTCCTTTTCTTTTAATGCCATTCAGGCTATCTTTTGCTGCGAGGTAGACTGCACAGCCTCGATAGCTAGCCGGATGTGCCGAGTTAGCTATGTTGTGGCTCACACAGTTATAGCAGGTGGCCGGGGTGTCTCTCGGCTTGTTGCACGTTCTTGAGTCGTGCTGTTTGCCGCACTTCCCGCAGTTCGGCTGATTGGTGCATTGCTGTGCTCTGTGGTTGAACCGTAGGCACCGGAAGCATTGCGCTGGTCCTGTGACGATGCAGTGACACAGTCTATTTATTTTTCGCAGAGTCTCCACGGAGTCGCGTTCAACGTGTGCGAGGAAGTAATGCATATACCTCTTTCCCGGTAAGAACGATTTAAGATGGCTCACTTGAGTAGTCTCCACTCCCAAGTCTGTTAGGGCTGACTTGACTTCGTCCGTGGGTATGGAGGTGACCAATCCCTTGATCAGGTATTTTGGAAGCCTGTCTTCTGCCAAGATATGGGTATGGTAGAAAATCCCTTTGTCTCTCAGATACTTGACTGCTGCTCTGTAGTCGTCTGCTATCTGTGTTATCAGACGGGTGCACTCGTTCTTGGCCGAGAAGGCGAGTTCTTTCTGGCATAGCATCTGCAGGTTCCTGACATGCGTGGCAAAGTCTTTGAGGCCGCGTATGGTTATTGGCGGCGGCATCTTGGTTTTTATTGGCTCAGCCGGTGCCGTCTCTTCTTGAGTCTCAGTCCTTGGTGGGGTGTCTTCATCTTGATCAGACAGGGCTTCGAAGGTGTTTGATGTGCGTAGGTTGTAGATCGTCCTTGTTTCTTTTTCTACCAAGTTCTGAATCAATACGCTGTTATCTTCTTGTGTGTCTGCGGCGTGTACGTTACGCATCCTCTTCTTGCGTTTCTTGGTTTTCTGCACTGTAGCGGTTTTCATCTTTCTGAACGAGTTCACTGATGAGCATTCGTCATGGCTTGATAGCAGGCTCTCTTCGTCTTCTGATGTGCGATAGTGGTTGGTCATGTTTTTTGGTGACGCCGTTGAAGATCCCGAGCGGTCAGCTCTCTTGCCGCTGGTCTGTGGCGGCGGCGTGCGTTGCATCATTTCGTATGATGGTTTTGTCCAATGATGGATTATTTTTTTCTTTTTAGTCCCTATCTATGCTTAATCTTGTCAGTCCAGACAGCACGACACATCGAAAGGCAATACCGAAGTATTTCCGACTCTAGTGCCTGTACCGCTAAATAGCTTCGAGAAAGCGGGAGGACGGGCTGGGGTCCTAGCAATCTAACTAGCCGGGATAGGCGTCCAACCTCAGTGTGCAGTCACTGAGTGTTGTCTTTAATCTGTTGGGTTGGCTTTGCTTGAGTAGGTACTATCATTAGCTCTATAGACAAATAAGGTGAGGCTCTACCGCTATAGTGAATGAGCGAATAACAATAGCCCTTGCTACCTAGCTGTGCTAATCGTCAGCGTGGAAACGTGCTCTGGTTTAGCCAAAGTGGTTGCTTGGCTGAGGGCCGTTTGATGCCACTATTCCTTGCAAGTGCGGTTGAAATACTCCTCCATACACAAGTTCGGTTACTATACTCTTGGTCCCTGACCAAATTGCTCGCAAGCTTTAATTCACTCGAAGCCTGACTCGTCTCTGTTGACGTGGTTCACGACTTCGAGGAAAAACACATGTAACGTACTGACGTACGGTTTCGCACTTGAAGTGCGGTTTGTCACCTAATGACGTCGTGAGAACGGCGTGTCCAGTTATAGCGTCCGATTGTTAATCTTAGCTAGACCTCGCTCGCAAATGCATCAACTCAGTGCCTGACTCGTCTCTGTTGACGTGGTTCACGGCTCTGTGAGGACACACATGCGTCGAGATAGTTGGATCTTCTGCTGTTGATGCTGCTGAATTATCTCAGTGCCTGACTCGTCTCTGGTGACGTGGTTCACGACTCTGGGATGCTCTGCTGCTGATGCTACCGGTTCGGCTGCTCGATTGTAAATGTTACAACCGTTGGTGGTAGCCTGCGTATGGGTTGACTAGTTTCGGGTTGTCGCTTTTGAAACGTGTCGCGATTTCCTATGCTAGAGCCCTCTGGTGGCGTTTCCTGAACCACAGAAGTAGTTGGGCGTTGTTCGTTCTGTGAGCTCTGATTCCGTGACGTGTTCGGATTCCTGTTACCCTGATACCTATTTTCCATTACACTGTCTATTTTATCAGATAATGATAGGTTTTCGTAGGAGTTTTTTAGCGGAAGGGTGAATCTATCTGCCTTGGGTGCTGTTGGCTTAGCCCTGTTTGTTTTTCGGGGAGTTTGGAAATTATCCTCCGTGTTTTGACCAGGGCCATGACTGAACGGGTTAGGTTCTTGGGCGTGGTTCGGGTGAGTGTAATTAAATGACTGAGTCACGTCGCTGGTCATGGCTGGCTCTACTCTCCTACGTTTTCTGAGGAATCTATCACTTTCCGTGGGGTTAGGGTGAGTCTTGGAGAAATAGAATCTCGTCGCTGGTCATGGCTGGCTCGACTCTCCTACGTTTTCTGAGGAATCTATCACTTTCCGTGGGGTTAGGGTGAGTCTTGGAGAAGTAGAATCTCGTCACCTGATTTTGATTAATTTGTTCCAAGCTGGAGATACCTGATAAAGAAGTAACGATTGACCTCTGATGACGCCGTTCCTCAATCTCCTTGATTGTGTTGATTTCCATTGCATAGTCCATTTGAGAGTTGCTGTTGTCCGTCATGGTTGAGTTGGTTGTATCACACGCATTCTGTGCAGCTATCAAGCTAGCTCGCACGATAAATATATAGAAACGCCAATAACTTCGGATAGAATTAACTTCACTTCAGAGAAAACTAGCACTGCACACTGTAACTGTGACTGCGCGGACACTGACGATGTTCACTGTTCGATCGCCACGAGCTGAATGTGCGGGCTCGGCTGAATGATACGAGCGAAGCGAGTAGAGGAAGCAAATAAGGCTACATGCTCGCTTACGCTTTTCGGATTTCCGGCCTTTCGGCCATTAATCCGTCAGGGATGACCTGATGGAGGGGTTGTTTGGAGTTTTGAGTTGAAGGGGTTACTCATTTTCTCTCTTCTAGGTCACCTCTACCGCTTACGTGGTTTTGGTGCCTGGGGACATAGGGATGCTATTGGGCGTTTATAGCGATCCCAGGGGGAGACAGCTATTCCATTGAGGATTTGGATTGTGGGATTTGCGTTTGTTACTAGGGAATAGGGATGCAAAGAATTTTTCCGAAAGGGATTTGAAATTGTCAGTGACGGGAGAGGTCACTGATGGTCTGGAGGCTTTTGATAGGGGTCATGATGGGTGCATCAAGTGCTAGGCGAAGACACTTGTTTTGGAGTCTGAAGTTTTTTGAGTAAGTGGGGGGAGCATCCCGACCAGATGGGGCATGCGTAGGTGAAGGATGGGATGATGACAGTTTTTGCAATGCGGACTTTGCAAATAGAGGTCATATGTTTATTTATGAAGAGTGCGTATAGGGATGCAAGCTTCCTGTGCGCCTTCGAGGTGATATCTTCGACGTGTTCCCTCCATGTCAGCCTTGTATCTAGGGTTACTCCTAGGTACTTGCATGACTTGGCCCATGGGATGTCTTAGTCGTGGAGTCTTATTCTGTCGACATTGAGCTTCCTGCTCCGGCTGAACACTACTGCTTGGGTTTTTGCCGGCTTGATGTCTATTCTACATAGCTTGTACCAATTTGCTAGTACGTCCAGGACATTCTGCAAGTACTGCGCTGACTGCTCTGGCTGTCTAGACACAGCTAGGAGTGCTGAATCGTCGGCGTAAAGGGCTAGTTTAGTGTGAGGGAATGTGCTGGGGATGTCAGAAGTGAATAAGGTAAATAGGACAGGGCCTAGACGGGAGCCTTGTGGCACTCCTGCCAGGATGGGTCGTGTGGAGGATTCAGCAGTTTTGTGGGATATGTAAAAAGATCTCTGAGTCAGATAGGATTGGACGAGAAGACAGAGGTAGTAAGGGAATTCGAGCTTGATGAGCTTGTGAAGCAGGCCTTCATGCCAGACTCGATCGAAAGCCTTCGATATATCGAGGAGCACCTTACTGGTGTGGCTCTTGGTATTGAAGGCATGTGTTATGGTGTCCGTTACTCTCAGCAGCTGGTGCACCGTCGAGTGTCGCGATCGGAAGCAGTATTGTTCATCGGGAAGGCATTTGTGAGCCTCTATGTGTCTGTTAATTCTGGCTAGGATGACCTTCTCAGCGGCCTGTACGACGATGGCAAGCGTGCTGGCTTGTTGGGTTTCAAGAACGTAACTTCCTTGGCTGTCTTCCAGCTGGAGGGCCAGTGCTGTAGGCTTATGATGGCGTTAATGATGATCAGGAAGAGCTCGACCGCTTTCAGTGGGAGGTGTTTTATCAGCGTGATGTTCACACTGTCTTCACCTGGTGCCTTGCGAGCAGGGGTACGTTTCACAATTTCCGTCAGTTCATATAGATTGTGCAGGCTGCGTCTTGTGGTAAGGGGAAGTCGGCGGCTCTCAGGGCTAGATATTGTTCTTTGATGTTGCCATCTAGCTCTTCTGAGGTAGCATTGTGCGGATTTGGCATGAACGAGTGCTGGTTCTCGTCCGCTAGCACGTTCGCCTTATCTTCGGGGGAGGAAGCGAGGTTTGTCCTTCCTTGAAGGGGTGGCTCGGGCTCTGGTTTCCGCTGCAGGCTTCTTGCCATTGCCCAAATGGAATTATCTTTGAAGTTAAGCTTCTCTACTGCGGTATCCCACATCTTCTGTCTGTGTTCTATCAATTCAGTCTTGACTGCCCGGTTTTTTCGGTTGTACTCAGCCTTCAGTTCCGGGGTCCTGTACTTCTGATATAGGCGTCTGGCTCTGTTTTTCGAGGAGATGGAGACTCTCAGAAACGTTGTTAGTTTGTAGAGGTGAGGTTTCGTGAATGTTTGTAGCGGAATGCTCTGACGGCTCGCCTCAGTTATTATTGATGTCAGATTTTGTGTTGTTATTTCCAATTCATCAGCAGTATCAATACGGTCCCGCCAAGTGGATATTTTCTCCTTGATAAAGCTCCTGTATCGCGACCAGTCAGCCTTGTCGAAGTTGAGCCTGGTAATGGGCGCTGCGGGACTGTACTCGTCTCCCAGAGTGATAATTAGAGGGAGGTGGTCAGAGCTGAGCGCTGTTTCCACATCTAACCCGAAGTGTTTGGTTATATTGTTCAGGATGGCAATGTCAAGGACGTCTCCATCTGCTTCCCGGTAGTGAGTTGGTTCTAGTGGTCCTGCAACAATGAAGCCTGCGGTCTGGCAGTGTTTGTAGAGTAGTTTTCCTCTCGCGTTTGCTCGTCTCGAGTTCCATGAACTGTGCTTACAGTTGAGATCCCCTGCTATGATTGTTGGGATCTGGTTCTGTAGGATGGACGAGATGTCGTTTGGCAGGTATATTGCTCTGGGCCTTGCATATGCCGATATGATCCGAAGCGGGCCAGTCGTGGTTTGTATTTCTACTGCAATTGTTTCCAGGTTAGCCGTGAGTGGTATGCTTGCCTGGTGTTGGACGATCGATTGGTTCACCAGTATTGCTACACCACCTTCTCTAGCACCTCCTGGTCTGTCCTCTCTGTAGACTTGGTACCCCGGAACCGACCATTTATCTGATCGAATGAGTCTGGTTTCAGAGAGAAGGCATATGGTTGCTTTATGTTGATCGAGGAAGTCAATAAGTTCTGTTGTCTTGGATCTCAAGCCCCCGTTGGCGTTCCAGGCTACCGTGGTTATTGCCCTGGGTCTATGGTCTGCCATTTTGGGGTGATAGTTTTTTAATCATTGTGATCAGTATCGTTATTAGCACTCTTATTTCTGGATTTGTGTTCAGGTTGTTTAGTGTGTTTTCAGCCAGTAGTTCAATGGCGGTCCACATAGGGTCAGAATCGAGGCTGGTTGTGTTCTGCCCGGATTGAGAGGGTGATTGTTGGTCGCGAGGGGGGTTTTGTTGTTGCGGGTTGTTTGAGGCTGCATTGGCATATGTATTGTATTGGTTTTCGGAGCGGGTTACCTGCGGTACTTTACGGGCTATATTTCCGTGTTTGTTTCCATCCCGTTGAGGTTGTAGCTTCCTCTGTCTTAAATTTTCTTGATCCTCCAGGATTTGGAGGTAGAGTGGGCATTTATGCCAGCCTGCGGGGTGGTCTCCCCCACAATTGCAGCATAAGCATGGTTCGGATCTCGGCTTTTGGCAGTCCCTGCCAGAGTGGTTTCCAGCGCATTTAAAACACTTGGACGGGTGGTTGCATAGTTCCGCTGTGTGGAAGTAGTTGTTGCAGTTGAAGCACATTCGCACGCCACTATTCCCTTCGAATGATTCAACTTTGACAATAATGCCATTGACTTGTCGCAGCTCATTGATGTCTTTCGTTTCTTTCGATTGGGTCACGTTTATGGTAAATAAAGAAAGTTTTTCTTTTGCCTGCGTTTTGGCGTGCATTTGTTTGACATCTATCATGTGAAAGCCTTGGTGCTGCAGGTCCTCAAGGATATCCTGGGTTACCATATTATAAGGCAGTCCCCTCAATACGTATTTCCTCACGGAAGATTTCTCCGCGGGCCACGTGTGGTACCGCATATCTTGCTGCTTTAGTTCTTTGGATAAAGCATGGTGGTCATCAAATGATGTGCAATGTATTTTAAATTGCCCATTGGTATGGTAAGTCTTGTAACTGTCCTTAACTGTTGTCTTGACGAAGTCAAGAAACTTTTTGGGTTCAGATATACTTCGCACGACTATAGGGGGTAGCCTGGGTACGGAGTTTGTGTCCTGTGTGGTGTCCACTTGAAACGAGTTGCGCTTCCCGGATACAGCGCTATCTGTTGGCTTTGGTGGAACTACAGTTCTTGGGCGTGGTTGTTTCACAGTAGATGACGTGTCGTCATTTCTGCTCGCCTGATACCTGTTTTCCATTACGCTGTCTATTTTGTCAGATAATGGCAGATTTTCGTATCGATTCTCAAGATTGAGATTGAAATTATCGATATTATGTACTAGCGCCTTGGCCCTAACCACTCTGCGGGGGGTTTCATACCCTCCCTGCTTCTCTGGATTTTTCTGGATGCCACTCTGGTTAAATGGATTAGTTGACTCAGATTGTTTTGATCCAGAGAATTTAAACGTGTGACTCATTGTCAATGGGGGCTCACTCAGCTTGCATTTCTTGATGAAACGGTCACTTTCTTCAGGATTGGGTTGACTTTTAGAAAAATAAAACCGTGTTTCTTGCACGTCTTTAGTTTGATTCATCTTTGAATAATTTGGCTTGTCTGACCTGAGTTTGCGTCGCTCTTCAATCTCTCCTATTATGTCGCTATCCATTTGGAAGTCCATGTTGGTGTTGCTAGTGTTCGTCATAATGATAGATCCGTTGAATTATTCCGCGAGCCGTGCAGCTAGCAAGCTAGCTTGCACGTAATCACTTGTAAAACACTTCACTAAATAATGTTCGTTTTATTTCACTTGAATAGAATATTTCACTGAACTGAACTGTAACTTTCAGGTAGAGAAAAACACGTCTGCTCTACTCGATCGCCACGAGCTGAATGTGTGCGGGTGCGATTTTTTTTTTTTTTTTTTCCAAATGATACGAGCGCAGCGAGTAGAGGAAGCAAATAAGGCTACATACTTGCATGCGCTTTTCAGACTTCCGGCCTTTCGACCACTAGTCCGTCGGGAATGGAAATACTGGATGGGTTGGCTGAGGTTTCAGAGCGAAAGGAAGCTCATCAGGTCGTCTAGGCTATCCTCTGCCGCTTGTGCGGTTTTGGATCCTCGGGACAAAGGGAGGCGATCGGACGCTTGTAGCGATCCCAGGTAGAGGCTTTGATTTGGCTAAGTACCTTTATTGTGGGATTGGAGTTATTTACGAGATTCGCAAAGAATTTCTGGGACAGTAATCTCAGTGCGTCTCTGACTAGGGGAGTGTTGCTGTTTTTATTGAGGCTAATGACTGTGGTTCTGGGTGGGGGTCTGAGGCATGTACGTAGGCATTTGTTTTGAAAGATCTGGAGTTGCTTTAGAAGGTGGGGAGAGCATCCCGACCAGATGGGGCAGGCGTAGGTGAATGCGGGAATGAGGGTTGATTTCACAATTTGGACATTGCAAAGGGACGACATATTATTGTTATTCAAGATGAGATAGAGGGATGCCAGCTTTTGATAGCAGTTACTCAGGATATTGGCAACGTGATCTCTCCAGTAGAGCCGTGCATCCAGAGTGACGCCTAGGTATTTAGCAGATTTGGTCCATTCTATTTCTTGGTTGTGAAGTTTCAACTTGTTGATGTTAACCTTTTTGCTCCTGGTGAACATTACCGCTTGAGTTTTCGTCTGGTTGATATCTATTCTCCATTCTTTGTACCATTTGGCTAGGGTCTCGAGGGCTGTTTG
This sequence comes from Brachyptera putata, assembly GCA_907164805.1. Classification (NCBI taxonomy): domain Eukaryota; kingdom Metazoa; phylum Arthropoda; class Insecta; order Plecoptera; family Taeniopterygidae; genus Brachyptera; species Brachyptera putata. Next base: position 33,387,657 of record OU015465.1, on the reverse strand, counting down.
AAGATTTGCCACGGATTGGTGTGTTTTCCTTGACACAGATAGCAGGGCTGCATCGTCAGCATAGAGTGCCAGCCTTGTGTGGGGAAATTGGTTTGGAATGTCATACGTAAAAATGTTAAAAAGTACAGGCCCCAGGCAGGAGCCTTGCGGTACTCCAGCTAGGATAGGTCTAGTTGAAAGTCTTGCACTTTTGTGAGAAATGAAGAAGGATCTATCAGTTAGGTAGGATTGGATAATGACGCAGAGGTAATGAGGGAAATTTAGAGTCAAAAGTTTCTGCAGGAGGCCTTCGTGCCATACCCGATCAAACGCTTTGGATATGTCGAGGAAGACTGCACTGGTGTGGCACTTGGTGTTGAACGAGTGGGTGATTATGTCTGTTACCCTAAGCAGCTGGTGGCACGTTGAATGTTTGCTGCGAAAGCCGTATTGCTCATCGGGAAGGCACTTGTTATCCTCTAGGTGCCTGTTCATTCTGGCCAGTACGACTTTTTCTGCTATCTTGGACAGAGTTGACAGGAGTGAAATCGGTCTGTATGAAGAGGGTTGGCGTGGTGGCTTTTTAGGTTTTAGGAATGTCACCACTTTAGCGTTCTTCCAGCTTTGAGGCCAATGCTACAGTATTATTATTGAGTTGATGATGTCGAGAAGGAGGTTAGCTGCTTTCAGTGGAAGCTGAATGATAAGGGTAACATTCACTTGATCGTCGCCGGGAGATTTCCTAGGTGGAGTCTTTTTCACTATGGCAGCTAGCTCTTGTAGGCTACAGGTTGCTTCAGGTGGGAGGGGGTGATTACACGTTCTAATGGTTCTGTAGCGGCCAATGGTTGTTGTTTCTTGGGTTTTTGAGGTAAGAGTGTGCGCATTCGGCGTGAAAGACGTTTCCATCTCATCTGCGAGAACGTTTGCCTTGTCCTCGGGGGAGGATGCCACGTGAGTCCTGCCCTGAAGTGGTGGGTTTTGTTCGGGCTTTCTTTGGAGTGCCCGTGTCATCTTCCAAATGGTTTTGTCTCTTCTGTTCAGCTGGGAGACTGCCTCGTCCCACATTTTGCGACGGTGAATCAGCATGGCGTCTTTCACCACGCGGCAAAGTGTGTTGTAGTTTGCTTTCAGCTCTGGTGTCCGGTGTTTCTGAAATACTCTCCGGGATTTATTCTTAATCGAGATGGCTCTCTGGAGTTCAGGGGTCAGTTGTTGCAGATAGGGTCGGTTCTCTGCTTGGGATGGGATGCTCTGCTTGCCAGCCTCTGTTATAAGAGAAGTGAGGAGATCTGTCGCTCCCTCCAGTTCGTATGTCGTGTTGATCGCTTCCAGGCTTTCTGCAAGGCCGTTCTCAATTATTGTTCGATAAGCCTTCCAGTCGGCTTTCGCATAGTTCAGCCTTGTTGTCGGAGTGTTCGGTGTGAATTCGTCACCCAGATTGATTATGATAGGTAGGTGGTCCGATGACAATGCTGTGATGACGTTTAGTTCGAAGTGTCGAGTGATGTTATGCAGGATAGCTATGTCCAGGATGTCGCCCACCAACCCCGTGTAGTGAGTCGGTTCAGTTGGACCTGCAACTATGAAGTTGGCCGTCTGGCTATGTTTGTAGAGCCTGTTACCTCGAGCATTTGGTTTCACGGAATTCCAAGAGCCATGCTTGCAGTTTATGTCTCCCGCAATTATCGTCGGGGTTTGTTCCTGTGTAAGAAGATCGATGTCATTTGGCAAATATGGAATGTCTGGCTTGGCGTATGCAGAGATGATTCTGAGCGCGCCAAATGTGGTGACGATTTCTGCAGCTATGCATTCAAGATTTGCCGTGGTTGGAATGTTGGTTTGGTGCTGGGTTACAGAGTTAATGATGAGTAGGCTACCCCGCCTGCTCTCACGTCTCCTGGTCTGTCCTCTCTGTAGACGGTATAGCCAGGTACTGACCATTTGTCAGATGAGATCAGCTTGGTTTCTGAGAGGAGGCAAGCTGTCACTTGATGTTCAAGAAGGAAGTTGACGAGTTCTATCGTTTGGTTTTTCACTCCGCCGTTGGCATTCCAGGCAACAAGGGTTATTGCTCTCGGTTTACTTGCTGCCATTTCGATTGGAAAGTTTTTTGATCATTGTCATCAGAAGGGATATAATGAGTTTGAACTCCGGATTTGTGTTTGGGTTGCTCAGGCTGCTTGTGACAAGAGACTCGATTGCTGCCCACATGGGGTCAGAGTCCAGGCTGGAGGGATTTTCTTCGGTGGAGAATGGAGCCTGATTCTCGCGAGAGGGTTTTTGGCGTTGCTGGTTGCTGGACGCTGCATTGGCGTAGGAGCTGTGTTCGTTCCTTGCGTAGCTTGTCTGTGGTGATCTGTGTTTTTGCATGAAGTGGTTCACCTTGTCAGGCTTGTTGGCGTTCCGCCATTTCTCCTGCTGTTGATGCTCTTGATTTTGCAAGATTTGCAGGTAGATTGGACATTTGTGCCATCCAGCAGGGTGGTCACCACCGCAGTTGCAGCAAAGGCAGGGTTCGGATCTTGGTTTAGTGCACACGCGGCCAGAGTGGTTTCCGGCGCACTTGAAGCATTTGGCGGGATGGTTGCACAGCTCAGCCGTGTGAAAGTAGTTATTGCAGTTAAAGCACATCTTGACTCCCTTATCTCCTTTGAATTGTTCCACTCTTACAATAATGCTGCTCACTGCTCGCAGCTCGTTTATATCTTTAGTGTCCTTTGTCTGTGTGATCACGATGCTGAACAGGCTCAATCTCTCTTTGGCCTGTGTCTTGGCGTGCATAGGCTTCACAGCCACCACCAGAAAACCTTGTCCCGTAAGGCCCTCATGGATGTCCTCGGGCTCCATACTGGATGGAAGCCCGCGCAAAACGTATTTCCGGTCATTGGATTTCTCCGCCGACCAAGTATGGAAAGTGAAGTCCTTCAATTTTAGGTGCCTAACTAGACTGCTATAATCGTCGAATGATGTGCAGTGAATTTTAAACTGTCCCTTGGTGTGGTATGTCTTGAATTCATTCTTGACTATTGATCGCACAAGTTCTAGAAACTGTTTGGGGCCATTACTCACCGTTACCACTATAGGTGGTAGCTTTGGGAAGGGCTTTCTCGCTTGTGGTGAAGCAACTTGAAAAGCGTTGACATTTCCTACTGCAGAGCCATCTGGTGGATTATTTGTAGGCTTTGAAGTGCTTGGGCGTGGCTCGCTCGGTAGATGAGCTCGTTTTGACGTGTTTTCGTTTCTGTTTGCCTGATACCTGTTGTTCATTACGTCGTCTATTTTGGACGCTAGTGATAGGTTTTCGTATTTGTTTTTTAGGTGAAGGTTGAATTTTTGGGAGTCGGGTGCATGGGTCATTGCCTTGAAGGTTTTTCGGGGGGTTTGGTATTCTCCCTGAGCTACCAGTGTTTTTCCACTGCTGGGCTGGTTGTACGGGTTTGTTTCCGTGGCTGGATTTGTCAGCTCGAAATTAAATGAGTGAGTCATGTTGCTGGGAGGTTCGTTTATCTTACGTTTCTTGATGAAACGGTCATTACCTTCAGGGTCAGGCTGGCTTTTGGAAAAATAGAAGCGTGTTTCTTGCACGTCTTGTGTTTGATTTGCAGAATTTTGATACATTGTCTTGTCTGACCTGATTTTTCGGCGTTCCTCGATCTCGCCGATGATGTCGCTGTCCATGTGGAATTCCATGTTAGAATTGCTGTTGTTCGTCATATTGGTTGATCCGTCGATTTAACACGCGAGTGTTGCACGAGAAACACTTGTAAATAACTTGAATGAGAGACTGTTTATTTATTTCACTTCGATATACTACTCGATCGCTACGAGCTTACGATGAGTTGTGCGAGAAACTTGCTAAACAGCTGCTAGTCGAGCAGCCAGTCAGTTAGTGTATGCGGGTGCGGCCACCAAATGGATGTGTAGTGGTGACTGTTTGCGACACCGTGCGCGCCAATCGTTACGTTTTCAGCTCGTTTCGCTCATCCGATTGATGCGGCCGCTATCCACGTGCCACCCCGTATGCCGCTCGATACACCGACTTTCGCGATCCCATTGGTGCGGGGGAAAATTATTATTTCTATCACCAGACGCGCGACTGCCGTGGTGCGCCTCATTTACGAATCTCACCGAATCGACATGCCACCGAAGACCAGCGGTAAAGCGGCCAAGAAGGCGGGCAAGGCCCAGAAAAACATCAGCAAGGGAGACAAGAAGAAGAAGCGCAAGAGGAAAGAGAGCTACGCCATCTACATCTACAAGGTGTTGAAGCAGGTCCACCCCGACACCGGCATCTCGTCCAAGGCGATGAGCATCATGAACAGCTTCGTCAACGACATTTTCGAGCGCATCGCCGCCGAGGCGTCCCGCCTCGCGCACTACAACAAGCGGTCGACGATCACCAGTCGCGAGATCCAGACCGCCGTCCGCCTGCTGTTGCCCGGCGAGCTTGCCAAGCACGCCGTCAGCGAGGGCACCAAAGCCGTCACCAAGTACACCAGCTCCAAGTAAGCTCGCGCCGCCGCGCAAGCTGCTTGATCCGGCTAACAACAAAACGGTCCTTCTAAGGACCACTACATGTGTCCCGAGAGAGCAGAAAAGTCCATGTCGATACGTTATTGAGAGAATAACAATTTTAATGTCAGCTGTTCACAAAATGTGATTGACCACTTGGATCCAGCTTTATAAATCTATACATAATTACAATTGAATTACTAAATTACGTATATAAAATCATTAACTTATATCTGGGTATAAAAATCGACGATTTAAAAAAGATGAACGTTATTGAAAAAAAAATAATACAGATGATAATAATGAGTTTTAAGATTAAATAGTTGAAATGAAAATAAAAAATACTGAAAATAATACTGATGCGAATACTCGCTTGCATGCTTACTCGCTCGCTGTGTGCGTATTCAATAGGAATGTGTCGAGTCGCGACGCGTTTTGTCCATTTCTGGCCGATTTTTTTTTTTCAACTGTCCCCTCTCGCGACAATGTGCTCCCGTTCAGTGGTTCAGGGTTTCTTCGAGGTTGGTTTTAACCGACCACATTGTTGCGTAGAGAGTGGACGAGTGAATGAGAAGAAAAAAAAAAGGAATTTGCCAACGGCACGTGGTGTTCCCAAGCGGTCACCCATCCAAGTACTGACCACGCCCGATGTTGCTTAACTGCGGTGATCGGACGAGAACCGGTGTTTTCAACATGGTATGGCCGTTGACAACACTCGCTTCGTTCCATTTCGTCCGGCTTCTCGCGGTGCAGATCGATTCTCCTATTCAATTGCATCGTTCGCAGGCGTATCCAGTTGTTGGCGTCATCATCATTGTTGCAATTATCGTCGTCGCTATGAATTTGTTTTGTGATATTCGATATTGTTGGGACCTTTTTTTTTGTCTTTCATTTCAACAATTGCTTCTTTTTTTTCGAATATAGGCCTACATTGTTGTCTAGCATTGTCGATATTGATATTATTATTATTATCATTATTATTATTATTATTAGTAGTAGTAGTAGTAGTAGTAGTATTATTATTTTACCATGGCAGTGATCATTATTGTATTTTTTTTTCTCCCATCCATTCATATCGTTGATTATAATATTTTCATGATTATTATTATTATCATTATAATTATTTAATTTTCAATTATTCAATATTCAATTTTACCTCTCGGTAGGTACGCATATATAACGTTTATATGGTTTGATAAAATCTATTCAATCCACAGATGAGCCTTCTTTTGGGCTTCGTAGGAAAAGTGAGCTTAAATTTGTATCATAAATGAGTGCCAATGAATAAAAATCTGGAAAAAAAAAATATCATCATTATCATTATTATTATGAACGTGAAAGAGATATTGGACACGAGAAAGATGTATTTATTGACCATTCTGCCGACAAGCTGCTATTGTAGCTTGGCGGAAATTAAATTCTGTACAATTCCTGTTATTTGTATGAATAAAAGAAACAAACAAACAAACAAATTATTCTTACTATAATAATAATTGTTATTGTTATTATTATTATTATTGTTATTATTATTTTCAATATTATTATCATTATTATTATTATTATTATTATTATTATTATTATTATTATTATTATTATTATTTTTAATATTATCATTATTATTATTATCATTATTAATATTATTAATAATAATATCATCATTATTATGGTGAATTTCATTGGTATTATAATTATTATCACTGTCATTATCATAATAATTATTATTATTATTATTATTATTATTATTATTATTATTATTATTATTATTATTATTATTATTATTATTATTATTATAGTATTAATATTATTATTATTATTATCATTGATATATAAAAATTGAATTGAATTCAATGTGAATTAATATTATATATCTCCACAGATGAACCCCGCGAGGGTTTCGTGGAACCTCACAAGATTACCCTTCATTGTTGAAACGCTTCCATTCGAATCAATGAGAATAAAAATGAAAAACCGGAAATATTTATTATTATAATTATTTTCATTACTATTATTATTATTATCATTATCATCATTATCATTGGATGAGCGTAGCGAAGATTTTCACTCAAGTCTTACGGAGCATTTTCTGTGCGTTTTTTTGTTTGTTTGTTTGTTTGTTTGTTTTTTATTTGTTTGTAAACACTGCACTGGTCGCAGGGTTTGACCGATCGACATGAAACTTTTTTTTTACATGCAAATTTATCCAACTTAGAACTGTGTAGTTTTGAGGTCTAATCGGTTGGACCATTTTTGAGAAACATCATTTAGAAGTTTCTAAAAACCCCATAGGATTTGGCTGAGCGGGAAAAAAGGAGAAATAAAATCTCTTCAATATGATTCAAATTTTCCACAAATGTGAACACAAGAATAATATATATGAATAAAAATTTGGTTTGATATTCGAACCAGCTGTTTTGGAGAAAATGATATGATAGATGTATTTTATTCATCGAAAAGATAGAAATATTAGTTGAAAAATGTTGCATTGTCGAAGACACGGCTTTCTAGATTCATTGACATCGGATGAACTTCATGCCGCATGATCAAGGTTTGTAGAGTTTTCGATTATACTTTATATAGACATCTCGCTCATCGTACAACGCACAT